>CATNEM010000185.1:0-147500 GCA_950096795.1 Macrostomum cliftonense
TTTTAACTAACATTCGGTCGGCCTAAAATTTCAAGCTGATTTCCATACCATAAAAGACATGGTATATTACTCCTACATGTAAATACTTCACTGCAAAGCAGCCAAACAATTACTCACCCGTGTGTGGATAAGATCTAACCATTCTCAGATCCTAAAGTGGGTCACAGCTAACACCACTCTCAGATCCCAAAGTGGTTCACAGCTAACACCACTCTCAGATACCAAAGTGGTTCACAGCTAACACCACTCTCAGATCCCAAAGTGGGTCACAGCTTACACCACTCTCAGATCCCAAAGTGGGTCACAGCTAACACCACTCTCAGATCCCAAAGTGGTTCACAGCTAACACCACTCTCAGATACCAAAGTGGTTCACAGCTAACACCACTCTCAGATCCCAAAGTGGGTCACAGCTAACACCACTCTCAGATCCCAAAGTGGGCCACAGCTAACACCACTCTCAGATCCCAAAGTGGTTCACAGCTAACACCACTCTCAGATACCAAAGTGGTTCACAGCTAACACCACTCTCAGATCCCAAAGTGGGTCACAGCTAACACCACTCTCAGATCCCAAAGTGGTTCACAGCTAACACCACTCTCAGATACCAAAGTGGTTCACAGCTAACACCACTCTCAGATCCCAAAGTGGTTCACAGCTAACACCACTCTCAGATCCTAAAGTGGGTCACAGCTAACACCACTTGAGTCATTTTGCTGACCGCATCTTTCAGTTAAACAATATTTTATCAAGTCGGAAAAAGAACCATAATTTTCTTTGTTGCATTAAATAAAACTATATTTAGCACTGCACTTTGTTATAATTGAAAAATAGAACGTATTCGAAATGATTTTTTTATCAGGAAAAAATGGCTGTTTAGCAAAAAAAATATATCATTGAAAATTTTGTTGTGACATACCCGTTACGAAAGATTAAGCCGTCAAATGATCAGTTTTTGGTACTGAAATAAATGCATTTTTTAATGTTAGTAGCAAAAATTTTTGAGTTTTTTTTACTTCAAGACCCGTTATTTCGAGTCGCTTCGGTGCGAGTAGGGTCGCATCGATATGGCCTGGCAGTCCTGATACGTCAGACTCTCGTCAAAGAACATCCTGGGTCGGCCAGTGGCCTGAAAATTTTGAGTTATCAAATAAATAACAAATTTAGACACCCGAAATTTCGACCAGATGTACAGCCAATAGCACAGCCGCAGCTAGTTGCGCGGCGCATCCGAGGGCTGTGTACAGCTGCTCAGTCCTGACGGGCTGGAGGGGCTGCAACACTTTACCCAGCTCAAACTGGTACCCGATCTCAGCTGGGTGGACTGAAGCAATGCGGGATTAAGTGCCATGTCCTGATAGAGCCAGGGCTCAAACCCACGACCTTCCAGTCATAAGGCAGATGCCCTTGGCGGGTTGCTTTCACATTCGCTAAACTTCATATCCCCTAAATTTCATGTTCCCTAAACTTCACATTCCCTAAAATTTACATTCCCTAAACTTCACATTCCCTAAATTTCATGTTCCCTAAACTTCACATTCCCTAAAATTCACATTCCCTAAACTTCACATTCCCTAAAATTCACATTCCCTAAATTTCACATTCCCTAAACTTCCCATTCCCTAAATTTCATGTTCCCTAAACTTCACATTCCCTAAACTTCACATTTCCTAAACTTCACATTCCCTAAATTTCACATTCCCTAAATTTCACATTCCCTAAACTTGAAATTCCCTAAATTTCACATTCCCTAAACTTCAAATTCCCTAAATTTCACATTCCCTAAACTTCACATTCAATAAATTTCACATTCCCTAAACTTCAAATTCCCTAAATTTCACATTCCCTAAACTTCACATTCAATAAATTTCACATTCCCTAAACTTGAAATTCCCTAAATTTCACATTCCCTAAACTTCAAATTCCCTAAATTTCACATTCCCTAAACTTCACATTCAATAAATTTCACATTCCCTAAACTTCAAATTCCCTAAATTTCACATTCCCTAAACTTCACATTCAATAAATTTCATTTTCCCTAAATTTCACATTCCCTAAACTTCACATTCCCTAAATTTCACATTCCCTAAACTTCAAATTCCCTAAATTTCACATTCCCTAAACTTCAAATTCCCTAAACTTCACATTCCCTAAAATTCACATTCCCTAAACTTCACATTCCCTAAACTTCACATTCCCTAAACTTCACATTCCCTAAACTTCACATTCCCTAAACGTCACATTCCCTAAATTTCATTTTCCCTAAATTTCACATTCCCAAAAGTCACATTCCCTAAATTTCATGTTCCCAAAATTTTATGTTCCCTAAACTTCACATTCCCTAAACTTCACATTCCCTAAACTTCATATCCCCTAAATGCTCGAAATGCTCGAGGGAATATGAAATTTAGGGAATATAAAGCTCCCCCCATAGGCACTAGGCTAAAACTCCTACCACTCTTTGCTTAAAAGGTTTTTATAGTCGCTTGAGAAAAAACATCTATAAGAATTCAAGCATAAAAAAATTGTGTCCCATAGAGTTGAGATTCGAACCGAGGACCTTCCACTGATTAGTCGAACTCACCAAATAGTACGAGTCGGTGAAGAACTGGCCATAGCGATAGTCGGTCTCAACCTGCCGGTACTCGGTCAGGTGACGTCTCTCCTCGAACAATCTGCGCTTCTGATGCGAATGATCGTTAGCAACAATGCTGGCCTCATCCAGCGGCGCCAGGAACGGCATGGCGGCATAGTCGCGTTGGAAAATGGTGACGGCACCGGTTGAGCCCATGGCGGACATGCCGGACTTTGAGTCGACAGTGTCGGGCACCGGGACCTTCTGGACGCAGCATCGACGATTTCGATTGATAAGAAACTCGCTGATCTCCTCCATAGTGCGCGGCCGCAGGTCCATTGAGCTGTCAGTCAGTAGTTTGCCCTGACTGTCCTTGATAGGATTCTGCCAGAACCTCGAGCTGAACGTGTTCAAAATGCTCATGACGGACAGATTGGCTGACAGGTGAAACGGCGTCGTCTGCAGGACTCGCATCAGCACCGCTAGGGAAATGTTTGGCACGCAGTTGACCGCACTAGTGAGGCCCAGGTACACATCGAAGTAGCTGTAGGCTACAAATGATTCTAAGAATTTCGAGCAGCAGAGCACGTCAATCAGTTGGTGAACGATTCGTTCGATGATTGAATCGTCCATTTCGCATTGGATGGCGTTCTGGACTATGCTGAACAGCAGGCAGATGCAGTTGAATACGTCCCAGCGTTGGTACCAGGCAAAAGCGTCCTCGCTCTGTTGGATGCAAATTTTAATGAAAATTTGCAACAATTATGGATCTGTTAACGAGAGGCAACTCCAGCCCTGAATTCCTACCATATTCTCTATTCGAATCCCTAAAATAGTCCCTACTCTAATACCTAAATTAGTCAATACTCGAATCCCTATAATAGTCCCTACTCGAATCCCTAAAATAGTCCCTACTCGAATCCCTAAAATAGTCCCTTACTTGAATCCCTAAAAAAGTCCCTACTTAAATTCCCAAAATAGTCCCTACTCGAATTCCTACAAAAGTCCCTACTCGAATCCCTATAATAGTCCCTACTCGAATCCCAACAAATAGTCCCTACTCAAATCCCTAAAAGAGTCCCTACTCGAATCCCTAAAATAGTCCCTACTCGAATCCCTAAAATAGTCCCTACTCGAATCCCTAAAATAGTCCCTACTCGAATCCCTAAAATAGTCCCTACTCGAATCCCTAAAATAGTCCCTTACTTGAATCCCTAAAAAAGTCCCTACTTAAATTCCCAAAATAGTCCCTACTCGAATTCCTACAAAAGTCCCTACTCGAATCCCTATAATAGTCCCTACTCGAATCCCAACAAATAGTCCCTACTCAAATCCCTAAAAAAGTCCCTACTCGAATCCCTAAAATAGTCCCTACTCGAATCCCCAAAATAGTCCCTACTCGAATCCCTAAAATAGTCCCTACTCGAATCCCTAAAATAGTCCCTACTCGAATCCCTAAAATAGTCCCTTACTTGAATCCCTAAAAAAGTCCCTACTTAAATTCCCAAAATAGTCCCTACTCGAATTCCTACAAAAGTCCCTACTCGAATCCCCAAAATAGTCACTTCTCGAATCCCCAAAATAGTCCCTACATGAATCCCTGAAATAGTCCCTACTCGAATCCCCAAAATAGTCACTTCTCGAATCCCCAAAATAGTCCCTACATGAATCCCTAAAATAGTCCCTACTCGAATCCCCAAAATAGTCACTTCTCGAATCCCCAAAATAGTCCCTACATGAATCCCCAAAATAGTCCCTATTCGAATCCCTGAAATAGTCCCTACATGAATCCCAAAAATAGTCCCTACACGAATCCCTGAAATAGTCCCGACTCGAATCCCCAAAAAAGACACTTCTCGAATCCCCAAAAAAGTCACTTCTCGAATCCCTAAAATAGTCCCTACTCAAATCCCTAAAATAGTCCCTACTCGAATCCCTAAAATAGTCCCTACTCGAATCCCTAAAACAGTCCTTACATGAATCCCCAAGATGGTCCCAACTTGAATCCCAAATAAAGCCCGAATCAGAGCAGGCATTCAAACCGCTGCTCACCCCGCTAATGGACTCCCAGGACTCGTTGCGCAGGTACACCATGCTGTTGCCGCTGCCTTGCCGCATGCTCCACACAAAATCGTAGATTTGAAACACCAGCGGCTCCTGCCAAATGTCTGAGCTGGAGCAGATGGGGTGCATGGTGAAAAACTCCATTCGTAGCATGCTGTCAACTAAAGCGAGAACTTGGGCCAAGCTGCGCATTTTCTGCCTGTCGTAATAGTTCAGGTGCACTAGAAATCGACGCAACGGTGAGCAGGCGTGCGGCATCACTGGCCTGATTACGCCGCGTTGCTGCACAAAGTGGATTGATCGATATTTGCTTTATTAGAAAAATTAAAAAACGGAAATTTCTTCATTTCTATTCTCTATAACCTCTCTACAATATGGAGTTCAAGCCTAAGCTCAATCCTTGATAGGCTTTATCATCAATATGTTCCATCCTTGATTAAGCCCAATCTTCGATTCTTGATAAGCTCCATCCTTGATAAGCCCCATGCTTGATAAGCCCCATCCTTGATAAGCCCCATCCTTGATAAGCCCTATACTTGATAAGCCCCATGCTTGATAAGCCCCATGCTTGATAAGCCCCATCCTTGATAAGCCCCATGCTTGATAAGCCCCATCCTTGATAAGCCCCATCCTTGATAAGCCCCATCCTTGATAAGCCCCATCCTTGATAAGCCCCATCCTTGATAAGCCCCATCCTTGATAAGCCCCATCCTTGATAAGCCCCATCCTTGATAAGCCCCATCCTTGATAAGCCCCATCCTTGATAAGCCCTATGATTGATAAGCCACATCATTGTTAAGCTTGATTATTGATGGGTTTTATCACCAGTAAGCCCTACCCTCGATAAGCTCTATCGTTAATGCTCTCTGTCTTTGATAAGCTCTATCCTTCATTGACTCGATACTTTAAAAGTATGTTTAATTGATAAGCTACATCCTTGACAATCCTTTCGCCAATCCCCCTGAAGGCATTCCCTGTCCAAAACCTGTTTGAACGCTTCGGCAAACACAGCGGGACAGCGGGCATCCTTGTCCCGGTAAACCCGCCGCCCGGCGTACAGTCCCCGTAGCTGCTTCTCCGGGCAGTTGGCTTTGGTCAGCTTGCGCAGCTCGATGCACTCCAGCATGTGCCGGCCGAAGTAGCGCAGATCGTCAATGTCCAGGCCGCCGATGTCTAACAGGCGTTCGTAGAAACCGGTCACGGATATTGTTGGCGTGGTGCGCAGCTGGTAGCGGATCATGTCCACCCAGTCTAGGAAGGGCGTCATGTACTGATAGTAGCGGCGTCTGTACAGCAGGAGCTGGCAATGCAACGGCGCGGGGTGGCAGATGAGGTAAGTGCGACATAGAATGTAATTCAACTCTCTACGACAAAGATCGTATGTTCGAAAATATTCTGCAAGAACCCGAGATCAAACTGGTACGCGATCTCAGCTGGTAGGATAACATTTCTAAAGGGTAAAAACTGTCTCCTAAAACTGAGACTCGAACCCACGACCTTCCGATCATAAGGCAGACGCTCTAGCCACTAGGCTACAACTCGTCCTCACCGACGGACTGTTGGGCAACCAGCCCATGTCGAGCATAACAGGCACAGCGTCCTGGTAGTCGCGTTTCACCATCAGATAGTCCAGCTGGAAGCGCAGAATGTCACCTTCGTAGCAATGCACGTACGTGGCGTACTGAAACGCGTACACGTTAAAAAATGGTAGCATTTTTTCGGCCTTGATTTTTTCGTAGGCTTTCACCGACTCGAAGTCCGACTGCGGCTGGCGCTGCCGGGGCTGTCGATTCTCCCGACGGTTGATCATCTTCGGGGTGCGCGGCAGGACGCCCTGGGAGTGCACGCGAACCAATAGGCTCAGCGCGTGCGTCTGCTTCAGATAAATCAGCACCCCGATGCTCGTCATGTACAGGACCACTCGGTCTGGAAAGGTGGCAACGGAGATCAGTGCTGGGTCGGAATTACACAAACGAAAAACCATTCCAAAGTGATTATTTCTCCAGTTCTCAAATGTGAGCGGGCAAACACCTCCAACCCATTGAGTGTTGTGCTTCAGGAGACGCCTTTACACACCTTCCCCTTCTAGCCCTATCAGTGAACGCTAATATTCAATACAACCCCTTACCCTATCTAGCCCCTAACAGTGGACGCTAATACAACTCCTTACCCCATCTACCCCTATCAGTGGACGCTAACACAAACCCTACCCCATCTACCCATATCAGTGGACGCTAACACAAACCCTACCCCATCTACCCATATCAGTGGACGCTAATACAACCCCTTACCCCTTCTAGCCCTATCAGTGGACGCTAATACAACTCCTTACCCCATCTACCCCTATCAGTGGACGCTAACACAAACCCTACCCCATCTACCCATATCAGTGGACGCTAACACAAACCCTACCCCATCTACCCATATCAGTGGACGCTAACACAAACCCTACCCCATCTACCCATATCAGTGGACGCTAACACAAACCCTCCTCCAGTCCTTATCAGCGCAAAACACCCATACAACCCTCCCCTTCTAGTGCTCGTCTGTGGGAAACTCCGATAAAACCCTTCCTGCTCCACTCCTTATCAATCGACGGTGGCAACCCGGGCCTCATTCAGAAGCGTACAGCAATAGTCCAACAATTACTCACTATGAAACGCGGGCAAGTCGGTGCACTTGCTGCGATAGTACAACTGCGGATCGTCAAGAATCTGATAGTACCGATCGTCTCTGAGCATGGCTCGCAGATGAACCCGATTAAGCAGCCGAGTCATACGAGTCTGATTGGAGTCCAACAGAATGGACAGCAGCGTGGACGTCTCGGCCGAATTGAAGCTGAAATAATCGGGCAGCGACACGGTCGGATGCGTCTCAATAGAGTCTAAAACCAGGCCGTTTTCTAGGAAATCTTCGCAGGCCGGCGGCAGCAACTGATTAACAGGATTCAAATCCCGGAACACCGGATGCCTGACCCGACGGATTCGTTCGTGCATTTGAGTTTTTGACTCGCGAATTTGCACCACTTCGTGTTTAATTAATCGACGAATTTCTGACTGGCGATTTGGCTCGCTTGACTGTTTCTGTTGTTGGCTACTGCTGCTGCTGCTGTTGTTCGTTGCCATGGTTACCAAGTTTGCGTTGAACTAATTGATTAGTAATTTTTTACCGCGACCGAGAGAGTTAGAATTCCCCAAGGCTCAAACCATTCTTACGCACAAAGCGAGGAGGCTTGAACTATCAGTTAAAGACATAGACAATATTGGCTCCTGCCAGTGTGACAGTAGTTTGTGGCTGGAAGAACTATGCAGCCATCAAGCTAGATTTTTTCGAGTAGGCTACTATTTACTCGCAAAGAGCTCAAACGATCTTTGCAGCAAGGTGACTTCACGAAACTTTTGTCAATTTTCAGAGCCCCTCAAACATATACAAGGCTTTGAAAGAAGAGTGTACATGTACGCTTTTCAACATGTTTCTTAAAAAAGATTTCGCGATTTCTCTTTGAAACTGGCTCCGAATTTTACTCTACTCTGATCATTCTGCGATCGGTTCCACAGTACAGTGTGGGTGTACGTTCTCCTGGCAGTCAATCTTATCTTATGTCAGTGGCTCTCCTATGTACAGTGTGGGTGTACATTGCCCCTGGTTGTTAATTACTGATCTTATTTTACGGCTCTCCACTGTACAGTGTAGGTGTACATTGTACCGGGTAGTCAATTACCGATATTATTTGACTGGGATAATTCCTCTCCACCATATACATATTTAATGTATGGCAGTATTCAAAACGATAAGTCAGCCACATAATCTGCATCCGTTCCGATTTGATGCATTGATAGGCGAAAAAGATTAAAAGTAGACAAATTTTGGCCATTAAAACCGCTTTAGCTTTGATAGGCGTTGATATGATATGATATGATATGATATGATATGATATGATATGATATGATATGCATTGATAGGCGAAAAAGATTAAAAGTAGACAAATTTTGGTTGTTAATTACTGATCTTATTTTACGGCTCTCCACTGTACAGTGTAGGTGTACATTGTACCGGGTAGTCAATTACCGATATTATTTGACTGGGATAATTCCTCTCCACCATATACATATTTAATGTATGGCAGTATTCAAAACGATAAGTCAGCCACATAATCTGCATCCGTTCCGATTTGATGCATTGATAGGCGAAAAAGATTAAAAGTAGACAAATTTTGGCCATTAAAACCGCTTTAGCTTTGATAGGCGTTGATATGATATGATATGATATGATATGCATTGATAGGCGAAAAAGATTAAAAGTAGACAAATTTTGGCCATTAAAACCGCTTTAGAAGTTAAGTTTAAGCTTGAAGCAGCATAATTTAAATTACAAACCTGCTTATTTTTTGTACAACAATTGCAGGTTGCGTGAACTTTATTAGACACAGAAAAGTATACACTCGTAGAGATAACAAGAGCGAAGTAAACAGCATGGATTAGCTTGTATCACAAGGATAAGTAATAGCATAAGCTACATGGTTTTTACATTGAAAATTACTCTGGTAATAGTCAGTTAGAAAGTAGTAAATGCTGAACCATTGCACATAAACCAGAACAAATATTTAAACGGTTAATTGCTTTTGTTGCGATCGACAAACGGTAAATCAAAATAATCAAATCCTCATTAAAAAAAGTAGAGCTTTTACGATTCCGTTCACTTAAAACTTTGACTTGACGTTGCATCAGATCAGGGCACAAGTGGGGATCTAACCGAAGTCTGGAAGCTTGAAGCTCAACCTGAGGATCTGACAGGGTGCCTGAAGCTCAACCTGAGGATCTGACAGGGTGCTTGAAGCCCAACCTGAGGATCTGACAGGGTGCTTGAAGCCCAACCTGAGGATCTGACAGGGTGCTTGAAGCTCAACCTGAGGATCTGACAGGGTGCCTGAAGCTCAACCTGAGGATCTGACAGGGTGCTTGAAGC
This sequence comes from Macrostomum cliftonense, assembly GCA_950096795.1. Classification (NCBI taxonomy): domain Eukaryota; kingdom Metazoa; phylum Platyhelminthes; family Macrostomidae; genus Macrostomum; species Macrostomum cliftonense. The sequence goes on from CATNEM010000185.1 coordinate 9,604, forward strand.
CCAACCTGAGGATCTGACAGGGTGCTTGAAGCCCAACCTGAGGATCTTACAGGGTGCTTGAAGCCCAACCTGAGGATCTGACAGGGTGCTTGAAGCTGAACCTGAGGATCTGACAGGGCGCCTGAAGCTCAACCTGAGGATCTGACAGGGCGCCTGAAGCTCAACCTGAGGATCTTACAGGGTGTCTGAAGCTCAACCTGAGGATATTAAGGAGGCATACTGCCTCTCTGAGGATGTACAATCAAATCCAAAATTTAACCAACAAAGACCTCGCGCAGTCAACAAGACACCCCCATCACTAACTAGACGAAGAGGCCCCATTGGAGACCGCAGCAGCCGCCGACAGAATCGCTGAATCGCTGAAGTTCAGCTTCAACAGATGCGCCTTCGTTTTGTCGTCATGATCAGCTTGAGCCTCGGCCGATTTCACCGGCAAATGATTGGCCAGACAGACGGCTCTGACAGCCGCGTCTCGGCTAGAAAATTCCACCAATCCGGAGGCGAACTTGTTGCCGCCAACGCCCATACCGAATCGAACTAATCGAATTGGTCGTTCGGCGCCGCAGCCGACAAACAAATCGGCCAGATTGGCGTCGGTAAGGCTAGCTGGCAGGTTGAAATAGTGCACCGTAGCGGAGGGAGAGCACAACCGGTTGCGTTTGGCTTTGCCTGCAACAACAAACCGGTTGTTCCGGCTGCCTGTGTAGTCAACGTAGGCTGGACTGCCGTCGGGTAGTTTGTCAACGCTGCGATGCTTGATGACGCTGTCCTGCACAGTGCGGGTTATTGGTAATCAACTATTGTTGGGAGAATTGCCCCTTTGCGATAGTTTAATATTAGTATTCGTTTCTAAGAAAATGCATATTCAAACCGTTAATTTAATCAAATCTATAATTGAGAATCGCCCCTGAACTATGATTGAGAATCGCCCCTGAACTATGATTGAGAATCGCCCCTGAACTATGATTGAGAATCGCCCCTGAACTATTATTGAGAATCCCCCTGAACTATGATTGAGAATCGCCCCTGAACTATGATTGAGAATCGCCCCTGAACTATTATTGAGAATCCCCCTGAACTATGATTGAGAATCGCTCCTGAACTATGATTGAGAATCGACCCTGAACTATGATTGAGAATCGCCCCTGAACTATGATTGAGAATCGCCCCTGAACTATTATTGAGAATCCCCCTGAACTATGATTGAGAATCGACCCTGAACTATGATTGAGAATCGCCCCTGAACTATGATTGAGAATCGCCCCTGAACTATGATTGAGAATCGCCCCTGAACTATGATTGAGAATCGCCCCTGAACTATGATTGAGAATCGCCCCTGAACTATTATTGAGAATCCCCCTGAACTATGATTGAGAATCGCTCCTGAACTATGATTGAGAATCGACCCTGAACTATGATTGAGAATCGCCCCTGAACTATGACTGAGAATCGCCCCTGAACTATGATTGAGAATCGCCCCTGAACTATGATTGAGAATCGCCCCTGAACTATGATTGAGAATCGCCCCTGAACTATGATTGAGAATCGCCCCTGAACTATGATTGAGAATCGCCCCTGAACTATGATTGAGAATCGCCCCTGAACTATGATTGAGAATCGCCCCTGAACTATGATTGAGAATCGCCCCTGAACTATGATTGAGAATCGCCCCTGAACTGTCATTGAGAATCGCCCCTGAACTATCATTGAGAATCGCCCCTGAACTATTATTGAGAATCGCCCCTGAACTCACATTAAGAATCGCCCTGAACTATCATTGAGAATCGCCCCTGAACTATCATTGAGAATCGCCCCTGAACTATGATTGAGAATCGCCCCTGAACTATGATTGAGAATCGCCCCTGAACTATCATTGAGAATCGCCCCTGAACTATCATTGAGAATCGCCCCTGAACTATTATTGAGAATCGCCCCTGAACTATGATTGAGAATCGCCCCTGAACTATGATTGAGAATCGCCCCTGAACTATCATTGAGAATCGCCCCTGAACTATGATTGAGAATCGCCCCTGAACTATGATTGAGAATCGCCCCTGAACTATCATTGAGAATCGCCCTTGAAGCATCCTTGAGAATCGCCCCTGAACTATCATTGAGAATCGCCCTTGAAGCATCCTTGAGAATCGCCCTTGAAGCATCCTTGAGAATCGCCCCTGAACTATCATTGAGAATCGCCCTTGAAGCATCCTTGAGAATCGTCCCTAAACCATCTTTAAGAATCGTCCCTGAACCATCTTTGAGAATCGCCCTTGAAGCATCCTTGAGGATCGTCCCTGAACAAATTCTAGGAAACGCACAACTGTTTCTAAGAATAGCCTCCAATACTGCTTTAAAGTACACTAGGCATTTAAACCCCAAACTGTTAACACAATGACGCACCTGTCGGCATGGCAACGCCACGAGTCGCCGGCCAAACAGCGGACAGCCGGACAGGTGTTTGAGAGCGGCGGCGCAGTCGGCCGGTTGGCCAAACTCGGCCATCACCGTGTCCGGACGATTTCTAAGAAATTTCAAACGCAACACGTTGCCATAGAGACACAGTAGATTAAATAAACGTTCGCAGTTGACTTTTTCTCTAGGCACGTTACGCAATAGGAGGCAACGATGCGTGCAAGCCGATCCAGACGATTGGGAATCGTTCTGTTCGACTGTTTGTTGCTGTTGCTGCTGCTGTTGTTGAGGAGGCGGAGCCGGCGGCATCGGTGGCGGTGGCGGAAGAGGCTGCTGAAGGGGCGGATGCGCTGATGGCTGGTGGTAATGATAATAGTGAGACGGCGGCTGATGATGATAGAGGAAGCTGTCAGCGTGTCCGTCAGGAGCAGCAGGAACTGGCAAAGACGGATGCACCTCCATAGCCTGGAAAGATAAGTAGATGGCAGTGAAGGGATTAACAGCTTTTTAAAGGATGTTTGCTAAAACCCTCCACTGAACCAACCAACTCACAGCGTGGTGATCAGTCTGCGCTGCCCGATCGCATTGAGCCCCAATCGAAGGTGTCAGTCCCGGGGGCCAATCAATCAAACAGGCCCGATAAGGCGACTCGGGTGATTCGAACAATTCGGCGCTATAGTGACAGGCGTCATTGATCACTTCCGGGTTGAATCGAATCTCCGATTGATTAGAATAGCTGGCTCGGATTTTGTGCGAATCGGGAAATAGTTGGGCTCCGTTTAGGTGACGCTTGGCTCTGGTTGATTCTTCTTGGGTGGAGAATTCTACTAAGGCCTGCGGATTTTAAGGGTAAGGGGAGATAATATAACAAAAGCCAAGGTGGGAGAGGGAGATAGATGAAGGGAGGCAAAAATGTAGGGAGTTGAAGGGAGGCAAAAATGTAGGGAGATGAAGGGAGGCCAAGCGTATGGGAAGATGAAGGAAGGCAATGAAGAATGTAGGGAGATGAAGGGAGGCAATGAAGTATGTAGGGAGATGAAGGGAGGCAATGAGGAATGTAGGGAGATGAAGGGAGGCAATGAAGAATGTAGGGAGATGAAGGGAGGCAATGAAGAATGTAGGGAGATGAAGGGAGGCAATGAAGTATCTAGGGAGATGAGGGGAGGCAATGAAGTATGTAGGGAGGTGAAGGGAGGCCAAGAATATAGGGAGGTGAAGGGAGGCCAAGAATGTAGGGAGGTGAAGGGAGGCCAAGAATGTAGGGAGGTGAAGGGAGGCCAAGAATGTAGGGAGATGAAGAGAGGCCAAGAATGTAGGGAGATGAAGGGAGGCAATGAAGCATGTAGGGAGATGAAAGGAGACAATGAAGCATGTAGGGAGATGAAGGGAGGCCATAGGGAGGTGAAAGGAGGCAATGAAGAATTTAGGGAGATATAGGGTAGCCAAGAATGCAGGAGACAGACGGTGATAGGGACAATCAAAAGCATAAAACAAGGCACTAACGTGAACGCTTAGATCGGCCACGTGATCTCTTCGCATCACCAGTAGCCGCAAAATTCTACCAAACTGACTGGCAGCCAGACGAAGCAGCTGGGCGGTCACCGGCGGTCGATCAGCTCCGAGGTCGGTCAGCACCAGCAGCAGCACGCGGGATCGCCGGCCACCGTCCAGAGCGCCGGCATGATCGATGCCCGGCTGTCGGCAGTACTGCAGTCGGAGCCGACGGCCGTGTACTGACGGCGGTCGCAGTTGGCCGCGACTAGCCGCTACAGCGGCCTGGGCCGCCAGAATGTCGTTAAACTGAATGTAGGCGGTCGACCTGCTTGGCAACACAACAACGTCGCGAATGACGCCAAATGGAGACAGGCTGTGCAGCAGGGCGGCCTCGGTGGTATTCGGCGCCAGGTTGCTAGCGTGAATCACCGGCGATTGGTGCAGATCTGTGTGGCTAGGAGCAGCTTGGTCGGTTTCATTGGTTGCTATGGCAACTATTGGTTGGTTGCTATGCGGATCTTGTTGTTGCTGTTGTTGTTGCTGTTGTTGATTAACGCGACAGTAACTATTTAACTGATGATCAGGCGGTTGGTTACCATAGAAATGGTTGCTATGGTGATCGCGTTGGTTGCTATGCCGCAAATATTGTTGATGATGATCGTAATCTGTGCTTAACAGATTCTGTCTATAGGTGTCGACAGTTGAAGTCTGCTGACAATGACGCTGAAGGAACAGACGGGACATGATTGGCACTGTGAGGATTAAGAAAGTCATCTGGTCGATCAACAAAATCATTTAACATAGCCTGCATACCTTGACACTGCCTGGCCACGCGGGTCCAATTGCAGTCCACGACTGACTGGGCATTGCTGAGGCGGCGCCATTGGGATAGGAGCTCGGTGGCCGTTTCATGCTGGAAGTGCGCCAATGACAGTTTTTATGAGGCTAGAGAGGCTGTGACTTCAATTATGGATGAAGAATTTGATGGGGTGTCTGAGGCTCAGAAGGAGGATCTGGGAAGGTGTCTGAGGCTCAGAAGGAGGATCTGGGAAGGTGTCTGAGGCTCAGAAGGAGGATCTGGGAAGGTGTCTGAGGCTCAGAAGGAGGATCTGGGAAGGTGTCTAAGGCGCAGAATGAGGATCAGGGAAGGTGTCTAAGGCTCAGCCTGAGGATCTGGGAGGGTGTCTGAGGCTCAGCCTGAGGATCTGGGAGGGTGTCTGAGGCTCAGCCTGAGGATCTGGGAAGGTGTCTGAGGCTCAGAAGGAGGATCTGGGAAGGTGTCTGAGGCTCAGAAGGAGGATCTGGGAAGGTGTCTGAGGCTCAGAAGGAGGATCTGGGAAGGTGTCTGAGGCTCAGAAGGAGGATCTGGGAAGGTGTCTGAGGCTCAGAAGGAGGATCTGGGAAGGTGTCTGAGGCTCAGAAGGAGGATCTGGGAAGGTGTCTGAGGCTCAGAAGGAGGATCTGGGAAGGTGTCTGAGGCTCAGAAGGAGGATCTGGGAGGGTGTCTGAGGCTCAACCTGAGGATCTGGGAAGGTGTCTGAGGCTCAGAATGAGGATCTGGGAAGGTGTCTGAGGCTCAGAAGGAGGATCTGGGAAGGTGTCTGAGGCTCAGAAGGAGGATCTGGGAAGGTGTCTGAGGCTCAGAAGGAGGATCTGGGAAGGTGTCTGAGGCTCAGCCTGAGGATCTGGGAAGGTGTCTGAGGCTCAGCCTGAGGATCTGGGAGGGTGTTTGAAGTAACAACGTAAAATATTTGGTTTTTCTCAAGAATTTTGTGGTTCAAAGGTGTAAATAAATTCAATAATTTAGAATTTTTGCTTAAAAAAACTATTGTATAAACTTTATTTGTACAAGCAAATAGTGTTCTAGCAAATAATGATAATAATAATATTGGCATGTATGTTTATCGCAAATAAACATCATATAATGCAGAATACAAAATCGATTTGTTATAAACGTTTACGGTAATAGCTGGAATAAACTGAAATCCTAATCGCCTGGGATTTCATAATATATAAGTTAATTAAAAGCGGATTCATCAAAAAACAATCCATCAAAAAAAAACCGTGGATTTAGCGCAATTCAATTCAAAAGTGTACAAAAGCAGTTTTTGAACATTCCTTAAAGGGGAAGCACTCAACTCAGAGAGAAAATAATTACGAATGGAATAAATTGGTAACACGCTACTGACCATCTAGTAGCATGTTTAGTGTAGGAACATCAGGCTAATTTAAACATTTTTATTAATAGCCCATCCTGAGAGTTAAAAATAAACAAAGCATTGGACAAAATCGGATTGGAAAAAATAGTAAAACAAAACACTACTGCATTAATAACTAACAATCGGGAACAAATATTAATGACGTAATCAATAACCACTTAATATTTATTAAAATATTCCGTTGCAACAACTGTTTAAAAGTATATTACGAATATAGTCGAGGGTATTACTAACAAAATCATAATTCTTGTGACGCTAATTAATTAGCAGCGAACTACCCTATTACGCAATCATATTGTAGCTTATAAAATCAATATGTCCTTGAGTAAAATACAATTTACTATGTACATTAAAAAATAATTATATTTTATAATAAATTTCAGGTACTGCGATTTGTGATAATTCCCATTTTTCACTACTCAATGAATAGTCTAAACGAGTCTGAATGAATTCCAAACGTAAACTATATTAATTATCAAGTTGGAAGTAAAATTAAAATCGTTAGGAAATATATTTAAAGCAAGCGAAAATCCTTATAATCCCGAGTTAAAAAATCTGCGCTATTAAAAAAGATTTTCTGTTTATAATATAAAAAACTAAATCACAAGTTTACCATCGTAGCCCGGCAGATTGTGAAAACACACACACACACACGCAAACTAATAAAAATCAGTCCTCAGGCAAAGTTATAATTATCTGGCGGCTCGCACACTGCAGGCTGGGCAGTGGCGGCCAGAGCGGCCGCGCTGACCCCGGCCTGGGCCAGCACAACCAGCCTGGCCTCCAGCTCTAATCGGACAAATCCGTCCAGCTGTTGACGGTAGAGCGGCGAGCGCATCGGCTCGCCAATTAGTCTATTGAGACCGTCCGACCAATGATGGAATGCGTCGAGATCGTCAGTGTGCAGCAGGCAGCTGATTTGATTGTCGCGATCGGCTGAAGCAGCAGCAGCGGCGGTCTGCGGCGTGATGGAGGAGAATGACAGGCCGGGTTGTTGAATGGTTGGCAGCAGTGACGGACCAGACGTGTCGGCGGCTGTTTGATCGCCGAATTCATTGGATTCGCCTCTGGATGGTTGGATGGAGATTTAAAAGGATGAAGCAAGACTTATCAAAGATCATATCAAAGAAATAACACAAAAATAATTTGCAATACAACTTAATCTCCTCAGCTAAACTCACCTATAGAATAGCTGTAAAACATGCTCAGACAAAAACTTGAACTGCCTATTTTCAGCTTGGGTTAAAGAATCCCGACCAATTTCAACTTTGGTCACATTTTGAAGCGGCACTTTGTGCACGGGAGAAAAATGTTGTTGCTGTTGTTGCGACTGCGGCGGCTGCTGTTGCTGCACCTCAGATTCCGGATAGTGAAACATCAGATACTTGCTGTTAGCTGATAGCGACACGTTCACCCGTTGGTTACTTTGCTTCCTGGCGCCGCCGCCGCCTCCGCTGGTAGATTTGAGCAGACGGGAGAACTCGGTGCCCTGACGCATATAGGCTAAACGTTGACGGGCAATCAAATCTGACACTGGCGCCTGCAGCTGGGCAGTCAAGTAGTTCAACGCTCCGTTGTCGCCGCTGCTTAGGGCGCTGCGCCAGCGAGACTTTACATCGTCGTACGAAACCTGCGAAGTTTTAGTTCAGTAGGATAATTGGTTGTTAAAATACTAGGAGTTGTAGCCTAGTGAGGAGTAGTAGCCTATTGAGGAGTTGTAGCCTAGTGGCTAGGGCGCCTGCCTAATGACCGGAAGGTCGTGGGTTCGAGTCCCGGCCCTAGGAGACAATTTGTGCCCTTGAGCAAGGCACTTAATCCCGCATTGCTTCAGTCCAACCCAGCTGAGATCGGGTACCAGTTTGAGCTGGGTAAATTTAGTGTGGGTGTTGCAGCCCCTCCAGCCCGTCAGGCTGAGCAGCTGTACACAGCCCTCGGATGCGCCGCGCAACTAGCTGCGGCTGTGCCGTGGGCTGTACATCTGATCGAAAGGTCGGGTGTCTAAATTTATTTATTTATTATTTAAAATACTATGGTGAAATTGTGGGATGCAGATACGGTAGTGCTGTACTGCAATCGCAAATCTGCAAGACGGCATGCTTCCCGTTTCCTAGATCCCACTTTCCTACTCTGTTCGGAAACTGGATTGGATTAATTTATAGTATTTATGTTTACACACTTTACTTAAGCCCTTAGATAAAAACACACAATAAGAAAAGCATGAATTTTAATTGCAATGCCAAGTGACAAAAAAAACGGTAATGCCACTCTGGCATTACTACCTGCCATGGCATTCCTATGGCACAAAAAAACCCACACGGGGAGTGAAAGCAACAAGGAGAAAGATAAGCGCAATTGAAGAATAGAAGCTAATGAAAGAGGATTAATAGAAAAATGCATAAGGTAGACACTAAATGGGATGGATAAATTTGATCTAAATCTGTATTTAAATCAATTTGGATTTAATAAATGTAGCTAAGATAGGCAGACAGGCAGGTAAGGTCGGTCAATTATAAAAAAATACTTGCTTAACCCTAACACCCAGCCAGCAAAGAGCTGCAATGCTGTTTAACTGCACAGTCAGTTCTACCTTGGCACGCCAAGTAAGTGACAGGGGCAATTAATGAAATACACAAACTATGCTAAACCACAAAAAGCCCAGGGCTAAGCGAAGTTAAAGCTGAAAACTGTGCAACACGAAAATAAGCATTCTACTAATGCACTAAGAAATACCAAACTTCTGTTTAGGCGTAGCTAAATTTAGCATTGGTCAGTAAGAACACTTCGCAATAAGCCATAACAAGCGGATCTTCAAAAATGCCTTTTTTAAAGCTCGTTCAATTCTAGCGCTGAAAAATATTGGACTTCAAAGTGAGATTGACTTCCTAGGGAGGTAATGACTTTTTAATTAAAAATATTCAATTCAAATTTAGTCACTGATAAGGAAAGAGAGCCACTGATAAGGAAAGTGAGTCACTGATAAGGAAAGAGAGCCACTGATAAGGAAAGTGAGTCACTGATAAGGAAAGAGAGTCACTGATAAGGAAAGAGAGTCACTGATAAGGAAAGTGAGTCACTGATAAGGAAAGAGAGTCACTGATAAGGAAAGAGAGTCACTGATAAGGAAAGAGAGTCACTGATAAGGAAAGTGAGTCACTGATAAGGAAAGAGAGTCACTGATAAGGAAAGAGAGTCACTGATAAGGAAAGAGAGTCACTGATAAGGAAAGAGAGTCACTGATAAGGAAAGAGAGCCACTGATAAGGAAAGTGAGTCACTGATAAGGAAAGAGAGCCACTGATAAGGAAAGTGAGTCACTGATAAGGAAAGAGAGTCACTGATAAGGAAAGAGAGCCACTGATAAGGAAAGTGAGTCACTGATAAGGAAAGTGAATCACTGATAAGGAAAGAGAGTCACTGATAAGAAAAGAGACTCACTGATAAGGAAAGTGAGTCACTGATAAAGAAAGAGAGTCACTGATAAGGAAAGAGACTCACTGATAAGGAAAGAGAGTCACTGATAAAGAAAGAGAGTCACTGATAAGGAAAGAGACTCACTGATAAACAAAGAGAGCTACTGATAAGGATAAAGAGTCACTGATAAGGAAAGACAGTCACTGATAAGGAAAGTGAGTCACAAAAAGGGTCTAGGTAAAAAGCGAGTGAACATAAAAAAGGAGCCTGACAGATAAGCACAGCAGCCAATCACCTTATCGAGCTCCCGTCGAAGCTTATCAGCAGTATCAGGCCGCTGCTTGAGCGCCAATCTGAGCTGCTCTTCAACCACCGCCGCCACCGTGCCAAGATCTTCCCGATTGGCTCTGGATTCGGTCCAGGTGCGCTGGAAAGTGCGCATCGAGGCGACGAAACAGTCGCCGAACACGTTTGGTAGGGTGAGCAGCAGCGGCGGGAATTCCGCTAGGGGCGGAGGCGCGGCGGCTGCTACTGCGGACTGTGGAAAGAAATAATTCGATAGGTTATTTACAAAAACTGTAAGATAATTACAATATACTATCTGGGAGGGTGCTATACTGCTAAAGGTCCACTATCTCAGCATCTGGAAGGATATCTGAAGCGCCATAACCTGAAGATCTGGAAGTGTGCCTGAAGCTCCTTAACCTGAGGATCTGGGAGTGTGCCTGAAGCTCCTTAACCTGAGGATCTGGGAGTGTGCCTGAAGCTCCTTAACCTGAGGATCTGGGAGTGTGCCTGAAGCTCCTTAACCTGAGGATCTGGGAGTGTGCCTGAAGCTCCTTAACCTGAGGATCTGGGAGTGTGCCTGAAGCTCCTTAACCTGAGGATCTGGGAGTGTGCCTGAAGCTCCTTAACCTGAAGATCTGGGAGTGTCCCTGAAGCTCCTTAACCTGAGGATCTGGAAGTGTGCCTGAAGCTCCTTAACCTGAGGATCTGGGAGTGTGCCTGAAGCTCCTTAACCTGAGGATCTGGGAGTGTGCCTGAAGCTCCTTAACCTGAGGATCTGGGAGTGTGCCTGAAGCTCCTTAACCTGAAGATCTGGGAGTGTGCCTGAAGCTCCTTAACCTGAGGATCTGGGAGTGTGCCTGAAGCTCCTTAACCTAAGGATCTGGGAGTGTGCCTGAAGCTCCTTAACCTGAGGATCTGAGAGAGTGGCTGAAGCTTCTCAACCTGAGGATCTGAGAGTGTGCCTGAAGCTCCTTAACCTGAGGATCTGGGAGTGTGCCTGAAGCTTCTTAACCTGAAGATCTGGGAGTGTGCCTGAAGCTCCTTAACCTGAAGATCTGGGAGTGTGCCTGAAGCTCCTTAACCTGAAGATCTGGGAGTGTGCCTGAAGCTCCTTAACCTGAAGATCTGGGAGTGTGCCTGAAGCTCCTCAACTTAAGGATATGGGAATTGGGCTGAAGCTCCTTAACCTGAGGATCTGGAAGGATATCTGAAGCGCCATAACCTGAAGATCTGGAAGTGTGCCTGAAGCTCCTTAACCTGAGGATCTGGGAGTGTGCCTGAAGCTCCTTAACCTGAGGATCTGGGAGTGTGCCTGAAGCTCCTTAACCTGAGGATCTGGGAGTGTGCCTGAAGCTCCTTAACCTGAGGATCTGGGAGTGTGCCTGAAGCTCCTTAACCTGAGGATCTGGGAGTGTGCCTGAAGCTCCTTAACCTGAAGATCTGGGAGTGTGCCTGAAGCTCCTTAACCTGAAGATCTGGGAGTGTGCCTGAAGCTCCTTAACCTGAGGATCTGGGAGTGTGCCTGAAGCTCCTTAACCTGAGGATCTGGGAGTGTGCCTGAAGCTCCTTAACCTGAGGATCTGGGAGTGTGCCTGAAGCTCCTTAACCTGAGGATCTGGGAGTGTGCCTGAAGCTCCTTAACCTGAGGATCTGGGAGTGTGCCTGAAGCTCCTTAACCTGAGGATCTAGCTACTGAACACTAGTATCTGGGAGCTCACAGTGGACTGCTGCTGCTGCTCAGTCTCAGAGTTCGGCCCGGCGCCAAAGCCGCACAGCACTCGCAGCAGAATTTTAGTTAAAGCAACGGCGGCCGAAGCCATTGGCAGCTCAGTAACCGAGCCAGCCGAATGATAATTATGCTGATGATGCAGCAGCTGCTGTTGGAAAATGTCCTTCAACTCCTGATTACGCAATCGAACTAAATAGTCCAGCTGGTTAAGCGCCAGCAGGCCCGGGGGAGTCTCCGCCGAGAACTCGGCCATGAAGACGCCCGGATCGGCGTTGACGATGCCGCCGGCGTCCACAGCCGACGACGAACCGGACGAAGGCGTCGAGCCGGACTGGCGTTTATCGGCGCCGACACTGCCGAGGCTGGAGGAGTGCGTCGACGAGGCGATTGGCGCAGTGGACGAGGAGGCCGCCAGCGCCAGGGCCGAGCAGATGCTGTCGATGACGTGCTGGTGGCGCTGGTCAACCGTTACGAGGGCGTCGCGTTGCTGCGGCCGCAGGAACAGGCGGAGCAGGCGGTGCAGCTGCGCCTCCAGCCTGGGAAAGGCGGCCTCCTGCGGCGCGATTTTTTTTTCGTGGATAATTGAGGGAGTTGGGGACAGACAGACTGACTGATCAAAACTTAAATTTAAAGAGAGACAAGCACAGGGAGATAGATGGTAAGACAAACAAACAGACAAACCTGTACAGAAATACAGACAGACAGACAGGCAGAAATACAGACAAACAGACAGGCAGACAGACATACAGACAGACACACAGACAGACACACAGACAGACAAAAAACAAACAGACAAACCTGTACAGAAATACAGACAGACAGACAGGCAGAAATACAGACAAACAGACAGGTAGAAATACAGACAGACAGACAGACAAAGCATACCTGGGACAGCTCAGCGCAAGCCTTAGTCAACATAGGCTTCAGATTGCTAGAGTCCAGCTTAATAAGCAGAGTGTCAAATTCGGCAGGTCGAGTGCAGGCCATAACGTGGGAAATGATTCCAACGGCGCCAATAACCACGTGAACATTGGACCCGTGCAGCTGTATCAGTTCGACAAGATTTAACAATTTAACATGGTCCAGTACAAAATTCTGCCTATCCGGGTTGTGCTGGGCAAATCTAAGCAGCACTTTTAAACAGGCCCGAACAACTTCGCCGTCCTCTTGGGTGCTGAATAGCAGGTTGACAACGTTGCGAATGCAGTGCTCAGTGATTAAATGCCAGGAGAACAGGCCTCGCTTGGAGCCAACGGATGACACAGCCTGTTGAGCGGCTGTGGACCCAGTTAGTGCCGCATCTTCGCCGTCTGGAATGATAATGGCTGGCACGATGAGAGCGGATAAAACGGTGGCGGTAAAGAGCGGATGACAGGGGGCGGTAAAGAGTGGATGACAGGGGGCGGTAAGGAGCGGATGACAGGGGCGGTAAAGAGCGGATGACAGGGGCGGTAAAGAGCGGATGACAGGGGCGGTAAAGAGCGGATGACAGGGGGCGGTAAAGAGCGGATGACAGCGGGCGGTAAAGAGTGGATGACAGGGGGCGGTAAAGAGCGGATGACAGGGGGCGGTAAAGAGCGGATGACAGGGGGTGGTAAAGAGCGGATGACAGGGGCGGTAAACAACGGAAGACAGCGGGCGGTAAAGAGCGGAAAAAATTGGAAAAGCATAAATGGCAGACAGATCAGACAGCGGAATGCAATGGCAGAAAACTAGTCTAACGTATTAAGCTCAAGCTAGGTGGCACATCGAGCTCACCAGTATCGTCAAATCCAGCTGTCGCAGCGGCGCTGTCGCCACCAGCGGCGCCTTCGTCAAAGGCGTAGCGCAGCAGACAGGCGAGCACCTGCACTAGACGTTGCTTCAGACGCGGATTATCTTCAAGTCGTCGATCAACAAGGCCTTTTATAACAACGTTCAGGGCGCCCTCTCTGTGGGCAGTGATAAAAATTTACAGCGATTATTTTGTTGCTTGGTAAGTAGCAAAGAATAGAAGCAATAAGTACACAAGTACTTTAACATGCAGAAAATATTGACTTTTTATTTTCTAATGTTTAAGTACTATCAGTTACAATATACATTTGCTCTCAGCAAGCGCACACATAAATTATACGATTATACATTGTGACAGCAAAATAGAGCTTTAAAAAGTAGGGAAGAGAAGGAGACTAGAAATGCATAGATAGATGGATGGATATATAGATAGATAGATAGATAGATAGATAGATAGATAGATAGATAGATAGTCAGATAGATAGATAGTCAGATAGATAGATAGATAGATAGATAGATAGATAGATAGATAGATAGATAGATAGTCAGATAGATAGATAGATAGATAGATAGATAGATAGATAGATAGATAGATAGATAGATAGTCAGATAGATAGATAGATAGATAGATAGATAGATAGATAGATAGATAGATAGATAGATAGATAGTCAGATAGATAGATAGATAGATAGATAGATAGATAGATAGATAGATAGATAGATAGATAGATAGATAGATAGATAGATAGATAGATAGATAGATAGATAGATAGATAGATAGATAGTCAGATAGATAGATAGATAGATAGATAGATAGATAGATAGATAGATAGATAGATAGATAGATAGATAGATAGATAGATAGATAGTCAGATAGATAGATAGATAGATAGATAGATAGATAGATAGATAGATAGATAGATAGATAGATAGATAGTCAGATAGATAGATAGATAGATAGATAGATAGATAGATAGATAGATAGATAGATAGATAGATAGATAGATAGATAGATAGATAGATAGATAGATAGATAGATAGATAGATAGATAGATAGATAGATAGATAGTCAGATAGATAGATAGATAGATAGATAGATAGATAGATAGATAGATAGATAGATAGATAGATAGATAGATAGATAGATAGATAGATAGATAGATAGATAGATAGATAGATAGATAGATAGTCAGATAGATAGATAGATAGATAGATAGATAGATAGATAGATAGATAGATAGATAGATAGATAGATAGATAGATAGATAGATAGATAGATAGATAGATAGATAGTCAGATAGATAGATAGATAGATAGATAGATAGATAGATAGATAGATAGATAGATAGATAGTCAGATAGATAGATAGATAGATAGATAGATAGATAGATAGATAGATAGTCAGATAGATAGATAGATAGATAGATAGATAGATAGATAGATAGATAGATAGATAGATAGATAGATAGATAGATAGATAGATAGATAGATAGTCAGATAGATAGATAGATAGATAGATAGATAGATAGATAGATAGATAGATAGATAGATAGATAGATAGATAGATAGATAGATAGATAGATAGATAGATAGATAGATAGATAGATAGATAGTCAGATAGATAGATAGATAGATAGATACACAGATAGATAGACAGATATATGGATGGATAGACTGATAGTCAGATTGACAGGAAAGCCAACACACCTGATCAGCTCCTCGGCCACCTCAGCATCATAGAGAATCGGCCGAGTGATTTTCTGTCTCAAGGCGGGCTTGTAGAAACTCCGCTTAGTCTCTAACAGCTGGTTGAGAGCGAATGACACGTCCTGACAGTCTGGCTGGGAAAAAAACTTGTTCAAAGATTTCGCCACATTCTGAGCGAACAGAGTCCGCTTTGGCACCACCATTAGAAAGGGAAAATCGGTGAGCGATTCGTCGCCAGGCTGCGAGCCGATGAAAGGCAGAGTTTGCGGAGTCAGCGGCACGGTGACGCACACCTGACAATGAGTGCAAGTTGATCCGCGATGACTTGAATTCGAGTTTTGATTGATCATTGCGTGATGAATGGTCATAAATCTATTTTTGAAACTATTATAGGTCATTGCTAGAAAAAATAGATCATTAAGAGTTTTCACAATGTAAACATTCAGTAGCTTCACCTGAACCATATCTGTAAACTTTCTAGACTCGGGCGCATTCAACAAATCAAAATTAACCAACGATGGCGATAGTCGCTTAGGCACGCAGTGAATCTCGTATTGATTAGCCTCGGAGTCTGACAGACGCATCATTGTTAATAGAACTTCGCGTTCAATATCTTCAACTGTTCGGCGTCGAAATTCTTTAAGAATGTTTACTACAACATCGGATTCGGTTACACCCTGCCTACTAGGGCACAGCACCGGGATGTTATTCGATGTGGAAGATGTGCTCTGCATCTGATGATGCGACAGCTGCTGCAGCGATGGGCTGGTCATTGCTGACTGGTGCAAAGAAGCGGGTAGCATTTAATGCGGGACTGCGGCCATGAAAAGTGATTTGAGGCTATGCTTATGACAATGGTTTAGATTTTGAGACTGGACTTTCTGCATTGTGGTGCATGTCTTGACATTAGAGACTCGTTAAAACACACTCGGAAGTATCTAATAAATATTAAATTAAATTAGAATCTTAGCACAATATTGTAGAGCAGAATGTTTTTTTGACCCCAAATTGATAAAGATTTGCCTAGACTAACACCCTAGAATAAAGTAAAGTTATAAGCTGGAAAAACGTAGGCTTATACTTATAATATACAGTAGTTAGTACATTTTCTAAGCTAACTATTTTCCCCGTGACTGTGATAATAATTTTTTTATTTTTATATGCTTTATGTGACACATAGATGAATTTATCTATATAACAATTTTTTATGATCTCTATTTACTTTTCTGTGAGATACCAAATAAACTAAACTAATTAAGTTAGAAACAAATCATTTCAAATTAGTTGACTTTGCTACTTGTAAAAATTAAAAAAATACTACTAAATTTCATATCTATAAGCTAATACTCTTCATGGAAAATCATTCTTTGGTTTAGCATGATTTGGCAACTGTATCACTAAGTAAAAGTTTAGGCTTTAACTATAAGAAGACAATAGAGCCTTTATTGTTTTTGACTAATGACCAAGGTAGGGTTTAAATAATATGAGTAGAATCTAAACATGCAATCATCAAGAATCAATACAAATATATATAAATTTTATTTTAGACAGTAGTAAAAGACTAAGTATGTTGCTTCTAAATGAGTTTTGCAATTCAATTGCAAAGCATTATATATATCCTACTAATTTGTAAACTATTATTTAGATATTTTGTGCAAGCACTTTTGATGCTATTTATATAGACAAATAGTTCCTATCAAGGAACCCAATTTGCTTTATTAGGAACCAATACTGGGCCCTTCCCATTCTGTCTTCCTTACAACTTGAAGCCCACCCAAAGCGCCAAAAATGGATAAAATGTGCATGATCCATGTAACATGGATAAAACCAAAAACTTAAATTTTGTTCCAAAGTAAACATATGCATGAAAATCAATTGCTTTAGATAGTGTTAACAGAGTCTAGAGGGAAATTTTTATTTTTACTGAGTGACTAAAAAGATACAGCAGCAACTAAAAAAGCACTGTAAAAACATGCATGATTCTGCTGGGAAATGTTAAATCATGCATATTTTATTTTTTTACTAGCAAAATCATACATGACCTCAAAAACATGGATAAATCATGCATAAATATTATATATCTTTTATACAATAACCCAAACTGACTCTCTGTTTAGGTTGGTTGGGTGTCAATTTGACAGCTTTTAAATAGTTAATGTTATTATTCTTGCAAAAAAACAAGAAATTTAGTTATGCACATTAAAGTAATATTTTGATGAGCTGCTTGTTTAAAATTTGGATAGCTGCAGGCTGCAGCAATGTTTTAAACAAATTTGAAACTACAATCTAAAGTTTAAGGAGTTGGGTCTTGATAATCAAAAACAAGTAAACTAGTATTTTGTCTAATTTGTAGGGCAATAGTGTTTATCTTCACATGGCTCATAAAATTTTTTCCTGCTAGACTTGCCTTTTGTGGCATCCAAAAGATTATTGAAACTGCTAGTCAAAAAATGGAGGACCTTATCAGTGACTATGAAAACACTGATGCCATTATGGAAATATTTGCAAAAGAGTTCACAGGTATATAATTTATAAAAAGTCTAATGAATGATGTATATTCATAGGCATATACATCTTTGTAGTGTATATGAGTCTTTACAGTATATGTTTTAGCAGCATTTAGAGTGTAAAAACAAAATATGAAACATTAGAAAGGAAATAAATAATAGAGCTAAAGGTTTTGCTAATGTTTTTTTATTCCAATTAATTTTCTTGTTAATTATAATATAGGAAAGCAAAGTGATCTAGAGCTGCAGTCTAGTGATACTGGTAAGTCAAATGAAGGCTAAAAGCTAATTTATTTGACCATGATAATTTTATTTGTGGAAATAAGTTGTCACCAAAAAGTTTATTCTTAGATTTTCTTTATTTTATCAGTGAAGCAGTGTCAAACTCATCCTTGCCTTTAGGAATCTATTTGAATTCCCTTACAATGTGAATTATCAGTATGTTGGTAATAAAGGTATGTTATTAAAATCAATGGCAATGGCATTTCTTTTTCATACTGCAGGTGAACCTGGACTGCATTTAGTTTGGCCTGGCAATTGATTTCTAGTGTCCCAGCTTATTTTTGGACAGTTTCTAGGTGAGGTGCTTGTGAAAATTTTTGGATACATTTTTGCATAGTTGTAAACATTTACCCATTTATTTGCAAAACAAATTTGGCAGTTGTCTCACTTGTAGACATAAAGTGACATTCTATGAGGCCATTTATGCATTATATAATGATCTATTGCAATTTTTAGGAACATTTTATAGCATTAGGATTGCAACTTGGACAGTAGATTTTCATGAGGAAGTATGGGATTTTTAATTATTTAGACTGCTTTAAAAAGCCATTTGCTTTATTTGTGCACCAATGACTACTGATTTTCAGGCTTGCTCACTGAGCTGTGCCTAATATCCCATGAAGTTGTTCACCTTATCTGCCAAAAAAATCTTGCTGCCATGGACCTAGTCAAGAATATGTCTAGCACCAAGCAGATTCTCTGGTGCACACAGCTACTTCCTTGGTTCATTGATGGTTGACCTTCCACTGGGGAGCTAATTGATAATTTGGAGACTAGGCCTGTCACCTAGCAGCACTGAGTCCTTAGCTGCCTGTTTTACTCTCTGGTATATATAACTAATATTATTTTGTTGTCCATCTGTTATAAATTTGTAGCCTGTGTAATGTATCTAAATGTATATACAATCTGGCCTCTTACTAATCCTATTTTCTAATATTACCAATACTAGCCAATCTCACCAGGCTCTCAAATTGAAGTTCGTTATATTCACAATTATGTGCTATGTTTAATATATACAATAACATTTTTCTTCACTTGCCTTTCTATAATTTTTCATTGCTTACTAAATGCTTGTGCAGTTATAGTCATTTTTTATTACTTTAGCTAAGGTGCATATATAATTTTGTTAGCAGAGGGAACAATTATTATCCAAAGCAAACATTATCTTAACAAGGACCACTAGGAGTCACTTGTGTCTGAATTTTGTGTACTCTAGTAGTCCTTGTATCTTAATGCAGCTATTGTGATTGGTTGAGCTTTAGATTTTATTAAGGTACAGCTAAGTATAGTTTTAAGCACATGTTCTAAACAATACTAAGACTGAGTTACCTTTGCTATCCCTTTCCCTGTGCTATTTGCACTACTAACAAAATCTGTTTTGGCACTAAAACTTTCTTGTTTTTAGCTTTGATAAGAGAGACACAAGACTTTCATGAGCATTTTCAGATCGTTGAAACAAAATTATAAATGTTACTAACTAAAGCACTGCCTCTTCTTTTGCACTACTCATTAAGAATAACTTGTAACAAGTTGTTTAGTTGTGTAGCTCCCTGGTGCCCTGGGCCCTCTATAAGTACAAGGTTCAATTGGGGTTGCTGTCTTGCTAACTTTGCTCAGTGAGTGCTCAATGTTAAGTCTTGTAATTTTTGTACTTCGCTTTAGAAAAATATTACTGTGCATTTTCTATTTATACTTCCAATGTATTTTGATAGGTATTCTGCTGGCTTTGTTGCTCATACATGCGCAATACCCGGCCGACCTGGCCGAATTGGCCGGGTGACAGGCCTGCCAAGCAAGGGACATCGCAAAATCAGCAATGCAAGTTGAAAATTGCCGATGTAAGTCACAAAATTGGTGAAAAACACGAGGGGGTAAGTCGCAAAATGGAGAAGAATTGGGAAGATTCAGGCAAGAATCGTTTGCAGGACCTTTTTTTTTTGGTCCTTCGAAATTCTTGTGGCCAACTAAGTCTCAAATTTTTCCACTGACAACCTATGTTGCACTTACACTGAACAACGTTGCACTTTTGGTCAGAAACAATGTTGCACTTACACTAAACAACGTCGCACTGGCCGGGTAAGATTCAGGAGGTTGTGCATGTATGTTGTTGCTTGTTATTCTTTTATTTCTGTTGCTAATTAAATGCTACTCATACTATTTGTATAGTGTACTATTGCCTGTTATTGGTAAATGTGATTCCACTAAAAAGCCACTTGATTGATAAAATAAAAATAAATGCAGCTAAATTCTAGTACAAAAATGGCTCTACTTTCTAATCTGCTAGCCATTAATACAAAAATAGTTTCAAGCATTTGAAAAACTTGCATCAATTGGTTCTTCAAACACATATCATTTAGTATGGTGGAATTCAATAATTTATGCATGTTTAAAGCTGCAAGTAGGGTTGGGAAAGCTACATTTAACTACTTAAAGTAAAACATAGATAATTCATGCATGTCATAAATATATGCATATTTCATGCATAGATCATCCATGATATATGCATGATGCATGGATGATATATGCATGATACATGCATGATATATGCATAATGCATGCATGATATATGCATGATCCAGCCATGACCCATCAATGAATCATGCATATATTTAGACATAGATCATATATGATTTATCAAATTTTTGGTGCTTAGGGCAAGCCTTTGAGATAAGTTGAATTTTATATGGTAAACCTTTCCTTGTAGGCAGATAGGGTCTGTTAAATTGGGATGAAATATAAGCCAAAGACATTGAATTTTATGCATATAGTAAAAGCAAACTGGGCATTATATCTCTGCTATGCTTCTGTAGGCCTATTATACAAATACAAGCTAATATAAAAAGAGCTTTTTGACATTAGGAGATAGGAATACATACAAAAAGCTATATGAATTTTTCTCTCCTACTAGATTCTAGGCATCATTAATTGATATGCATAGGATACTAAACCAACTCACAATAGGCCTACACTCAATTCTACTTTAATTCCAATATAAACTACCTAATTGTTTGCACAATGGCATAAAAAGTGCTACATTGCTATAGGGCCTACATTACTATGGTTGATATGATAACTATTGACCTAGGTTTTTTCATTTAAACTTGGCAACTGGAGCTCAAAATCTAGTTGCCAATTGCTATCATTAGTTGCCAATTGGCAACTGACCTATTTCAGTGTCCCAGTGCCTATGCATACCAAAAAAGATAGTGATGTGCCTGTGCTACTCATTTTAGATATTTTTTACTATTTGGAAGCTGCCATGGAGCTGCTGTCTGCTGACCTGGTCTCATGGAAAAGTACTTTTACCATTTTATACACATTCAATCACACACTTGCAATCTAAGCTTTAATTTTTAGAAACAAAAATATTTCAATGTACATAGGAGATTCAAATTTGTACACAAACCACAATACCCAATTGGGGTTTTCGCAGATGGCATCCAGCACAGAAGGAAAAAAATAAATGCGTACCAGCATGCAAAAGGATGAGTGTCCGCATATTGTCTAAAGATGGCATTGGCTTCAGCAATTCTTAACTAGTTTCTAGTTCTAGTTGCTAACTAGACTTGCCTGCGCGGCTGCACAGAAGCTTATAAAACTATGGCACACTTATGTATTCGAAATCAAGGTGTCTACAACTTTCTGATATTGGCTCTAATAGGGCCACAATACAACAAAACAACTTTGTCAATCAATAATGTATGGTCATTGGCGATTGGCAATTGCCTTGGAAAATTTTGGTTGCCTGATTAGCCTTTGATCCCAAAAATCTAGTTGCCAATGGCTTTTTTGGTAGCCGGTGGCTACCATATAGCCTAAAAAACCCAGCTGTTGATGATTAATAAATTTCCTACTATAATTTACACTGTTTCAAAAAATTGGATAGGAATCTTAGCCCACTTGAAATTAATAAGAAAAATATATTGTCTTGCAGGTCAAATGTTAATTATCACTAATTTTTGGAACACTTTTATAATTGCTAAATCACAAGATCATGAGTATATACAAAGTTAATTAAGTAAATATCCCATTTTTACTTCCACTTATTATTCTAACATTGAAAGAATATAACTTAGTATAGCTCCTATACTATAGCATTGGATATACTATCTTCAATTCTTAATGATATTCTTGACTTGTAAAGCATGCTATTTACTAGGTAATTAAGCTGCTCTTGTGAAATTGCATACAATTCTTCTTGAAAGACCTTAAATATTTTTATTGGTACCAAGAATTATTTTTCTCTTTATTTAAAATACCATTTTTTGTTTGGATACCTTTTTCCAAAGCCCTAATCCATAGTTAGGAAGGTGGCAAAGTGTGCGCCAGAAACATTTTTTGTTTCTTCCAAAATTGTGCAACATGTGCTGACACAAAAACTCTATTTGCACCATTGTGTCCTTACTTGGAGCAAAAATTCAAAGTACCAAAAAAGGTCCTGCAAACCATTTCTACTCTATAGGCCCTATCTTCTTATTTTCTATATTTTGTTTGTATTCTCTTATAAATCTTTGTAAATTAGCCTTAGCCACATTTTTATCTTTTTGCTACTTATATCACCAACTTTGCCAATTATATTGACGATTTTATACTAGGTTGTGTGCCAATATATGCCAAGACCCTTTGTATATGCTGCATTTGTGCCCCAATGTGCACCAAGATTTGTGTGCACTGCACTTGTGCGCCAATATGCACCAAGACCCTTTGTATGTGCAAGAATTTTCAAACCAAACTGCCACCTTCCTGACTATGGGCCCTAATATACAAATTTATAGGTGATTTGCCATTCACCATACCACTAAGTCCCCAAACAAATGCAACAAAGTTAATAATAGGGCCTAGCTAAGTAACACATTATTGGGACATCAAATTTATATTAATTTTCAAAGGAACTAAGGTAGCAGTCCCATTTTCTTGCAACATAAATTAGTATCAAAGGTGATCAGGGAAATTAGCATATAGCTATCAGGACCTACCTACAAGGCTATAATAAGGGTTCAATTTTAGTTAGGCTCCTAATATTTTATTATTGGCATAGCTAAGTGTAGGGCCTAGCAATAGCTTCTGTAGAGTGTAGGCTGGGCTTTTAAATTAAGCCCTACTAGAATTAGCCTATGTACTAGCTACATCCTAATGATTAGGCCTACTATAATTTATTTGCCCATAGCGATGTAGGCTATACACTCTAGAGTCTATTGCATTTTGATTAATATTGGATTGGATACCCTTTTCTAAAGCAAAGGGTTTTGATAGCATTGATGTTGATAATATACTAGCATTAATGAATACTGTTTTAAAGTTGCATACATAGCTACATAGTAGGACTACTACTACATCCCTGGTGGCATGCATATGCAATGTACATTCACCCTGAGCCGGCTGGAGCCGGAATCGCAGTTAAAATCCGATCCTAAAATTCAGCGTTTTTAACGAGGACCTACTTACGGTGTCCCTCCGTTCGTATCGAACCTTTTTTCCACGAAATTAGGTTAAGTTCAGGTAAAACAAAAAATGTAACAAGTTTTAGGCCGATGAATGTATTTAATATTTGTGCGTCAGGTACCTCCAATTCGGATGAGGGTAGTTTATTATTCGCTGAGCGGTCTGTAAATGACACTCAACAGGGGCAGAAAGTGGTGACGGTAGCTTTTCGTCCGGGTCTTTGTTTTCTTGTAACATTTAGAATCTGAGTTTTTAGGAGTTTTAGTTTTAGTTTTAGGAGGAGTGAGTAGGAGTCTTTAGTGGCTACTAGTAGTAGGCCGCAGGTGGAGAACGTATAAATATGTAAAATGCAGATTTTTGTTCTTTTCTCTCTCCAATGTTTAGGTGCAATCAACATACGCAAGCAAAAGATCTCTCAGGTTCCTCTCCAGTTCAACAAACAAAAGATCCCTCAGGTTCCTCTCCAGTTACAATAGAGACCGGGTCATCTTCGTCGATCTGTCAATGGCTCCCTCAGCGATGACCTCTCCGCTGAGTCTGGGTACCTCAAGGTGGTTGTCTTGCATCCTCATGCTCTTGCTCTTGCTCATGCTCTTGCATGCTCTTCTGCATCCTCATGGGTGTCATTTCCCTTCCCAAGGATTATCGGGTAGTACCTTGGACTCGAAGATTTTATTAAATCCATGTTCACTTTTCTAAACTTTGTCCTTTATTTTTGCACTAGCTCCCAGTTTTATATAATATGTCCTCCGGTTTTAACAAGGCAAAACAAATGCGAAGACCCTGCTAGCAGGCTGAGCGCCGTGCCGATCTAGACTACCAAAGGTGGTCCTTGGTGCAATCATGTCCGTAAACAAAAGATTTAGTCTCGAACTCTTCACCAGGGACAGAAATGGACAAGTCTGAATTTATGTCTCTAAGATTGCTAAGAGATTTTTTCAACAATAAACTAAAAGCACAAAAAGTGAGCCGAACCGCATACATGTACATGTACATGCCTAACGACGACTGCTTTCTGCTGCGGCGACGCGTGGGTCGACGTCAACCGGAGAGGCAGCTCAGCGCCCTGCCGCCCTGCTGTCCTCGACCGTCGTGGGTGCCAAACAGCAGTTGGAGAGGCTGGTTGCCGTTGCAGCGAGTGTCGGCCTGGTGGTCCACGCGCAGTAGACCGTCATGCTCTGCGTGCCGAGAAGCATCGAGGCTGCAATTTTCTGCCGAGGCGCTGACGGCCAGGCGACGGAACGTCCGCGCGGTCAGCAGTTCCTCTCTACCTCGGCGGTCTGGTCCCTGACGTCCACGAAGACCTGACCGAAGATTTGGTTGGGCTGCCTTCCGTTCGATAAGGTCAGTCCAGCAGTCCCAGGCCCTGCCAGACCGGGGGCAGCGCTGTTTCAGGCGGTGATCGAAACCGTCTTGCTGTACAACGCCGAGACATGTACGCTGACGGACTCACTTGAGCAGCTAGTTGACGCGGCGCTGCGATTTTCTAACGCGGCCCTGTATCGCCGCGCCGCCTAGACCGTCTAAGCGAAATCTTGCGCCGTCGGCGACTCCAGCTGGCTGGCCACGTCATCCGCGCCGAGTCGCACTGCCCTGAGCCGGTGCAGGAGGTGCTGCTGCTTTACGCTGCAGGCGCCCTACTAGTGAGGACAAGTTCGAACTCGGCGTTTCGTCGATTGCCTGCCAGATAACGCCGGCGCCCCCGATTATGCCAGTGGCGCGGCCTTATTTGGCGCCCTCAGGCCCTGAAGCGCGCCCTGTGACGCTCCTTTTTTCATCTGACAGCGTACTATATTGTTGTTGTTGCTATAAGGATACTCAATTCATGTTATCTCTCAAATGTTACCAACCTTATTATGCAGAGCTTAAAGCTGGAGCGCTGAATTTTGGGGGATCGGAATTAGCTATTGGAAACTGCGATAGTGCATTTTTACTGCAAAGCCAGTGGCCCATTAGGCCGTAGATAGTGCGCTCCTGGCCTGTTGAAATAGGCAAATTTAATTTGAAGATTTATTCATCTCTTCTGCAGACATTTTGACCGGAGCTGCATGTGACCCTCTTAGCGGGATCAAACTTTTTTAAACGGAGACGTACTTTTAGCACGGACCATCTCACTAGGCATGGCAACGGGTTTAGTAAATAAGCTATAGCTTCTCGACAAAAAAACCACAGTACAACGTACATCTACAAATAATTTCTTTGAAAATACTACTACTACTATTACTACTACTACTACTACTACTACTACTACTACTACTACTACTACTACTACTACTACTACTACTACTACTACTACTACTACTACTACTACTACTACTACTACTACTACTACTACTACTACTACTACTACTACTACTACTACTACTACTACTACTACTACTACTACTACTACTACTACTACTACTACTACTACTACTACTACTACTACTACTACTACTACTACTACTACTACTACTACTACTACTACTACTACTACTACTACTACTACTACTACTACTACTACTACTACTACTACTGCATGAGCCCAATTTTTTGCATGCAAATATTTGGAAAACGTAGAAAGTACTGAACAACTCAGTTGCAGCTTAGAAACCTGATACGCAAGTAGGGAGCGAGAACATGCAGTAAGCCTATACAGTAGCTATACTCTAGCACAGTACACTGACGAGACTGGAACAGATTTTAAGAAAAAAAACTGTGGAGCACATAACTGCAGCCTGTCGATCAGTTTTACGCCTAGCGCTTAAGCAAGCAGTACAAAAAACTATCTTGAGTGTTTATTATATCTGATCAAGTTACTATGGTGATGAGTACAGCCATGCAAATGCACAAGCCTCCCCAGTGTTGCGGCTCAGATCCCAGACGAGACCGGGAGTGCAATGGCTTTTCATCTCTGCGTGAAGATGAGTGGATAGGAAAATGCTTAAAATTCAGCTTGCAACCAGTTTTAGAATCATCATACCCTATTAAAAAATAAACCCTTCCAAACTTTCATGATATTGCCATTAGACACGGGGACACTAAGCTGCATATAATAAACCAACGGCCAGTAATTAAAAGGACTTAAGTTTCCTAATACTGATAAGGATGCTTTTAATTTTATGGTATTGCTTCTTTCTGCAAGTTTTCGCTTCCTACGGTAAGAAATTCAAACTACCCTACGCAGATGATTTTCAAGAAAGACAATTAAAAAAACATAATCGCTTCAACTACAATATACAGCCCAGCTTAACTATTCGGCCTACGAGGTGATTTTGATTGGAAAAAATAAACCGGCGAAGCAGTCCTCGCAATACCCGAATACTGCTAGCTCAATTCACGTGAACGACGGTATCACAAACAATTATATCATTCACACCAATGCTGGAGACCCGATGCCGTGGGTGATGCTGGACATGGAGCAGCCCCAGACTGTGTTCGGTGCCAGGGTGTGGAACCGGCTCGATAGCCCGTGGAACCAGCGATTCACGCAGATCAGCTTTGGTTAGTTTTTGTTGTACTCTTTTTGATGATAGAAATCACGTCTTTAATTTTAACTATACTGAGTAAACTGATGACAACACAACACAACAAACAAATTCCCACCATAAGGTGTCACCAACAACCCGGCTGTGTGGACCGAGTTCAACAAAGACCTGTTCGACCTGTGCTTCTACTACACCGACGTGCCCACCGCTGCCGACAACCCCGTCAACATCACGTGCAACAGGCCCATTGTCGGCAGGTACCTGGCGATCTACAAGAACCTCACCGGCCTGGTAACAAGCCTTCAGGTTATCAACATTTTCGAAATCGACGTTTTTGTTGGTAAAATGCCGGACCGATCAGTGACTTCTTTTCGAATTTGCATGCTACCGATTTTGCTAACAGGATTGCTTTTTGGTTTCAGTGGCCAGAGGCGCCTCGCTGTGTGTCCGCAGTGTGCAGCCCAGCTTCCCAGCCTCATCTGCAGGACTCCCTCTCGCCCACTGGACTGGCCTGAAGAGCGCTCAGATGGACTGCACTGTGAGATGCAGCTCTCAGCCAGCCTGCCTGTTCGCTCTGGTCATTCCAGGAAACGGAGGCTGCCTTCTGTTCGGGCCGGCCAGCCTCCCGAGCGGCTTCATCGGCAGCGGCTGCTTCCGCTGCGTCCCTGTGGCTTGAACAGGGACTTTTAGCAAAGTGCGGCTAATATTTAAAAGATATTTTGACTGGGAGTAAAAAAAACAGCGAAAAACTACGATGTACATGTATTCGCTTCTTAAAACACTATAAATCATTTATCATTTAATTTAATGTTTTCTCATCTTTTATCGCGATCCCAGTTAATCACGAAATATCTGCAGCATAGCGATAGAGCTCTATTGTGCGTGCATCAACTACTTTATCTTTACTCAATAGCATGTCACCAATTTATTAATCATCTTATACGATTCGTAGACGAAAGAAATACTTTGTCTTGATGATTTAAGTTTTAAATTTTTGCATGCCATGAGCTATCCTTGTCTGCAGCATTACTTATACTGCATATTAGTACTTTAATAGTGTGTGACGAAAATAAATAATTTTAGGACACCTTTGAGACGAATAATGTTCGATCGAGGGAGAGAATCTTTCTATCTTCATGTGGCCAATATATATTTTTTCAAAAGGATCGCATGTTCATTCATTTTTACTTACTTAAATTAACGATTAGGTGATTTTTGACGAACTGAATAATACATATGATCGCAAAAAGTAAAATTGACGCAGAAAACAAAAATAAATTCATTTTTCTCAATACGCTACTCGAAGCAGAAGTAAGAAACTACTTAGCGAAAATTTTAATACAAAACTAAAATCTGATATCGTCACAAGTGCGTTGAAAATATGTTAATTCTATGACAAAAAAGCAATAGTAACTATGCATTAAGTTTCATTTTCATTTTATTTTCTGATATAAAACTACTACCAAGTGATATTATAAAATTAAATAGTACAGTTAATCATAGCAATGGCTTTTGTAATTGTAAATTTGTAATTTCGAATTAATTATAGGAAAAGGTTTTCAGCAATTTTTTATGAATACTAATGCTATTATTTATATAAATTATATTTTGCCTGCACGTGAAAAAGTACACGTAAAAACTTTAAAATTGAGTGCAGCCATTAAATCTGAAAAATCAGTCGATAGTAACGCATATCCTTCATTTATTAATCTTAATTATAAATTCCTATTAATTCAGAATGCAGTATAATGTCAGTATGGAGCTATTTTTGCTAGCTAATTGTGTTTATTTTTGAGAATACATTTAATTTTCGCATCATACTACTACTTATCCTGGGCCTATCAGTTGCATTGTGCCCAGTTAAATAAATAATTAACTGCACTATGGGCAACTATAGGGCCTTGTTGCTGCTTCATTTATACTATACTGCCTCTCTTAATAGCTACACGAGCGTATTTGCAAAATAATGCTGTAATATAGAGAGACTTATGGACTCCTCATGCTAGCACAATACAGTAGACTAAAATAGCACAAAACTTTATCAAATGAATAAAACTGTCTACGTATCTCTCAATAAAGAAACACCAGATGTTAACCATTAGCTTCTAGTGGTCCTCGATATCAGCAGCCACCCCCTCTTTTTTACACCGTAGCCTTGGTGATAAATTCTGCAGGAATAGTCCCGCGTTTTGTTCTTCAAAATCCTATGCAGAATTTTTTTCTCGTATATCATTAGTAGAAGGTATGAAAAGATATTGCTTTTAGCTTCACTGCGCTCATCTATCTATCTACGTATTTGTCCATCCATTATTCAGATAGCTACTATAGTTTTGGATTCCAATACTCCTCATCAATCAATAGAAATCAATATATAATTTTTAACGTTTTTTTCTGATCCTAATAAAAATCCATATTTGCTCTGTTTTTTTTGCACTCCTATGGTATGCTTGAATATTTTGATAATGCATTTAAAACTTAGCTAAGTGTTTTACTTTATTCTCCTGACATCGTGTAATTCTATATTAGAACTTATGAGTTCCTAAATGGCAGAATGAACTCAAATGTAACAGCTTTAGTCTTCTCCATCTTACTGGCGTGCACCTTTGAAAGTTGCATTTCTTCCTTTGAGATCTTTTTCTCAATTTTCATCAAAGCTCAAAATATCTTTCAAGTTAGAAAGCTATAGTTGCTGTCAGTCACCCAACCCGTCAGATTGAAGATCCGTGTTGCGAGCCCATCGCATTTCCCCCCATCTGTTTAGTTAGGGTTTGCTTTCAACATTTGCGCTGCAAGCCGTTGCAGATGAGTCAGGATGCAATTTTCCTACGTATATTAATTTTGTAATACCTGAAGTATGTGAAGTACTATGACGCATTCTAATTCTGAATATCACTGAAGGGGATCACTTCCCCCACTCCATTATTGGCCTATCAGTTTGTACTGAAGAGTTGGTAATATCCTCATGCAGCCAATCCTGATGTTTCTAAGTTGAAGCTCATATACTTTGTCACGTATATTTATTATTTGACTCGATATAAACTGTATGGATTTTAAATTATTCAATAGCAATACAGGGAAAGTAAAAAAATATTGTTAGTACTGGGAAAATATGCATCTAAATCGGCTTCACGCATTTGCCTGCTGCTTTTTGCTGCAAATTATTGCTACAAATGGTAAGTTTCATTGCTGGTGAACCCACATTTTTGCTGGTTGCAGTCCAAAACGTTAGTGCAACACAAGAATATACTTGAGTATGAATGACGTACAGGGAGAATGCATTTAACAGTTGCCAATAAATCTCAAATGCAGCATCGCTAACTCGTAAATGACTGGCTTCTCAAGTGGAGGCTGTTTAGGCACCTATCAATCATGTAAATAAATCTCACAGTTTGGGTATAAACTGTCATGTTGTCAGCCTCCAGTGAAAGAAATAGAAATTTCAAAACCAGCAGTATCTTGTTCTGCTTGGCTTCGTTTAAAATGCTTGTCATTTTGCACTGCTTCTTCATTCTGCTTCTGGTTTCTCCTGCAATAGGCACTCCATGTGGTAAGGTTTTCGGGACGCTTTTTAATAATCGTAAAATTTATTATACTTACACTATTAAACACTGATTTATGCTTCACTTATTTCTCCTAGCTCTACAAAACTATTCAACCTACGAGTTATTAATACTCGGTAAAAACAAGCCTGTCAAGATGTCGACAAGTCATCCAGGCGGGGCGGACAAGCGTCACGTGAATGACGGCGTCACAAACACTTATCTGGTTTGTTACGTATTGCTATGACTGCTGCAAAGTTTAGACTTTTATTTCGGAATAGTCTATGGTTCATGCGACGCGATACAGTACTCTTCTTTGTTTGCTAAGCTTCGAATCTTTTCATTTATTAAAGCAGAACCTTAGGAGCGCGCTGCCGCTAAAATATATCTTAATTTCAAACTACCATTATTCGTTGACTTGGCGTTCCTCAAACAAAACATGGCGACGAGGATAAAAATCTACTGAGAGTCGAGAAAACTCCGCACCTGCCGCCCTCAAGATGGCTCAGTCAATGGAGTACCGTCTTGGTGAGATGCCACTTTCTTACCCAGAGATAGAACAATACTTCAAACGACTTCTGTTCTACCTGGAGGCAACTGAGAAGAAAGATCAAGCCAAGGCAGTCCTACTGGCTTCCTGCGGTGAATCTGCATTCAATCTGGTAGAGGAGCTGATAAAACCAGAAGACATCACCAAGGCCGAGGTTACGTTCAAGTTGATTCAGGACACTTTGCTCGAGCACTTCAAACCGAAAGTTCTGCTTCACTACGAGCGACATGTGTTCCATTCTACTGTTCAAAGGGACGCGGAGAGCATTACAAATTTTGTTGCACGGCTCAAGCAACAGGCCAACAAGTGCCAATATGGTGAATTACGCGAAGACCTGATCCTGTCTCAGTTCATCTTCGGACTTCGTAGTCAGAATCTGCGGCAAAAACTGCTATCCAAAGGCACGCTTGATCTTAATGATGCTATTCAAGAGGGACTCATGACCGAGTCAATTGCAACTGCTACAGACAAGCCGGAAACGATCGCTAATTTGCAGAATGCTGGGACATTCTCGAGACCAAGAAGCTGCAGTGCCCAACGCTCTGTCTCATTCAAGCAACCTCAGGGACACATGCAAAATCAGTCGATTGGCAAACCTAAAGGTAAAACAGCTAAGTGTCACACCTGTGGGAAATCGGGACATCTACGATCAGCATGCAGGTTTCGAGAAGCCAAGTGCCATAAATGTGGCAAGGTAGGACATCTAGCTACCGTGTGCAGATCAAAAGGCATGAACGCAATCCAACAAATGCCAAGCTGCAGCTCTTCACCAGGGAACACTGGCTCTTACCAACTGGAACTCATTCATGCGGTTAGACAGCCAAAAACGGGTCACTCAGATCAGTGGTTTGTTCGGTGTCGGCTAGGAAAAACGGAAGTCAACATGCTTGTGGACACCGGCAGCCAAGTAACCGTGGTTCCGGATCAAATCGCTAAGAGCTCAGGCTTAGAGTTACAGCCAGTCAGCCAAAAACTAAGATCTTACGGCGGATTTCAAGCTACGGTCAGTTCTGTGATCTACGGGGCAAAGCTACAAGTTATTGGTGGCAAGTCTGCTTCAGAAAACATCTACGTCGGTCAAGATACGACAGCTATTCTGGGCATGAACTTCATACCGTCCCTAGACCTAGTGCGAATGGATCAAGTTGTTCTAGTGTCGAATGAACACAATTGCCTACCAGTTGTTCGAGATCAAAGCTCGAAATTCATTGCCAGCTTTCGCTTACGCTCGGGTGTGAGTATGGAAGGCATGCGATTTCCTGCTCGCTCACTTCCTTTCTCCATGAAGTCTATGGTAGAAACCGAACTAAGAAGACTTCTTGCGGCAGGGATCATCTATTCAGTCAAGAATCCTACGGTTGCAGCGCCAATAGTCCCAGTGGTCAAGCCCGAGGGAT
Source organism: Macrostomum cliftonense (assembly GCA_950096795.1). Classification (NCBI taxonomy): domain Eukaryota; kingdom Metazoa; phylum Platyhelminthes; family Macrostomidae; genus Macrostomum; species Macrostomum cliftonense. Next base: position 41,820 of record CATNEM010000185.1, read on the forward strand.
CGGTAAGGCCTATTCGACTGTGTGGCGACTACTCTATGACGCTCAATCGTCTTATCGACGTGGACAAGTACAAGTTTCCGAAGATGGAGGAGATCCTGGCTAAGATTCCCAACGCAAAATTCTATACGGTCCTAGACTTGGAACAGGCCTTCTTACAGGTGGCTCTATCCCCGGAGAGCCAAGAGCTCACTTGCATTTCTACTCACATGGGATTCTTTGCATTCAGATATCTACAATTCGGGATTTCCGCTGCGCCTCTAATATTCCAGGAAATCATGGACGAAATGCTTCGGGATGTACCATTTACAGCCTCATACCAGGATGACATCATTATTGGGACTCCTGAGGATTCAGCCGAAAAACACATGCAGCTGGTTCGTCAAGTCAAGGATCGTTTGGCAAACTGCGGGTTCAAGATAAACCAGAGAAAGTCTCAGGAATGTCGTAGAGAAGTTCGATTTCTGGGCTTCATTTTGCGCGATGGAGGCATGCACCCTGACCCAGCTCGAATGGAGGCGTGGAAGAGGTTACCATATCCGAAAGACAAGGACCAACTACGCAGCGCTCTGTGCACCTTCCGACACTATGGCGTCTTCTGCAAGAACTTTTCAATGATTGCACGACCGTTATATCAGCTGCTGAAGAAAGGAGTTCATTGGAGTTGGCATGGAGAGCAGTCTGCGGCATTCGACAAGCTGAAGAGCATTATTGCAGGTGGTGTGATAACAGCATACGACATTACGAAACCGTTGTACTTGATTTGTGACGCCTCTAAGGATGGCCTTGGGTACGTTCTAGCCCATGATCCAATGCAAAGACAAGTTGTCTGGCTAGGCAGCCGAGTCCTGACTCCAGCGGAGAGCAACTACGCTAACATTGAGCGGGAGGCGTTAGCGATCGTCGAAGGGACCAGATACTTTCATCAGTACCTCGCGGGTCGCAAATTTACCATCATTTCTGATCACCGACCGCTTCAGTACATATTTAATCCGAACAAGGTCTCCGAGCGAGTTTCAGCAAGGATTCAGCGATGGGCATTACTGTTAAGAGCTTACGATTACAACGTGATGTACGTCAAGGGCGAAACGATGTATGCTGCAGACACTTTGTCAAGACTTCCACTGCAGTCGGACTCAGAGGATCAGAAGATCAACCTCCTAGAAATCAATGCACTGGATGGTTTTGGAAACTCCGAACAGCTACTGCAGAGGATTGTGCGAACTAAAGATTACAAGTTGGACATGCTCAAGAAGTACATTCAATGCGGCTGGCCTGCTTATACACCACCAGTTATGCTGCCATATTCACGCAATAAGTTGGAATACACAATCCAAAACGGAGTGATTTTCAAGGGATTGCGCATCGTCCCACCCTCTAGCCTGAGAAACGAGATTCTTCAGATGCTTCACGAGGACCACCCCGGCGTCGTGAGGATGCTACGTCTATCCAGACAGTACTTCTGGTGGCCCGACATAGATGCTCAAATCAATGCATTCGTTCAACGTTGTGTTCAATGCCAGCTACATGCTAGGAAAAGAAGGAATGCAAATCTGTCGTCATGGCCGGAGACAAAAAGTTTCTTCGAGAGAGTTCACGTTGACATCGCTACTTTCAAGGGTCAACGCTTTCTTGTCCTGGTCGACGCATTTTCGAAATGGGTTGATGTGCAGTCCGTGCCGTCAATGAAAGCATCCATTGTCATCAGTGCGCTGAGAAAAACGTTCAAGTATACCGGATTGCCGAAAAATCTGGTTTCGGACAATGGTGGAGCTTTTGTGGCAGAAGATTTTGTTACTTTTCTGCGAGAGAACTACATCGACCACACACTTACTCCCCCAGGACATCATCAGTCCAACGGTCAGGTGGAGAGGGTCATTGAAGAACTGAAGTTCTATTTAAGAAAGTTAAATGCTGGTGCCAATCTTTCTGAGTTGGAAAGGCATTTAGCAGGATTCTGTCTATTTCAAAATACGACTCCTCACTGCAATGGATCTATTCCTGCACTTCTGGTGTTTCAGCAGTCGCCCCGAACACGTCTATCAGCTATTTGTACAGAGAGGACGAGGCCGGTTCAAGAGCCAGTTCCAGTTTTCGTGCGTGTGGAGCACAAGGAGCAACGAGTCCCCTCTGAGCTGAAGTCTACCGTTGGTACAAATACTTTCCGAGATGCAGAAGGACGACTAGTGCACCAGTCCGATGCTACTGCTCGTACAGAGGAACTACCGATTGATGATTCGAAGCAGTCTGGGATCACCCCTCGTGATACTGATGTAACTACGTGCCAAGACAGTGCTACCACAAGTCCAATGCGTCATGCTATGCAGTCGCCTAGGCACAAGGAAGACGGTGTGCTCGAGTTCCGTAGGAGCACGCGAGTCAGGCGACCTCCAGAGCGTTTGACTTATTACTGAATTTGCTTGTGGCGTAACTTTGAACTGCACTGTATAGGCATCGGTGGGGGTGTTACGTATTGCTATGACTGCTGCAAAGTTTAGACTTTTATTTCGGAATAGTCTATGGTTCATGCGACGCGATACAGTACTCTTCTTTGTTTGCTAAGCTTCGAATCTTTTCATTTATTAAAGCAGAACCTTAGGAGCGCGCTGCCGCTAAAATATATCTTAATTTCAAACTACCATTATTCGTTGACTTGGCGTTCCTCAAACAAAACATGGTTCATACCGCTGACGAAGACACGATGCCGTGGGTGATGCTGGACATGGAGCAGCCCCAAGCCGTGTTCGGTGCCAGGGTGTGGAACCGGCTAGATAACGAGTTGTACCGGCGATTCACGCAGATCAGCTTTGGTTTGTTGTTTTTTTCTGTGCACTTTCCAGCTATTGGCCTTTTTGGATTTATTCAATAATTATTTTGCAAAATAAAGTACTTCTTACGACGAAAATAAAGTAATTTAAAAAAAAATTGTGCAGGAAAACCTACTCTTGACTACTATTTAAGTGTAGCAGCTACACTCAAATAGGTATTGATTGATTATGATTGTCAAGAAAAAACATGTGAAAATTTAATTCTGTAGGATATTTAGGATTTTCGGTATAACGCAGGTTTTCGTACGTTCCCAAGCCCATATTTGGCTTCTAAGCCTTTACAGTTGTCGATAGGTTTCGCCTAAACTGCGGAACGGCCAAGGTATATCTCCCGTGAAATTTGGGTCTTAAATGAATTTTCTCTGTAATGCTTCTTTTTAATAAATATATTCTGATTTCAGAAGCATAAAATATCTTTTTCTTACTATGTAATACGCAGTTTACCTTGCTCAGATGTATTGATCACTGTGTTGTCATAGCCACATGTACAGCGTTTCACTAACTTGCAGGATAGCCTTGCGGTTGCTAAACTGCATCCTTTAAAAAATAACGCATTTCTTGCTTCTTTATTTTCTTGCTGTTGTCTAGAGTTTCAAGAGACGAAAACTCCAAAGTCTGCGAGGCATAGAGAACAAGGCTTTACATCAATAACGCAAAAGTACCTGGCATTACAAAAGCTCGATAAATTTCCCACAATGACGACTTTTCACCAAATTAAAAGGCATGTGCTACATGACCTCACTCACGCCACAAGGTGTCACCAACAACCCCGCTGTGTGGACTGAGTTCAACAAAGACCTGTTCGACCTGTGCTTCTACTACACCGACGTGCCCACCGCTGCCGACAACCCCGTCAACGTCACCTGCAACAGGCCCATTGTCGGCAGGTACCTGGCGATCTACAAGAACCAAACCGGATTGGATCCTTATCTCCACTACATCAATATATTTGAGATCGATGTTCTAATCAGTAAGAAACGAGCTGAATCACTTTCACTTCCCGTGTAAAGCACACTCCAATTTTAATCCCTTCCTGTCTTTAACGAGTTCTCATTTGATTTCAGTGGCCAGAGGCGCCTCGCTGTGTGTCCGCAGTGTGCAGCCCATCTTCCCAGCCTCATCTGCGGGACTCCCTCTCGCCCACTGGACTGGCCTGAAGAGCACTCAGATGGACTGCACTGTGAGATGCAGCTCTCAGCCAGCCTGCCTGTTCGCTCTGGTCATTCCAGGAAACGGAGGCTGATTTCTGTTCGGGCCGGCCAGCCTCCCGATCGGCTTCATCAGCAGCGGCTGCTTCCGTTGCGTCCCCGTGGCTTGAAATTCGTCGTCTTGTAGGCACTGCTATTGGAATTCAGCAGATTATTGTCACACAAATGTGTGAAAATTTTCCCAGTTGGATAAGCAGAAATTTATCGCAACAGAATAACTCACTACCAACTGCCGAACTATTATACTCGTACATCAGCAACGCAGCTGATGTAGTTCGGCAGTTGATAGGTAGGTGTTTTGTATCAATTGAAAGTTAGCCCTGACATTCCTGTAGTCAAACTATCTGCTTCCCAATGTATTTTATGGTCATAAAAGACTGATCTTCGTCGGTTTTCTAAAAAATGCTACATTTACACTCAGCAACATTGAAAAGTTTCCACCCTCGCGCTTGTCGTGTAGGTAAGAGTTTCGTAAGAGTTTCAAAACTGGTTTTTGTCGCCAGACTTGTGCCATAGACGATTGATGATATCGTCAACACGCATTTGGGCCAACGACAAAAACTCGGGTCAATCCATGTGGCCAGCCGGGAACAATGGGCAATGCAAGGGGTCCACTGGAGGCAGCAGCAGTGGCGGCGAGTGATTTTCACATGAGAGCCGCTTTCGATTGTTCCGTGCCGACGGTAGCCAGAAGATGCTGCCGCAGCACGTGCAAAGCTCTAAGAGCCAGTCAGCTTCTATTCACATGTGGGCAGGCATCACAATGCACGCGAAGACGGAGCTCGTATTCCTGGATGCGACTGTGACTGCCGAGTCGTACGCCAACCTTCTACAGACGCGCCTGCTGCCCTTCATTGATGCTTTATGTGGTGGCGTGGAAAACAGCGTCCTTCAAGTCGATAACGCCCCACCGCATCGCGCAGCCCATGTGGCGCATCTGAAGGAGCTGCTGCACCTGCGAACCTTGCGCTGGTCGTCCCTATCACCGGATATGAATCCCATAGAGCATATTTGGGATTGCCTGAAGCGCTCGATTCGGTGCGAAAATCCGCCGCAAAACGTTGCCCAACTGCGCGAATCACTGTCTACGGCATGGCAACAACCATGCAAGTGTAAACTGCAATATCCAACTGTCTAAGTGATTGTGCTGCATGCAAGTGTAAACTGCAATATTTAACAGGCTGTAGCTTGCAGTATGAAGTGTGAACTGCAATATCCTACTGGCTGTAGAGTGCCCAACTGCGCGAGTCACTGTCTACGGCATGGCAACAACTACCGCAAGATTTTCTGCGACGCCTGGTTCTAGGGATGCCTCGGAGAGAGCGCTCTGCTGCACGCACGTGGCTGCTATACGCGTTATTGACCCTGTTCTGGGCAGGTTGTCACCCATGCTCGCGTACTTTGTATCTTTGCTGTTCCTTTGCTTCGTTCGAATCCGGATTATATCAATATATTTGTCTATGGCTCAAACTTTAAATATCTCCACCCACCAAAACGTTAACCCTTCGGTCCCTAGGGTGGAAACTTTTCAATGTTGCTGAGTGTATATAGAGCAGAGATTTTGCAATAGACAAGTATAACTTAACCCTATTTATAGATCTGTAAATTAGATTATAACATTGTCATATGGTCTAGCCAACAAGATAGACGAGATAATGGTGATTTACCATAGACAAAATAAATTTTGCGTGCGGTAATACAATTGTCACCCTAGTTGAAATTAGCGTGCGTGACAATCGCATTACTGCACGCTAATTTCGTTTTGTCTATGGTAAAATTGTCTGCGCTGATGATTTCTCTCTATTGTTGGCTAGACCAAATGACAATGGTATATTTCCGCACTCTGACGAGTGCGTCAATGGCAAAAGCACGAGTGCGCGTAGCGCACGAGTCCTTTTTGCCATAGACACACGAGTCAGAGTGTGGAAATTGCAGTGTTGTTGGATTCATTCTTGCACACAGTAAGAGTAGTAGGAAGTAGGGGTCAAGGGGACGCAGTCCCCTTGCTGGGGGTGTGGGGGCGGAGCCCCCACTAATATGAGGCCATAGACATTTAAACCAAAGATAGACTCACGAGCCCGAGAATCGTCGATGTTCCGTTTCCTTTACAGTGCAAGAATCGCACATCATTCCTGCACTGATTTTCTGCTTGATTTAAATGGCGTTTTTACCATAGACATTTGCATTCCTGCACGCGAAAGAGTGCGGGAACGACATTCCTGCACGCTGAATCCGACAACACTGTGATAGAAGCACGGCTTGCGCGTGCACTATCTCTCCATTGTATTGCGTTGGAATTTGCAATTAGCAATGTGGAGTACAAGTACAAATACGTTAAGCCACGAATCAAAAAATCTGTCCATTATTTTTCTAACAGGTTCCCAGTCACTTTTTTACCAAATAAACGATGAAAATTGCGACATTTAATATGAACACTTTGGTTTTCGAAAATTATATATTTACATTATCAGTTTCTTTAAGGCTCCTAAGGAAAGCCAAAATTCTTGACAATAAACAAAAATTTATTGCGATTCGCGTTTTACGAAGTCGTTTCTCCGCTCATTTTTTGCCCTGCTTTTAATTCTTTCCCTCTTCCTTTCAAATTGCCGGCTGCATCTGTGGCTTAATTTCCCTGCAATCTACATAGGCCTTCTCCTCTCAGTAATTCTTTCGTATTCATGATTTTTTTATGAGCTACTAATTAGCTGGCCTTCCAAGCTCGTTTATTGTGACGCTGAAGAGGACACAAGGCTTTGGAGAGTCGGATGGGCTGCTGGCTGCAAAGTCTGAGTCGGCTCAACACTGTACTTTGTATTTTTCCCTCATAATCCTTCGGCTTTAAGGCCAATTTAATTTTATTTAGAAATCAATGAGCACTTTAATAAATTTGTTTGCGTCATAGATTATTGTTGCTTAATGATATATTGCTATAGATTTGGACTTCGTATTATACAGGCTCGTTAAAAACGTCGCTTAATCTGTGACTCAAAGTATAGACTTCCTTTTCTGCTACTGCATCTCGCTCTCTGTCTAAACTGGATCAACCAGGTAACATGTCTCATTTTGGGTCCTAGCTATACAATTAGCAAAAAATCGGTCCCAAAGATAAAACACACCAGCCATGTTGCTTTCAGTGCGTGGACAAAAAGCTGGGACTGATCTGTATGCGAACAGAGTCAAGTAATGTAGATGATATTTTAACCTGGCATTCATTTCATCCGGGAAATTAGTGAGCATCCGTGGCTGATGTTATAAAAGAATTAAATAAATCATTTATAACCGACAGAAAATGCTTTGTAGATGTCGCTTTGAGAAGAGCGAAGAGTTGGCTGTAGGGAAGTCATTAAATGAGCTGTACTTGGATGAGGTAGAGAAGACACTACAAAAGCTGTAAGCGGACCTCCTTTATTTAACACTGCCGTCCAGTAACTTGGGGTAACAACCGGCCTTCCAAGCGTTAGCCCGGGACTACACAAAGCAAACAGGCGCGTGCTATTCATTTCTATAGATCCGTCAATCAATCAAGGGAATAAAATATAAAATATAAAATATAATATAAAATATCGTGCTGTCAGCCTCCTGGCTGTTAGAGTGAAACTCGCTGCGTTTAGTTAGATAAGTTTCAAGATAGCACTTGTTACAAGTTGTAAACAAATTTGTCGCAAATTATTAGCAAAATGCTTGCCAGTCGGCACTGCTTCTTCATTTTGTTTTGGCCTTCAATTTTGATAACCACTGCGCAAGGTAAGGTTTTAAGAAAATTTGTCTAATATTTTCAAAATTATTGAATTTTTGCAATTTTTGCTAATACGCATAGTTAAGGCCCATGCGTCCTTTAAATACGAGCGTAAGAGCAGATTCAACGTTAGAGTTTAATTTAAGTGTTGTATTCACGACATAAAGTACCTTAGTTTCAATCGGGTAGTGGATAGTGGGATCTTTACTTTCTTTTCCTTCTCGCTTCGGGCTTTAAGCTCGTGAAGGTACAAGGAAATCAATTTTTTTCTTAACTTAATACTGAAATGCCTTCGAATAAACAAATTAGATAAAAAATAGTTTCTCAAGCATATAAACAAAATAATCCCAACGACTTCCTCCCCTCAGAGACCTTAGCGATTACATTTTTACACAGAGTAATTCTCTCACAAACAACATACGATCGACCTTTTCTCGCTGTTCTACTTGTGCATGCATCAATCAGTGTCATAACTCCATTGCAACCATGCGTTTCGTGACCACTTTCTTGTATCAATCTTATTTTCATTAGAGTGTTACTTTCTTCGAGCTTATTCAGGTCCCTATAAGAATTTTCAAGAAATTTTACGTTCAACCGGTCTCTTTTAGGAAACCGAAAGATCGCCAAATTTGTTGTTTATATGCGTGACAAGACATAGCTCGTATTTGTAGAAATAACTTTACATAGCCATCGCAAACAATCATCTGATGAACAGCAATACTTAGACGATGGAAGCACGTAACCGAAGCCGCCACGCCAAAAGGCAAAATCAACTCAACATGTTTTTCTAGCTTGCTCGCTACTCATGCTTAGCGTGCGTCAATTCCCATGATTGGATATTAATGGTATAGTTAAGGCTCACGATGGCTTTATAACATTGATAAAAAACAAGACCATTTTACGAGAAAACAAAAAAACTTGTATACGCATTATCAGATTTAAATAATAAAAAAACTGTGGGAAATTTACCCGACAATCATTATCTGAGTCTGATACCGTCACTGTACAATTAAAAGCTTAATTTAATCCTTCCAGCTCTGCAAAACAATGCAACCTACGAGTTATTAATACTCGGTAAAAACAAGCCTATCAAGATGTCGACAAGTCATCCAGGCGGGGCGGACAAGCGTCACGTGAATGACGGCGTCATACACACATATCTGGTTCATACAGCGCCAGGGTGTGGAACCGGCTTGATAATGAGTTGTACCGGCGATTCACGCAGATCAGCTTTGGTTTGTTGTTTTTTTTACTTTCTTGCTGAAGGCAATCTCTTGGAGCAAAAACCAGCCAGCCAGCAAATATATTCCTGTTCAAAAACCATCCCCGCTTCAAGGTGTCACCAACAACCCCGCTGTGTGGACTGAGTTCAACAAAGACCTGTTCGACCTGTGCTTCTACTACGCCGGCGTGCCCACCGCTGCCGACAACCCCGTCAGCGTCACCTGCAGCAGCCCGATCGTCGGCAGGTACCTGGTGATCTACAAGAACCAAACCGGATTGGATACTTATCTTTACTACATTAACATATTTGAAATCGATGTTCTTATCTGTGAGAAGCGAGCTAAACTATTTTCTCTTGCTGTCCAATTTGAATCGATTCGTGTTTTCAACAAGTTCACGTTTGGTTTCAGTGGCCAGAGGCGCCTTGCTGTGTGTCCACAGTGTGCAGCCCAGCTTCCCAGCCTCATCTGCGGGACTCCTTCTCGACCACTGGACTGGCCTGAAGAGCGCTCAGATGGACTGCACTGTGAGATGCAGTTCTCAGCCAGCCTGCCTGTTCGCTCTGGTCATTCCAGGAAACGGAGGCTGCCTTCTGTTCGAACCGGCCAGCCTCCCGATCGGCTTCATCGGCAGCGGCTGCTTCCGCTGCGTCCCTGTGGCTTGAGAGTCCTCGATAAGAGCTACTGGCTTGTTTTATTAGGGCAGCCTTTGTCCAACAAAAAATGATGAAGATTGATGAACGGTACGGACGGGATACTTTTAATTATTGCGCCTCTTAATTCTTGCCGTAGAGAGGGAGCAGCCACATCGATTGGGTGAATCTATGGATCATTCTTTTCTCTTTTATCTTTCCAGTATTGATCCCATCCCGACTCTCCTGGTGACTCCTTTCTATAGTTGTCCATCACCTGTCACCCTCTCCCCCCTCGCTTCTCTTATTCTTATCTCTTCCAGCTCGCCTATTTTTTAAACCTCGTTGGCTCTGCGCTTCAAATGTAAGAACCCAGATCTATTTTATAATTATTTTTCTAATGTGCTTATTTTAAATGCCTCTATCTAACAAGGGCTCATTCTTGCTACCTACATAGGAAGTATAATATGTAAGATTGCAATAACAGTAACTCCCAAATAGCCGTCTACCCGCTATAACGCTATGTAAATGAACGCGTACCATGCACCCTTCTCATCTTTAACCCTCCCCCTACATTCTTGAATCCTTTTGCTGTTTTTTCTTAGTTTCGTAACATGAAATATATAACACAGACCCACGCAGGGATAAAAAATTCTCGAAATAGTAAGACAAGTGACACTTTGTTTGTACACAAGCTTGACCGTATATATTTTACGTTATTTATTAAGAAAAATAAACTCTGTATTAGCAGTGAGTAACATTTAAACGGTACGTTGGTTCATGATCGACCCATCAAACAGGAATGACATGTACATGTGCATCCTAGTTTCGTCCATCAAAAGCGGAAAATAATCAGAATAAAGGATCCCGTAGACTTCTGTCGTATTAGCAAATGCTGATTGAAAATTCTTCAGACCAGTCGTCCCCTAAACGGAGCAGTTTAAATTCTCAGAAATCTACGGAAACACACGCCAGACAGTTTGAAGACCAACATTCACCAATGGATAACGGATAGACAGCTGTTCCGTACTGCGCACCTGACGCTTCGGAACCAGGTCATTTTCTGTTCGAGGCACAAGAAATTTCTTATTAGCTTCAAGGAAGTTGCGTATGTTAAGCAGATCTGGACAGGTGACTCGTCGGTGCGGCGATGCGGTAACCGCAACCCTAGATTTGTCTGGCCAAATTTCGCATTGCCGAAACATTCTATGAAGCTCTTTCGGCAGCAAATTCGTTTTATGACTAGATTTTAATTTTTCTATACTATTTGTAATTGAAATTTTTCTACTGCCCGTAGCCGATAGCAAAGCCGTCAGCCTGGCCAAATGTAAAGAATGTTGAGGCCGATCAATAGACGGAAATGCCGTCGAGTAACTCAGCAGTAGGTCAGTCAGGCTCAGTGACTTCAATGCGGACTTATGTAGGGCTTGATCAATGCAGTACTGGACAAAGGGATGGCCGCGGGCTGCCGTAAGAAATCTGGAGTCAATGCTTGCATTCTGTGCCGCCCAGAGGTCGCCATTGACGAAAAATACGGCTGGCAACCACCGGAGAAATTCAATGCTGGCAACAGGCTTCAGATCTGACGCCTCAATAATGAAGCCACCGTACTGAAATTGCAATCAAATTCAAGTGCGCAGAGTTTAGTTCGATGATATAAAAAGCTTTCCTTATGTGCAGTGTATTGTGATTACCTTTTGTAGAATGAGCATCTTTATGAGAAGGTTCGCCTCTTTGATACTGAGTGTGTCGGCTACTAGACCTAGAAACTTCGGATAAAATCTTTTAACCATTTGGTGTAACTCGACTTTCGTCCAGACTACGTAGGTCCAGTTTTGCTGATATCGATGCCATTCATCAATAAAATTGGCAATATTCGTTAAAAGTGGTTCGTTTAACACTATCAGATGAATAATTGCTGGTATTAGTCGTTGATCTTCATTGTATGGCATAGTTTTTACATTTGGTGGAGACAGCAACAAGCCTTCAAGACACTGTGTGTCTGACCCAACACACACCGATGGCACAGGTCCAAAATACGGCTTAATAGTAGTCCTAAGTAATATATTATCAGCATCATACATGTAGCCACGCCAGCGTGATAGATTTTTCTTCACAAACTGATTGCCAAGATCTTCGTAAAAGTCCCAGGCTTTTGAATTGCTATTTGCTGCTGGTAATTGAATTGCTTGAAACAGCACTAAAAGGCAGAATGAAACAAGAAGTAGAAGCACGCAGATGCTGCGTTTAACCGTCGTCACAATTCTCCGTATCATCTTTTTTAACAGTCGTTGATTTGCGGCAAACTTTTGATTCAGTTTTATATTGCCTAATTAGTGAGGGAAAAAGTTGATCAGCATGTGACTGAAAGCTGTAGAACACTTCAACAATTTCTCACACTTATAACAGGCTCTGCCGTCTCTCAGCTCTCGAACAGTTGGTTCTAATAGCGATGCAGGGCAGTTTAAGCAACAATTGGTTAAAATAAGATTGCCTGCGGTGACTGGCTGCTCATGCGAATGAGCTCTTAACGGCAAAGAAAACGGCTTGGTCGAGAGCTGCACACACAAGAGCGTATCAGCGTGACACCCACCTGCTGGGTTTAAGCTGACAGGCTTGCATTCAAATTAAGGGTCTACAAAAGCTTTTTGAGCAGCGCTAGCTATTCAGCACAATGCCATCTTTCGCATCAATCTCATAGCGTCTCAACTAATAAAAGACTGCTGACCCCGTTCACACATTGAAAGCAGCCATACTCCAGGAAAAAGTTGCATAGCTTCATTGCCCCAAAGACTGCATGCATCTTGTGTCAGCTAAAGAACGTTTTAATTGCAGATTTTTTATACTTACTGGAAGTAAAAATTCTAACGCGCTTTATCAATCTTGATATCTACAAAATTGAATGTCTCGCTAAAAACACTACAAAGCGTTATGAATATGTGGATTCATGACTTTATTTACTTTATCTGCAGCCGTACTGTATATCGTATATTCTCTCTGTACATTCGATTATACGATCACACCAAGTAAAGCCAAGCATGTGATTATAATTAAAGGGCTCTAAATCCCAATCTGAAAAGTTGCCTTAGATTATCCGTAAAAGGCAACTACTAATCCAATAAATAACTTAGAAATAGGATTTTCTGCATTTTATGAGCTCTGACATGTACGCTTGTAAAAGCTAAAATTAGAAAAGTTAGGTATTTCATTTTCCCCATTCTCCAGCATCAAGCAGCGGTTGGATGCTGTCTTGCCGGTCGTTGCAGTATTTTTCAAAGAGTTTGTATGATGCAACTAGATATACATGTACTGCTGATCGACATAATTTCGTTTTGTTTTGCGGGCAAACTTCGGCCGGAAATATTTATTCGTTAACCTGTAAATTAGCGCTCTGAAATAATATATATTTAGTCGAAGTTATAATATACGAAAGCGACATTTCTAACCTTCCCACATTGTAAACCTTATAATTTGAAAAAAAATTTACTTGTGATTGTGAGTGACAAGTAGTAACGGTCGAGGTCGAGATCAATGTACATATCGGCAGTGTATTAATAGCCCGAAAATCACGTGACTGTCATTTATCACGCGCGTGAACCGACGCTGCGACGTACCTGACCCGACCTTGACCCATTGCCTCTCTCCGATTGGCTGAAATTATTCTCGATATTACAGACGACCTTTAGGGTTGGGGGATATTGTGCAATTACATAATTAAATATGCAAAGGAAAACCCCCTTACCCACTGCTCACAGCTTATATTGTTACTCTGTGTACGGTATGAAATACGTTTATTGCCTTCTAAGTCCCTGCGCGCAATCAATGTGCCTTCTTCCCCTGATCACGCGTCTGCCGCGTGCTCTAGACCCCACTCTATTTTCCCCACCTCCTCTCCGCTTCCTCATTTTCTGACACCAACCCCTTTTTGCTGCCTTTTGTTTCACGTTGCGCAATCTGTAATTAAGACCCGTCGCCGATACTTTTCGCAAAACCCCTTAACTCTTAATGCTTTTTGATTGCGCAACTCCCCATTCCTGCCATTTTTCTATCTACCAGGCGCCTCGATCACCTGACTCCGTACCTGAAGCCCCCATCCCCTCCAATTTTTTTCCTAATTTTTCTGACCCCTGTTACGAACTTTATCTTTGTTCCCCTTACGTCAGGATGTCGGCGGCCAATCGGGTTGGGAGTGTCATGGAGACGGCATTGAAGTTGGAGATTTTCTCAATTCCGCGAGTATAAAAATTAGGGACTTAAAACCCACAATCCTCATGAGCTCGGCTTTTGAGCCGCATGAGAGTTTCGCTGTCGAGCGTTTGAGCTTTGGCAGTCCGACTGGGGACAGTACCAGCCCTCTAGCGAGATCTACAGATCCTACTCAGGACATACAAATAGTATATTCATTACCCATAGCGCCAGATTAGCAACATTGACCAAGCAAAATTGCTGCAACAATATGGAAATGTTTTTGGCGCCTAGGGTAGCATTGCATTGCAGCACTGAAATTCCCTTGTCTCTATCACTATTTTGAGACTCTCATAGCGTGCTAAACCCTCCCAAGGGCGGCGAAGCGTGGGGAAGTTAGGGGAGGCTGTCGGCGCAGTGTCGGTCAGTGTGTGTATTGAGAGTGTACATATTGTCTGCGTGCCTCATCTAGCTGGAAGCAGTGCATCCCCTAGGCATAGTTATCCTCTCGCACTGAGCCTTTGGAAATCTTCAGAGCCAATGTTCGTATCATACTACTCTCAGTAGGCTGCTGTCGATCATCGACTTAGATTTACGGCCACACAGGATCCCCTGCTAGAAATCCCTCCGGTTTTGGGTTCCGGCCTCCGGCGGTTCTCCTATTAGTTCTCTTAGCAGAGCCCCTAGTTCGGCTATGGCTTGCCTCCCTGCTAGGCCAAAGACCCCGGACTGAACCGGCGGAACCCCTGTCTCGACAGACTTGCTCTTGGCGTACCCAGTCGGAAGTGGTGGTGGCGGCGGCCTCCGAAATCCTATTCTTGACTGGAAGTACCTAACAGACGCCTGTACTGCAGGAGAGGTGTACTGCAGCCCGCAGTTGTACCCGTGTGGTTTAGAAACCACTCTGTCTCATTTTATCCCGGTGCATTTTACTTACATTCAAGATGCAGTTTCAACAAAAATTTTTAGTTAGCTGGGTATTTCGCAAATTTACGATAGAAATAAGCAATCAATTATTTTTAGTGATGCAGTAGTCAGTATTATTATTGGTTAAAACTGTTAAGAAGCCGATATTCACTCTGATTTACTCTGTATTGTAGATTTTCCAAGCACTAAGTTATGGGTGCTGAGCTACGAGTATATTTTTAGTTGTACATTTGACAAAAAGCCACACGATCGATAATTTGTAAATTAACAATTATCGGGAGGTGGGGCAAAAACTGCTAATTAAATTCTAAAATACTTTTATTCAGCACCCTACTATTAGCGGCAGTATAAGCAATTTTAGTGATAAGGATTTTATTAGATACGAATTGCAAGCCGTCTTGGTGTCCTTGCACGGAGCCAGCAGAGCCAGAGCCGTGCGCCAACGTCTGCCTAGCATTAGCTCGGCTGAGCTCTTTCTATTCAGGGCGTGCGGGGTACTACGGTAGGCCTCCAGAAACATCAGCAGCGCGTCCTGCATCTGAGTGCCCGCCGCTCTGGCCGCTCGAATCCTGTCCATCAGAGTCCGGTTGAGTCTCTCCGTCTGGCCGTTGGTGCTCGGACGTTACGGGCTGGTCTTCAGGTGCTGGATGCCCCGCTCACGCAGAAAGTTGGTAAAGGTGTCGCCGAATTGAGGCCCGTTGTCGGTGAGGACCTTCTCGCAGAGGCCCCAGCGCACGAACAGCTGCGTAGCACCTTGCAGACGGTCTCGGTGGTGATGCTCGAAGTTGCGAAGACCTCTGGCCACTTGCTATGCAGATCCGTGATGACCAGAAGAAATCGTGACGATGCCGGTGCTGCCTGCAGCTCGCCAACGATGTCGATGGCAATCTCCGTCCATGGTGCATCTGGCCATGGTAGGGGCTGCAGTGGAGCCGGTCGCAGCTTGAAATTTTTCTCCGCAGTCTCGGACGAATAGTTCGACCTCAGCTTCCATGCGCGGCCACCAAGCGAACTCGCAAAGCTGCTGATAGTCCACGTCTCCTTGATTGAGTACACTGCATCATTGATAAGGGATCAGTCTCTTGCATTAGAAATAGACACGTGCATTATTTTTTCATTAGTGACAATATTGTCTGTCAGAAAGAACAATGCATTTCCACCGAATAGCAACAACTCATACACATTTGGACCATCGGCCTCACTAGACAAAACTACACTCGTTAAAGTCGAAAGGGTGACAAATTAATTCAGAAATGTGAAAACTCTAACTTTTATGTTTGATTTTGAGGGTAAATTTTTGTCTTAATTTCTTTAAAAAACAATTGCCAGATTTTTTCATCGCTACTAAGGTGCAGCTAGGTTCAGTAGTATGTACGCATGTACGCCTAAAACAACAAACAATATAAACAAGATCGTAAAGTTTTGAATTTGCAGCTACTTTATTTCCATAGCTGCTCGAGAGAGAGATATGCCATTTTCAATCTAACCATACACTGCACTTGCAATGGCACTTAAACAAAATAATGCTGTGGCATAAAGTAACTTATTATTTATGCAGTCTCAATTGTTTGAGACGAGTCTGCCTACGAATGAAATACACTTTTCGAGGTTGACGTATTGTGACGTAAATGCACATAGAACTGTGCCTAAAAAGACCAAACTAGTCTTATTTGCAATTAGAATAGAGCTCACGAAGTTTTCTTAGTTGCTTTTTGTAGCCGAAATTGTACTCATTCCTATACCTTTTCTCTCTCCCGACGTCGCTATTTTATTTCTTTCGTGCACTTATTTAACCAAAGCTCTGCTAATAAAAAAATATTCTTTGAGAGGTAGATCCTCATAAAGTAATCTGCGAACCGTTAGAAAACAAACTGAACAAGCTAGAATCCATGGCCAAAAGTAATCGAAGTTATGTTTCCGCATCGTCCGCCCTTCCAGGACCATTGAAGGAGAGTCCGCAGGAAAGGGTACGAACTTTTATATTTATTGTTATAATGTTGCTTGAACTGGGAATTAGAGGGAAAATGGAAGGGCATATTTTTAAATGGACTGGACTGATTACTCAAAACGTCCTCGAGACGAGTTTAGACCTGTTAAAGGATTTAATTAGTTTTGATAATTGTTTCAGATGGAATTTCCGCTAACTCTGATGTTGCTGGGCAAAACTGGCAGCGGCAAGAGCTCGCTGGGCAACGCGCTGTTTGGCGAGACGGGCTCGGACTGCGCACCCTTCAAACGGACGTCTGGATTCGTTGCCTGCCAGCAGCACGAAGCAGTTCTAGAGGAGGTGACGTAATACGCTCGTAGTGGTCGTTTTTCATTTTTTTAGTAACTGGTGCTTGGAGTTTAGCGTAGTGGTTGGGGTATTCGCCTTGTGACTGGAAGTCTATCTAGGTGAGATCGGGCACCATTTTGAGCTGAGAAAGTTTAGGATAGGGTGTTTCGGTCCCTCTAGCCCTTCAGGACAGAGCAGCTGTACACAGCCCTCGGATGCACTAAGCGGCGCTAGCTGCGGCTGTGCCGTGGGCTGTGCATCTGGTTGAAGGTTTCTCATCAAATTATGTGCATTCAAGTACATGTTTGAGTTTTAAAGCAACGCTTTAGTCCAGTCATAAGTGGAAATCACTGAATCAATAATATGTAATTCTTCGGTCCTTAGAAATGCAATTTCTGATTTTTCAACAATAGCTTGCCGTTAAAATCACAGGGAAAGATCAAAGGTCGCACGGTCCGCATTATCGACACCCCCGGAGTTCTCGACAACGTCGACAACGAAGATGCGTTGGAAGGCATTTGCCAGGCGATAAGCCTTAATCCTGACGGTGTGACAGCCTTTGTGATCGTTTTGCGTGCCGACGTTCGATTCACTCAGGAGGAATCCAAGGCGGTGACGCTGTTACAACAGCTATTTGGTGACAACTTCTGGCGTCACGCTATCTGCGTTTTCACCCATGGCGATGATGTCTTGAAGAAAGAGCGGCAGTTTTTTGACATTCAAGTCAAGAAAGCCAGGGATGAAATTCCGAATTTCGACAAGCTGGTGCGTAGCGTTGGCGACAGGTTGATGATTGTGAACTGCAACAACATGGGCAATGACAAGTTGACGGAGTTCTTGTTGCTTCTGGACAGTGTGAGGAGCCTGAATGAGGGCCGCTACTATACCAATTCGCTGTTCAAGGAGGCGCAGCAGCTCTACAGAAATGCTGACGGCGAGGCGCTGATGGCAAGCTTTCGAAGGTCTAGATTGCAGCTGCGCGAACTGAAGGCTAAGCAAGAGCAACAGAAGCTGTTGGAGCGAATTGACGAGCTTGAAGAGAATATCAGAGCCAGGGACAAGCAAGAGACGCATCAGGATCAAGAGCGGCAGCAGCCGTCGGAGCCAATTGCCCAGCTTGAACAGAAGATCAAAGCTGGAGACAAGCAAGCGACGCTTCAGGATCAAGAGCGGCAGCAGCCGTCGGAGCCAATTGCCCAGCTTGAAGAGAAGATCAAAGCTGGATACAAGCAAGCGACGCTTCAGGATCAGAAGCCGCAGCCGCCGTCGGAGGACCCAGAGCCGCAGGATAGAATTAAAGAACTTCAAAATTCAATCGACTATCACCGCGAGAAAATTAAAAATCTTCAAAAGGAAATGGCTGAGGCTACAAAGAAGCTTGCCAGTTCGAAGAAAAAATGCAAAGTACTATAGATAGAGAATAATAAAATTATACTGAATGAAAGACTATTATCTTTAGTTTAGGTTACGCATCGGTATAAATCTCTCATAAAGGCGCTTAGTTTTATGAGAGGGCGATACCTGACTGAATTACTACGAGTAGGCCTTTTTTGAGATCATAACTTGACTAACCGCCAATATATTTCAATTAATTTTTTAATATCATTATAAAATTCAAATCAAATCAGTTTTTACGCAAAAATTTTTATACGAGTATTGTGGCGGCCAGGCCAGCTCACGTCAGTGCAGTTGCACTGAAACTAGCAGTCTGCTTAGCTGGGGCGTTGGTGCGCCCAGCCAGACGGCCCGCTAAGCTTGTTTTGACTGACTCACGCTTCGTGTGCGCACCTCCCCATTTGCCCTCTGGTCGCGCGCTATATAACACCTTTGTGCGTAGAAAAAATAAATTAAGTTTTGCTCTCTCTCCGTTTGCTCTTGAGAGCCGCTAAATTGGTGAGCCCGCCTCAGCCATTCCGTACAATGGCCAACGAATCAGCCGTCTCCCTCAAACTGCCCACGTTTTGGGCTGCCCAGCCGCGAGCCTGGTTTATCCAAGCAGAGGCCCAGTTTACCTTGAGAGGCATCACGCAGGACGAGACCAAGTACAACTACCTGGTTGCAGCCCTCGACCAGCAGACGGCAGAGCGTCTCCTCGATGTGCTAGAGGCGCCGCCGAGGGAGAACAAGTACGCGAGTCTGAAGGAGCGGCTTAAGTCCACCTTTGAACTGACTCGGGAGGAGCGAGCCAGCCGCCTGCTCAGCATGTCCGGCCTCGGCGATCGGCGGCCGTCCGAGCTGATGGACGAAATGCTCGCCCTGCTGGGGGACCACCCGCCCTGCCTGCTTTTTGAGGAGCTATTCCGCCAGCAGCTGCCCCTGGATTTGCGCCTGGCCATGGCGAATGCGGATTTCACGCAACCGAGGCAGGCGGCGCAGCTCGCCGACAAGCTGTGGGCCAGCCGCCTGCAGCTCGCCGCGGCCTCGAGGCAGCCAGCAGCCGATCCAGACGTCCAGTCCACGCAGCTCGGAGTCGCCGCAGCCAGCACCAGCGGCAGCCGCGCCGGCGAAGCCAACGCCCACCGGACCAGGCGAAGCCGGCCCGCGCAGCAGCAGCCGGGCAATGGCTGGTGCTACTATCACCGCCGATTCGGCGCCAAGGCCCACCGCTGCGAGTCCCCGTGCACTTTCTTGGGAAACGGGCAGGCCGGCCGTCAGTGAACAGCTCGGCGGCCGGCAACAGCAGCAGCCTGCTCCTCATCCCAGACAAGCAGACTGGCAGGCGGTTCCTCGTCGACACCGGCGCGGAGGTCAGCATCTTTAGTCCCTCCGGCTCGGACGCTCGGCTGCACAGTATCGTAATTATTATAGTGGTAAGTACTTCCCAAGAAACTTTACGCGCTACATTCACGTAACAGACCTTTGCTATAGATTTTACTATAAACTGGTAAATCAATAATAATATCATTCTCTACTGAGAGCTACAAATAAAACCTGTCTTACTTTTACTATTACTTTTAATATTTTTACTAATTAAATAAGCGACATATGTAAACCCTCGTACTTTCTCATGACGCCAAGCGTAGAGTACCAAATGTAATTGGGAAGTCTAATTTTAGAGCTGTGAGTTTTGTGCTAGTCGTTTTGGGGTTGGCTTGGGCGTGGGGTGCTGGGCGCGCCTTGACTAGCTCTCTCTCTTGTACGCGTTGCTCACTTGAGTTAGTTTATCGATCGCTATGTACGCCAATTAAATATCGCAAATATATATCGACTGCCTCTGGCCTTTTGAGCCTGACGTGATTTCTATTCTCGCAACTCTGGTCTTACAGAGCTAAAAATTGGTTAGTTGCTTAAAAGCATTCAATACATGATCGCCTAAACATAGCTTGGTTATTTGGCCACCAAGGACTACTAGTGGATGGACGCATCGGTGGAAAGTTGATTGAAGGTTGATTTAAAACATATCCAAATTCTATTAGTGTTTTAGATATGGCTTTTTTATTCTTGACTGTAAAAAAAATTGGCCTCCATTGAAGTTTCTATAAGAAACTTGCCTACTAAAACTGAATCAATTGAACCTTCAAATGTAATTGGCTGCTAATTTTATACACGTAATGACGTTTGTCCCATCTCCTCAAAATGGTGCGATAAACTAATTTAATAGTAATTTAGTCTTTTGTCTTAATGTATAATATTTAATACCGTTTACCCAATTTATACTGTATGTAATTTATTTGTTAATGTTCAGTACTTATCTATAATCCCCGCCGCCAATTTGAATTATATCGCACTCTTCGACATAATATAATAAATATCGATTTCATCATTATGATAAGAATGATGAAAATAACTTTTAAGCCCATTTTGATAAGAATCAGCGTAGCGGACTGGGGCAATGGCTCAACATTCTTCTGCACAAATATTTTCGAATCCTTCGGATTTCAGAATAGCGGACTTCGAGCTATGAGCATATCAGAATCTACCGATGGGCTGCTGTTTTGCTTAAAGTACGTATCTGTTAATAGGGATTTTGTACCGAGTAGAGAGAGGATTGTAGCGCTTAGCAAGTCTAAATGACCGATTTCTATTGTCAGCTTTAATCTGTGCATGATTTTAGGGGATTTCCTTTCCTGCAGTTTCCTTAACTGACCAGGTCACTGTTGACTCGATCGGGGCATATACGGTCGGAACAGACCTCAATTGTGGCAAAGATTCGGGGGCAAAAACGAGTTTAATTTAGCGTAAATTTTGTGTTCATCAAATGAATTATGGTCAGAGAACTTGGTGTACATTCGAGTGATTAGACGGCAGAGCGAATAAGCCTTAAAAGGTTTATTCACACTGCCAATCGAATGCGTTGATTCTGAGTACGTTTCACGTAGTAGTCAAATGAATAGCCGGAGAGTAAAATGTACATTCGAGTGATTTGACTTTATTTGATCGCGGTGTAAGTGGGGGAATCTTAGTGTTAGGAAAAATTTTCTAGGGGGATTTCTAACTGCTTGGGTGATTTCAAACTGCTCGAGGAGGATTTTTAAATGCTCCAGGAGTTTTTTTAACTGCATGAGGAGTATGTCTAACTGCCTTTTTTCAAGTGCTCGGGGCAATTGTCTAACTGCTCAGGGAGACATTCAGCACATTTTCTAAATACACGGAATGATATTATGCTTCTCGAGAAACTTTAATTTTGCTGTAGAGATTTTCTAGCTGCTTAGGGAATTTCTGTTGAGTTACATGAGTGATTTAAATGCCTGTCTGCCCCCTCCTGGGGGGGGATGCACCGAAGAGCAAGTCACTGACTCACATCCAGAAAGGACCCCCTGCAAGAAAGCCCCGGTGTTTTAGTGCCCTGTCTGCCTCTAGTTCGGCTATGGGTTGTCTCCCTGCAAGTGCGAAGATCCCGGACTTAACAGGCGGGGTGGTGGCGGCGGTCTCTGAGGTCCTCTTTTTGACTCGGAGTACCTAACAGATGCCTGCACTGCAGGAGAGGTGAACATAGGCCTAGCACTCGAGCTGCGTTACCGTAGAATAACTCAGGGCGGAGACACTGTATACTGGAGGCCTGCCGCGGCTAGCTTTAGTTTCACGGGCAGCCCGCAGTTCTATTCGTGTGGGTTTAGAAGTCCCTCTGTCTCATCTCATCCTACTAGCGGAGTGGGCGGAAAATTCCGGATGCTACACACAGGTCTAAAGTACACAGAAATTTATTCTCAATTTCGTTCTGGTGTCACTGAGTACGCTTGGGTTGCGCAATAATTTCATAAAGCGAACTATAGATGAAGGTGGGGTGGGCGTCAAGGTCGCCACCCGTGTTGCACAATCGCCAATAACCCGGGAATGACCCCTCGCAAGTCCCATGCCTAGGGGTAGAAGAGGAATGTTACCCCAGCTAAGTAACACAGGCTACAGAGCGTTTGAGCAGGGGCGCAAAAATGAAACAGGGTGGCCAAGCCAGAGATCCATTATATGCACGCAAAAACCCCTTGCAAAAGTCCTCTCTAAGTCTGCCATAGTCATGTCATCTAGTCCCTGCAATGTTCTTTTGTCGGCTATGGTTTTGGAGATTAATTGACAGCTAAAAGACACGAGTTATAGATGGAAATTATTCCTCAATTGAACGATAACTTGGTTTCGATAGAGCTGTATGTGTCCACACAAGTTGGTGGCGGCGGGGTTCTCGGCTTCCTCCTGGGGCTGACAGCTCTCTACCTTCCTTTATCCCCGTATCTATCTCTCGCTGTCATTCCCTATCATAAAACAGAAGTGGAAAATGAAATCCACTTCCTGTTCAAATGTCCATGGGTTCAGTATCGTGTTGCCCGAGAAGATTTTGTCAAAATTGTCTCAATTAAAGTAGCAAATTTTCAGTTTTTAACAGATGAAGACAAGTCATTCTACTATTTAATTAGACAGGAAGACATCTCCGTAACGGAACTGCTGGCTCAGTACATCATTAGAATGAGTGAAATTAGAAAGCAGCTGCTCTGATGCTCCCACAAAAAGTTATTTAGGATATTTTATGAAATCTTGTACCGGTACTTTTTTAATTTCGCTTATCTTTTTTAATTTCGCTATTTCCAACCACGAAAAAAATATTATGTGTTTGCTGAATTACTTGAATATTTTATTACCTTGCTATCGTGGGTTCGAACGTTCGTCGACTGTCATTATTTCGCTATTATTTTTTGTTTTTCTTTATTTCGTTGTATCACTGAAAAAAATATGTAAAAAGCCAGCACCCTTCTGGCGTGCGTATTAATTAATAATAATAGTAATAATAATGATAATAATAATAATTATTATTAATAAAAATATCATACATGTAGGACCTGGCCACTCGCCAAATCTACCCTGCTACCTTCAGGCAGACTTCGAGATGGGGAATGGAAGGCCAGAGCTGTCTATAAAGACCATAAGATCAACGCTCTGAGTCTGCGTCGGGAAGGTGACTAAGCTGTCAGCTGAATCACGACACTTATAAATCCATATGAATAATTTAATTTTAATTTTCTGATAAGAACTAGAATTTATGCAGTTAATTTCATTGAAATAGACCTTTTTAATGGAGCCATGAATAATTAAACAACTTACGTTTTTATTCGGTTGAAATCAAAGGCAGCCAAACAATTTAGCTACTTTAGTCTAATATACAGCTGTCAAGCACGAAGTATTATAAATCTGAAAAAATACGGCTTTCGTAATTCTAACTATAGCAGAATAACACACAGAATATAATTTGCGCCCCTCTAATATATTAACTGTAGTCTAGTAAGCTTATTTGCTTTTCAAACAGTATTTTGTTCATGGAGCTTAATTTCTTGTAATTTTATTCGAGCATATACGGAATCAGGCACTAAAATGTATTTTTAGGGCCTGACAATTACATATTATAGCCTTCGCGTCATATTGTAGTTTATATAAGAACGATAGGTTGGTACCTACTTTAAGCAAAAATTACTTTCGTTTCTTTTTTTCTTTCGAAAAGCGAATTTTCACGATCAGAAAAGCTCTAACTATGATAAAAATTACAAAAAGAAAGCATAAAAATTCTACAGATTCGACTTCAAGCCAAAATTTAGATCCGTCAGGAAACGAGGATCTTGTAGGGCGATAATGCAGAATAAATGAGGCGTAAGAACTAGGCGGTGGTTCTTCGTGAAGGAATTTGGATTTTTTATTGTCCGGAAGAGTATTGAAAAAGGGCTTGCTTTTAGGCTGAGCGCCTTGCGTATATTTATATACTTGTTTACGATCTTTCCAGATTTTCCGCGCATTTCTATGATTATAACAAATATAATATATTGGTTGACGTACTGTATAAGATATAGGCGCGTGGAACGAATATAAATAGAACTAGTAATTCGACTATTAAAATGCATGCTAATTATATAGAAATATTTTGCTTAAGAAAAATGAAGAAAAGTGTGGAAAGAACTATTTGACTTATGACAAAATCATATATACTAAAATCCAAAAGTATATATATATGTAAATGGGGTTTGTAACGCGTTAACTTTGGAACGGTTGAACCGATTTTGGTGGGATTTGTTTTGATTGATTCAGGATCAATTGGGGATGTTACACGTTAAATTTGACTTGATTTGCTTAATTCTAAAGGGATTAAATATTCGAAAAACGAGAATTTTAGCCATGACAACAAAGGTCAAACTTGCAAGCTGATTTTTCGGTACCGAGAATTGAAAATGAATAAAGTTATGTCATACACTGCTCCATACTTTCTCTCTCCCTCTAACTGTAATTTTTTTCGTCTATTTTTTGTCTATGCACTGTATGCTTCGATGTACACTGCGTGGGGAAGGGACGGACCTGAGTGCGTGCAAAATTTAATTTTCTCTGTGGTTGCAGCACACTATGGAGGCCAACTTTTTTATTAGGGGCCGCATGACGGGTGAAAGATATAAGGCTGATTTTTGCGTGCTCCGATCAACAGGCGGAGTAGCCGCGTAGGTTTAGGCTAGGATAGGTTAGGATAGGCTAGGCCAATTGACAATGGTTCGAATCCGGGCTACGTCTGGTCACTTAAGCAAGTAAACTATGCTGCTTATTTGGCCACCTTTATGGTATTATGTACAGTAGGATTTGAGTGCACTTTATTTTAATTTTTTAAATTAATTGTGACACTTTTTGCACACTGAAAGGAAATCTAATCTATTGAGATTCAATGTTTAGGATACATATTGGGAAGAAAAGTTATTTCCATACTTTAAGATGAACAGTTCCGATAATTTTTTTAGCTGCTGCTGCTTCTGCTTTAGCCCTTAAATGGGAGGGAGACAGCACAAGATGGAGATTTCCATTAGTTAATGAAGTACTTTTTTAGTTATGAGGAGCCCTATTTGCAGTAAATATGGGGATTTTCTCAAGTCATTTACTCGTAGGTTCCATTTTGTAATGAAAACTTTCTTTGAAATGCTACGGGGATTATCTTCGATAAGGGGGGTACTTAGGGAGTTCAGTATCCCTACTAGCTAATTGGTGAATGGATTTTTAAGAAAACTGGTGATCTTACGGGAGGTAATACTATTCTACGTTTATTCTTTTTCATTTGATTGGGAATCGAGAATAATTCGAGTTATGATTTTAGTTGACGATAAAACTAACCGAATGATTTGGTGCCCTGTTTGTTCCAACGTACACTACCAGGTTTTTTGTTGCAACTTACTGTTGAGATCTATTTGTATTTGTGCCTGGCAGACAGATAAAACTTCTAAGGCTGGTAATTAAATTTTAAATGGATTTACTTTGATCAGGGGGGTTTTCAAATAATGCTATAATGGAGGGGTATTTAATTGAATGAGAGGTTTCAAAATTTGCTTACAATTAGGAAGTCGTTAATTTGAGAAAGGGGGTCTTTAAGCAGAATATGGGCCGTTTACTTGAACTGTAGCGTTTTTAATTCAATAGCAGATTCCGGGTTTGTTTAATAAAATTAGGCAGTTGGTTATTCGCACCTAAATAATAAGTGGTGGAGTTGTACAAGTGTTTGTTAGCATGAAGGTAAGGTTCACTTCTTGGAGTTTGAATAAGGAGGTTTGTAAGCTTGCAGAAGAGGTGATCATTCATTTTAAACAGGGGTGGATTTTAGCTGACGGGGTTCGTTCGCTTCCTCAAATTCGAATGCTTATTGTCTAAGCTTATTTGCTTGTGTTTGTTTGGTTGCTAATAGGGAATTGTACAAGAAAAGAAAAGGAAGGGGTTTTCACTTAAATAACTGATACGCAAGCTAATATACAGTGGTGTGTAAATTGCTGAGGAAAAAATCTTAAGGGGTTTCGTTACTTAAAATATGAAGAATATGTAAAATTCCAACAAAGGGGAAAACTTTTGATTAGGTCTGGCCCACAAAGGGGGCTGGTGGTGGCTGAGGGTGGTTTTACTTTCTGTAATTGCTCAAGTGTGTTGACCTGTAAAATGGGATTTGGAACTTGTTGAAAAAAGTCTGATAATAACCACATGGAGGACTTAAAGGAGGAATAATGTTTTGATGCGATTAAAGCTGTAAAAAACTTTGGATAAAAACCACGAGGGGGCGCCTGAGGGGGCTGGAATTGGCTAGGGGGTATTATAAACTTCTTTATAATAGAATATATAGGGGGATTTCTTGCTGTTTAGGGAAATAACTTTGTGATTGGGGATTTTTAACAGCTCGAACGGCACTTTCTAACTGCTTGGGAGATTGGGAGGGAACTTTTCTGTCTACTTGGGAATTTCTGACTGCTCGAAGAAAATTTTCTAAATGCTCGGGGGACATTTTCCGTCTGCCTGGAGATTTTCTACCTCTTCGGTGGGGGGGGGGGCTGTTCCGTTAGGGTTATGATCTTACGTGAGGTAATACTACTGTACGTTTATTCTTTTTCCTTTGATTGGGAATCGAGAATAATTCGAGTTATGATTTTAGTTGACGATAAAACTAACCGAATGAATTGGTGCCCTGTTTGTTCCAACGTACACTACCACACTAGCAAGCTAATATACAGTGGTATGTAAATCTCTGAAGATAAAATTTTAAGGGGTTTCGTTACTTAAAATATGAAGATTCGTTAGGGATAAATTCCAACAAAGGGGAAAACTTTTGATTAGGTCTGGCCCACGAAGGGGGCTGGTGGTTGCGGAGGGTGGTTTTACTTTCTGTAATTGCTCAAGTTTGTTTACCTGTAAAATGGGATTTGGAACTTGTTGAAAAAATTCTGATAAAAACCATATGGAGGACTTGAAGGGGGAATAATGTTTTGATGGGATTAAAGCTGGTGCAAAAAACTTTGGATAGAAACCACGAGGGGGCGCCTGAGGGGGCTGGAATTGGCTAGGGGGTATTATAAACTTCTTCATAATATAAAATATAGGGGGGATTTCTTGCTGTTTGGGGAAATTATCTTTGTGACTAGGGATTTTTAACAGCTCGAACGGCACTTTCTAACTGCTTGGGAGATTTTCTAACGGCTAGGGAACTTTTCTGTCTACTTGGGAATTTCTGACTGCTCGAAGAAAATTTTCTAAATGCTCGGGGGGACATTTTCCGTCTGCCTGGAGATTTTCTACCTCTTCGATTTCTTGCTTCTCGGGGAAATTTTCTATGTGAATGGGGGATTTCTAACAGTTTGAAAGGGACTTTCTAACTGCTTAGGAGATTCCTGACTGCTTTAAAGGTATTTTCAAACTTTTTCGGAAGATTCTCTAACTGCTCAGTGAGATTTTCTTTCTGCTTCGGGGATTATCTGTCTGCTGAAGGAGATTTTATAACTGCTCGGTGTGATTTTCTATCGGAATTGGTGGATTTTTGAGACTGCCGCAAGGGGAATTTCCTAACTACTTGGGCGATTTTTTTCTGCTCGGGGAATTTTTTGGTTGACTTGGAAATTTTTAATGCTGCAGGGGGATTTCTTAACTGCTAGGAAAATTTTTCTAACTGCGCTGGGAGATTTTTTACTGCCCGGGAACTTTTTTTGTCTGCTTGGGGGATTTCTAACAGCTCCGGAATATTTTCTACCTGATTTGGGGATTTCTCACTGCCCGAACTGGACTTTTTTTACTTCTTGGGGGATTTTTAACTGCTCGAAGGGTCTTTCTAAATGCTCGGAGAGATTTTCTGCTTGCTTGGGAAGATTTTCTAACTGCTCGAAGAGGACTTTTTAACTACTTAGGCAATGTCTGACTGCTCGAAGGGTATTTTCTGTCTGCTTAGGAAGATTTTCTAATTGCTAAGGGAGGTTGTCTGTCTGCTTCGAGGATATCTTCTTTCTGCTCAAAGGGGATTTTATAAATGTTCGGGTAGTCTGCTTTGGGAATTTTCTGTTTACTTGGGGGACTTCTGACTGCTCAGGGAATTTTCTCTTTGATTGGGGGATTTCTGACTCCTAGAAGGGGATTTTCTAACTGCTGGGGGAGGACTTTTCCGTCTGCTTGAGGCGCTTTCTACCTGACTGCTGGGGAAAGATTTTCCGACTGCTCACAAAAGTTTTTTCTATGTTTAGGGTATTTCTGACTGCTCGGGGAAAGTTTCTATTGATATTTGATTGGAATTTCCGACTTCTCAAAAGGGATTTTCCAACTGCCAGGGGGATTTTTTCTGTTCGTGGGTTTTCTACCTTATTATGGGGAAGATTTTTGGCTGCTCTCAAAAAATTTTCTAGCTGCTCGAAAAAAATTTAGCTGCTTGGGTGATTTTAGACTGCTGAGATTTTCTAACTGTTCAGGGGGATTTTTAGTCTGCTTGGGGATTTTCTAACTGCTCGAGGAACTTTTCTGTCTGATTAGCGGATTTCTAACTGCATTGGGTGTTTTCGGACTGCTCGAGGGGGATTTTCTAAATGGTCCGGGAGATTTGTAACTGCATGAGAAGTTTTTCTAACTGCCTCGGGTAGATTTTCTAACTGTTTGATGGTGATATTCTAACTGCTCATGGAAATTTTCTGTCTGCTTAGGGGATTTCTTACTGTTAGGACAAATTTTCTATCTTATCGGAGGATTTCTAACTGCTTGGGTGATTTCGGACTGCTCGAGGGGGGTTTTCTAAATGCTCAATGAGTTTTTTAACTGCAGGAGAAGTTTTCTAACCGCCTCAGGTAGATTTTCCAACTGCTTAAAGGGGCTCTCTTAAATGCTCCGGAAGATTTTTCAACTGCCTCGGGTAGAATTTCCAACTGCTCATGAGATTTTTTTCTGCTTGGGATTCTTTGTCTGGTTGGGGAATTCTCTGTCTGTGGGGGGTATTTTTTACCCGAAGATTTTTCTTCTGTGGGGGCTTTTCGGTCTGCTTAGGGGATTTTTAACTGCCCGGGAAGTTTCTATTTGATTGGGGGATTTTCTAACTGCTGGCAAGGTTTTTTTACTTTACTGCTGGGGGAAGATTTTTTGACTGCTCTCAAAAATTTTCCAGCTGCCCGGAAAGATTATCTAGCTGGTTGGGAGATTTTTCAAGTGCTCGGGGCAATTGGCTAATTGCTCGGGGAGACTTTCAGTAGACTTTCTGAATACATGGATATGCTTTTAGGGAGACTTTAATTTTGCTGCAAAGATTTTCTAGCAGCTTAGGGAGATTTCCCTTGGGTACAGGCAGGCCCAAAAAAGGGTGCTGGAGTTGGCTTAGGAGACTTCTTTATTTTTTCATCGCTTCCATTTACCTGCTAGATGAGGTTTTTTACTTGCTAAATCAATATTAGTAGAAATCATCACATGGAGGACTTGTAGGGTGAAATATGTTTTGATGAAATTCAAGCTGGTGAAAAAAAATTGGATTGGAATCACGAGGGGGCCCCCAAAGGGGGCTGGAATTAGCTAGTCTACTATACTAAATGTCTAATGTGTGTGTGTCTGTGTGGAACGATGTAGAGCTCGAACGGCTCAACCGATTCTGATCAAATTTGCGCCAAAAGATTGCAAATTCTTCAAGGATGAGACCGTGAAAGTTTGCAAGCTCTGCTCCAAGTGGAAAGGGATTAAATATTCGAAAAACGAGTTTTTCCTATGCTTTTAATGCGAGGCCAACAAAGGTCAAAGTCGGCACTGTCAGAATGATGATTTTATTTTAGATTGCGTCATAAAGTTTTGTGCTCAGTTAAAATTCGCGGGCCAAAAATTCTCAAACTCTGCACTGTCTAATTTTTTATTTAAAAAGGTTGCGTCATAAAGCTAGAGTGCACTGCTCCAAGTTTAGCTAAATTATCGCGCCGGTAAGAAGAGAATATAAATTTTCTCACCTAGCTAGAGTACACTGCCCCAGCCCTAGCTTAATGGTTTTGCACAAGGGCAATAGAAAAACTGCTCAAGCGATCTGTGTACATTTTATTTGCGATTGATTATTTCTCGCCCAGCTGGAGAGCCAACAGTGAATAAATTGGCTTCAAAGTGTGGATGCTTGAGCGAAATATTTTTATTTAAGTAGCCGTGGGCCGTTCTGCAGTGAATTTGCCAATCATGTCTCCAGTCAGTAAGTAAAGAATGTTAGTTTTTGTAGCCCTGTTAGATTGAGAAAACTTTTCAAAGAAGCAAAAGCAGTTTAAGAGGTCATCGTCGAGCACGATACTGATCGGTAAGTCTGATAGCCTGCCAAATCTTAAATTGTGATTAGCTTAATTTTCTTAAAGCGCATGTGTCTTTGATAAGGCGTTATAATAGCGACTTCCTACCTGCTCGCAGGATTTTTATCTGCTGTAGTGATTTTCC
Organism: Macrostomum cliftonense; assembly: GCA_950096795.1. Taxonomy (NCBI): domain Eukaryota; kingdom Metazoa; phylum Platyhelminthes; family Macrostomidae; genus Macrostomum; species Macrostomum cliftonense. The sequence goes on from CATNEM010000185.1 coordinate 72,451, forward strand.
TACAAGCTCGGGAACAATTTTCTACACTTTTAGGGATTTCCTAGATGCTCAGGGGGATTTGCAAACTGCTTGGGAGATTTTCTAACGACTTTTATAAACTTTCTGACTGTTAGGGTGCTGGGAGACTTTCTAACTGCTTGTGGATTTCTGACTGCTCCAATGGGATTTTCTAAATGTTCTGGGAGACTTTTTTACTACTCAAGGAGGTTTTCTTACTGCATCGGGAAGTTTTCCAACCGCTAGAAGGGGATTTTCTGGGAGATTTTTTGTCTGATTAGGGGATTTCAAGCTTCTCGGCGAAATTTTCTAACTGATTAGGGGATGTCTACTCGTAAGTGCTTCCAAGGGAACTTTTTTAAGTGCTAGGGGATTTCTTGACTGCACGATTGGTATTTTCTGCCTTCTTCTGGGGATTTTCTATATGCTCGGGGAGCTTTTCTGTCTGCTTGGGAGATTTATAACTGTTTTGGGACATTTTCTATCTGATTGTGGATTTCTAATGGCCCGAAGGGGAATTTCCAACTGCTGGGGGGATTTCTAACTGCTCGAAAGAGATTTTTTGTCTGCTTGGGGGTTTCAGACTGCTCGGGGAAATTTGCTGTATGCTTGGGAGATTTCTAACTGCCCGAGGGGGACTTTTTAAATGCTCGGGGAGATTTTCTAAACTACTCGAAGGATTTCAGACTGATCGGGGGAAGTTTCTATTTGATTGGGGAAGTTCCGACTTCCCAAAAGGGATTTTCTAACTTTTTGGCGGATTTCAGACTGCTCGGGGAAGTTTCTATTTGATTAGGGATTTCTAACTGCCCGAAAAGAGTTTCAAAATGCCCTGGAGATTTTCTGTCTGTTTTGAGGATTTTTTATCTGTTTAGGGAGATTTTTATCTGATTCCGGGGATTTTCGACTGCTGGGAGGTTTCCAACTGCTTGATGGAGATTTTCTAACTGCTCAGGGAGACTTTCTAACTGCTCGATGAACTTTTCTATCTGATTAGGGGATTTCTAACTGCTTGGTTGTTTTCGGACTGCTCGAGGGGGATTTTCTAAATGGCCCGGGGGATTTTCTGTCTGCTTTGATGATTTTTTATCTGTTTAGGGAGATTTCTATCGATCGGGATAGGGAGATTGCGGGGATTTCTGACTGCTAGGTTTCCAACCGTTGGGGGAGATTTTCTCACTGCTCGAAAATTTTTTAACTGCTTGGGCAACTTTTCTGTTAGCTTTGTGGATTTGTAACTGCTTGGGGAACTTTTCTGTTAGCTTTGTGGATTTGTAACTGCTTGGGGTAATTTTCTATCTAATCAGGGGATTTCTAACTGCTCGAAGCTATTTTCTTACTGTTCGGAAGTTTTCCAACTGTTTAAGGAGATATTCTTACTGCTCGGGAAGATTTCTAACTGCTCTGAGAAATTTTTTTATCTTATTGGGACTGCTCGACGGGGACTTCGAGCTGCTCGAAGGGAACAGCTTGGAGAATTTCTGACTGATCAAAGAGGATTTTCTAAATGCTCGTGGAGTTTTTTCTGTCAGCTTAGTGGATTTTCGACCTTACTCGGGGGAGATTTTTCGGCTTGGGAGATTTTGTACCTCCTATTGAGATTTTTCTGTTTGCTTAGGGATTTCTTGCTGTTTTGGGAAATTATCTTTGTGACTGGGGATTTTTAACAGCTCGAACGGCACTTTCCTAACTGCTTGGGAGATTTTCTAACTGCTAGGGAACTTTTCTGTCTACTTGGGAATTTCTGACTGCTCGAAGAAAATTTTCTAAATGCTCGGGGGGGACATTTTCCTTCTGCCTGGGAGATTTTCTACCTCTTCGATTTCTTACTGCTCGGGAAAATTTTCTATGAGGGTGGGGGATTTCTAACAGTTCGAAAGGGACTTTCTAACTGCTTAGGAGATTCCTGACTGCTTTAAAGGTATTTTCAAACTTTTCGGGAAGATTCTCTAATTGCTCAGTGAGATTTTCTGTCTGCTTGGGGGATTTTCTGTCTGCTCAAGGAGATTTTATAATTGCTCGGTGTGATTTTCTATCGGATTGGGGGATTTCTGAGAACGCTGCAGGGGAATTTCCTAACTACTTGGGCGATTTTTTTCTCCTCGGGGAATTTTTCGGTTGACTTGGAAATTTTTAATGCTGCAGGGGGATTTCTTAACTGCTAGGGAATTTTTTCTAACTGCTCTGGCAGATTTTTTACTGCCCGGGAACTTTTTTGTCTGCTTGGGGGATTTCTAACAGCTCCGGAATATTTTCCACCTGATTTGGGGATTTCTGACTGCCCGAACTGGACTTTTTTACTTCTTGGGGGGTTTTTGACTGCTCGAAGGGTCTTTCTAAATGCTCGGCGAGATTTTCTGCTTGCTTAGGAAGATTTTCTAACTGCTCGAAGAGGACTTTTTAACTACTTAGGCGATGTCTGACTGCTCGAAGGGTATTTTTTATCTGCTTGGGAAGGTTTTCTAATCTAATCTAATATCAAATCTAATGCTAAGGGAGGTTTTCTGTCTGCTTCGAGGATATCTTCTTACTGCTCAAAGGGGATTTCATAAATGTTCGGGTAGTCTGCTTGAGGAATTTTCTGTTTTCTTGGGGGATTTCTGACTGCCCGAACTGGACTTTTCTACTTCTTAGGGGATTTTTGACTGCTCGAAGGGTCTTTGTAAATGCTCCTGGAAGATTTTCTAACTGCTCGAAGAGGACTTTTTAACTACTTGGGTAGTGTCTGACTGCTCGAACGGTATTTTTTGTCTGTTCGGGAAGATTTTCTAATTGCTTAGGGAGGTTTTCTGTCTGCTTGGGGGATTTCTTCTAAGTGCTGAAAGGGGATTTTATAAATGTTCGAGTAGTCTGCTTGGGGAATTTTCTGTTTACTTGGGGGATTTTATAAATGTTCGAGTAGTCTGCTTTGGGAATTTTTTGTTTACTTGGGGGATTTCTGACTCCTAGAAGTGGATTTTCTAACTGCGGGGGGGGGGTTTCCGTCTGCTTGAGGGGCTTTCTACCTGACTGCTGGGGAAAGATTTTCCGACTGCTCGCAAAACTTTTTTCTATGTTTAGGGGATTTCTGACTGCTCGAAGAAAGTTTCTATTTGATTGGAATTTCCGACTTCTCAAAAGGGATTTTCTAACTGCTTGTGGGATTTTTTCTGCTCGTGGGTTTTCTACCTTATCCTGGAGGAAGATTTTTCGGCTGCTCTCAAAAAATTTTCTAGCTGCTCGAAAAAATTTTTAGCTGCTTGGGTGATTTTGCACTGCTTGAAGGAGATTTTCTAACTGCTCAGGGAGATTTTTAGTCTGCTTGGGGATTTTCTAACTGCTCGAGGAACTTTTCTGTCTGATTAGGGAATTTCTAACTGCTTGGGTGTTTTCGGACTGCTGGAGGGGGATTTTCTAAATGGTCGGGGAGATTTTTAACTGCATGAGGAGTTTTTCTAACTGCCTCGGATAGATTTTCTAACTGCTGGATGGGGATATTCTAGCTGCTCATGAAAATTTTCTGTCTGCTTAGGGGATTTCTTACTGTTAGGACAAATTTTCTATCTTATCGGGGGATTTCTAACTGCTTTGGTGATTTCGGACTGCTCGAAGGGGGTTTTCTAAATGCTCCATGAGTTTTTTAACTGCATGATAAGTTTTTCCAACTGCCTCAGGTAGATTTTCCAACTGCTTAAAGGGGATTTCCTAAATGCTCCGGAAGATTTTTCAACTGCCTTGGGTAGAATTTCCAACTGATCATGAGACTTTTTTCTTCCTGGGATTCTTTGTCTGGTTGGGGAATTCTCTGTCTGTGGGGGTATTTTTTACCCGAAGATTTTTCTACTGTGGGGGCTTTTCGGTCTGCTTAGGGGATTTTTAACTGCCCGGGGAAAGTTTCTATTTGATTGGGGGATTTTCTGACTTCTGGCGGGGCTTTACTTTACTGCTGGGGGAAGATTTTTTGACTGCTCTCAAAAATTTTCCAGCTGCTCGGAAAGATTATCTAGCTGTTTGGGAGATTTTTTTTTTAAAGTGCTTGGGGCAATTGGCAAAATGCGGGGAGACTTTCAGTAGATTTTCTGAATGCACGGAAGGATATTATGTTTCTAGGGAGACTTTAATTTTGCTGCAGAGATTTTCTGGCAGCTTAGGGAGATTTCCGTTGAGTAAATGAGTGATTTAAAATGCCTGTCTGCGCCCCCCTGGGGGGGGGGCACCGAAGAGCTAGTAATAACTATTTATGGAAAGTAAGAATCTGGAATTTTCGCGAAGGATGAACTTTAAACGCGTGTTATAATATACATGTACATATATGAAATTTGCTAAATATAGAAAGATGCTACAACAGTCCCCCCGCCGGAGACGGAGTCCTAAGGGGTAGAACGACGGGGCGGGAATATGCGCAAAGGTATAGACTGGAAATGCTGAACAGGGAAATTATACTACTTACGCTGATGAATGCATGAGATAGTTATAGTACAGATGAAATCAGATGGGCACGGTATTACGCAGAGAAAGTCAGAAGTACAGGTAGTCATTTTTGGCATTGAAGCGCACTCGTCGTCCACTCCTGGTTCGGGTTGTTGTCGTCGCCTCCCTGTCGATGGTGTCGCCGTCTGGTGTTTCCATTGGGGTTGTTACCTTGGTCGCCTTCGTGCTGTCCTGACTGTCTTGTGCGGAGGCTGTCTCAGGCTCCGAGGTTTGTGGGGTGTCTGGGTCGAGCGGTCGCTGTGTCGGAGGCTGTCTTGTGGTCGACCTGCAGGGCTTGAGTCTGTCGATGGAGATGGCTTCTTCGTGGCCAGGGCGCGACTCGACGATGAAAAACTTGGGAGTGCGCGTGATCACTCGATAGGGTCCGGAATACGGCGCTTCCAGAGGCTTACGAACCCTGTCGACACGGACCCAGACCTTGTCGGTCGACCATAGCTCCTGAGGTACATGTGGCGTGGTGGACGGTGGCCTCGGCTGCTGCTCCAAGAGTTGATCCAAGTTGAGCTGGATGGAATTCGGATCTTTTTCGCTGATGAGGACACGTGGAAGCATCGGATTCTCGCCGGTGAGCCTGGTGAACGGGCTTACTCCTGCATCATCGGGTGCCACGTGCATAGCTAGGAGTGCCAGTGGAAGGTTGTCGAGCCAGGATGGTCCGCGCGCCTTAAGCATCGTCTTGAGTGTCCTGTGAGCGCGTTCGATCTTCCCGTTGCACTGTGGGTGGTACGCTGTGGTGCGCAGTCGGTGGAAACCCACGGAAGCCGAGAGGATCTGGAAGAGTTCGGACTCGAACTGCGGACCTCTGTCGGTGATGACGTACAGGGGCACTCCGAAGCGAGAGATCCAGGTGGAGATGAAGGCTGCTCCCACACTCTGTGCTGTGACGGTCTCTAGCGGTGTCGCCTCTAGCCAGCCTGTGTTGCGGTCAATCATTGTGAGGAGGTACCGAGGTGCTAGACCGCACTGGGTGTCGTGCTTCCTCTCGGGGACTGGCAGAGGTCCTACGATGTCAATGTGGACCGTTTCGAACCTGTTTGATGGGAGGTTGAAAGCAGCGCTGCCAGCCGTCGTGTGGCGGTCTACCTTGGTGCGCTGGCAAACCTCGCATGTCCTGCAGAAAGCCTTGATCTCCGATCGCATGCCGGGCCAGTAGTAGCGGCTGATGAGAAGATTAGCTGTCTTGCGGAATCCGTAGTGACCGAGGTCATGGAAATGCTTCAATAGGGATTCGCGCAAAGAAGCGGGGACGACCGGGCGAGGGTAACCCGTGGAGGTCTCGCAGAGGATGCGACGGTCGTCTCCGAGCGGAAAGAAGCGGCAATGGTCGGATTCAGACAGATTCTCCGTTGCTTGAAGATCGGCGATTGCTGAGAGATCGGTTGGTGCTGTTTCCTGCGTGATAGTTGCGATAGGCGTAGGCTCCTCTAGTCGAGATAGCGCATCGGCGACGACGTTGTCTGAGCCACGGATGTACTGGAAATCGGCGACGTATTCGGACAGGATGCTCATGTAGCGCTGGTTGCGGTCGGAGTTGCCATGAGAGTTTTGCCGGAATGCCTGCTCGAGAGGCTTGTGATCCGTGAAGACCGTGACATGTCTGCCCTCGATCAGGTTCCGGAAGTGGAGCACGGCGAGGTAAGCAGCCAGGAGCTCGCGGTCGAAAGCTGAGTAGGCTCGCTGCGCTGCGGAGAGCTTCTTGCTGAACATGCCGATCAGGGTGGTCCGTTCTCCGATGGTCTGATGCAGGGCGGCTCCGACGCTGGTAGCAGAGGCATCCGTGACGAGCTGGTATGCCGAGCAATCTAAACAGTTCAAACATCTGCTCAGAGGTTCGCTCGCGTGCTTAACATTGATACCTGTGTGATATTGTTTTTATTTCTGTGCACTCCTAGGTTAAAATTAATCTTTGTGGTTGTGTTAGTTTTCTTTAATACAACAAATTGAATAATATTTTTCTTATTTTCTTAAGACAAAATAAACTATTGAGAAGTCTAAAAATAATTTTATATTGAATTGAAATCTTTTGCAAATTTTATATTTATGTTTTTACATCATAGGTTTGAGCAAAATATGATTGCATAATTATGTTAGAGTTCAAATCAAGATTTTAATTTAATTTAGGTTTGAAATAAGCTATAGAAATACCAATGCATTTACATGTATCTTTTGCTCAAGCAGTGAACGAAACATGCTAGGAGACACTATTTATGAATTATATGCACGTAATTTCAGCGTTGTGAAACTTCGGATTTGTGAAATGACCTTTTTTAAATGGTGGTAAATGTGAATTTTTGGTTTCATCTGATAAAAAATAGTTTAATAGTGAATATTTTGTCTGGAATTTCTTGCATTTACAAACTAATCATGTTTGCAGATTTTTTCCCTTCTATTTTTCTGCTCATCGTGCTCAATATTTCTGGAGAAAGCCTGCATCTGCAAAAACTGCAAGGAACTGAGCTGCAAAACTTGTTTCGAAAGACTGGTAATTGACGTTGTGCCATGCCTTCAGCTTCGCTTTTTTATTTGAATGTGAAATTTACAGTTAGACTTAGACCTGGATTATGTGCACTAAATTAACTGTATTTTTAGGGGCGAGAACCATCTTTAACATTCGTTGAACGCAATTTCAGACTCAACTCATGGTGCTGGTAGGGTGTTGCGAATGTTTTTGTTAGTTTGAAGCTTGTACAATGTATAAATCTTGACTTTTATTTCATTCGTGGAGTAAAAAATAAATGCAATGTTTTTTTGATGCTACGAACATAGCGTGGATTATGTCAACTGCTTGTGGGTTCCGGATATTTCTGCAAAGCTTAAAAGTCTTGAAGGACGACCGACTTTGGAGGGACCTGAGCTTTTCCAAGTAGGCAATCTGGATTGGGAACTCTATTTTTGCTTTTTATTGACTTAAGTGTATGCCTGAAGCTGATAATTAATTAAAGAGGCAATTATATTCAGGAGCTTTCGCCCTTGTTTGAGTGCAAAATCTGTTTCAATTTGCTTCGTCAAAGCCACTTGTGCCCGAGTTGCTCTGTGAAGATTTGTCAGCGCTGCTTTCTCGTAAGTATTTTAATATCCATGTGTCTTTTGCAAAGCTTGTTGTTTTTTGGAATAGAATTGTTGAAAGCAACGTTCAAATAGGCTGAACTGGAGCACGTTCATGAGTACATGTGTATGACAAGGACTTCTAAAGTGATTTCTAGTGGTCCTTGGTGTATGACACTTTATTCGCACTTCGTACAAATATCATATAATAAATTTCTCAAATGTTAAAAAGTGCCTCCATTTTATCATCACAGAGATGTCTTAGACGCGATCGAGCTTGTCCCTTTTGTCGGTAATTTATTAAATTGAAAACTGTGGCATAAATATAAATGTGCAATACATTTGCAGTTTTTTAATTCACTATGCATTATGAATCTAAACATTTTAGAACGGAACTGCAGGCCGAAAATTTAATACCATGTAATTTGTTTGACAACATGGTCACTCGACTGCGCGAATTGGGTCATTGTCCCGTTGAGACTGAGTCTGAGAGCCAGGAATCTGCTGACGAGGATGATGTACCGGTGCGTGCATTTTACATACATCTAGGATGCAGTTTTAGCTAAAATTTATAGTTGGTTGGATTTTTAACAAATTAACGGTAGAAATAAGCACTTCAATTATTGGTAGTCATGTTTTAGTCAGTAATATTATTGGTGAAAGTTTATAATATTTTCCGGTTTGGGCTGGTCTCGTATTTTTACCAAAGACCTACACTTCGACATCATTTTATTCTATTGATCTTTATTGACATTGTTCATGACCTCTTGAATGCTTATTCCAGCTCCCAGCTCTATTTAACCTCTTGGAATATTTTGAGTATATGAGGCAAAATCAGCCCTGGCATCGACTAATATCGACACCCAATGGCTTCGTAGCTGGGCCTAATTTTCGGCCTTTTGATTCCGTGCACGCACCGTCGCTCCCAGCTTCTCCTAGTCCTAATCAGATTTTCAGCCGGCAGAATGCAGAATTACCGACTATTAGGATGTCATATAATCCTGTTAACGTTCGAAATGAAAGCGTTTCGACCACTACGTCGACAACTCGACAATCCGTAGCACCGCCTCAAGCCCGACACCAAGACCAAAATGTAAGATCAACATTAATGTACGTACCATTAGGTAAAACAGTTACCATCTAGGGAATAAAGTGATGAGTTTCTAATTTATTGCTGACTCAAGTTCTATGCCGCTCGTATTTTCTATTTAATTTTCCACGCTTCAATTCCTTTTTAGTCGGTCAGCAAACGGCTGAAAATCGTTATCGGTGCTATGACTTTATTCATGTTGTTAGGTGCATGCCTTACTGCTTACCTGTATAGTCCAACAAGCGCGTCCAACCCTTCAATGGAGCAGAACAGCTACAAATTTTGTCTTCGCATCGAACTTCAACTTCGAAGGGCACGCTTTTATACTGACGAAATGGACGATCCGCAGGACAAAATAGACATGGTATTTGAATGTCTACAAAAGAAACCGATGAAATACGGTTCACGATGTTTTATGCTTATAGCGCACACGGATAACAATGAGGGAGGGATTTCTGCCGATATTCTGGTCAATGAAATCTCTGGCGTGCTTGCCAAGTGCGGCGGAAAGCTGCAATCGAGTCCTGATGCGGTGCAGCACCGTTGCTCTGAGTATCCAGGAGCAATGTCAAGCAAAAGCACCTGTATGGTGTTTCAGGATTCGAAAATATTTTTGCAGAATGATGTTGAGCCATTGCCCCAGTTCGCTACGTTGATTCTTATCAAAATGGGCTTGCCAGAAGGTTACGCACTCACGGAAGGTGCAGCCTTTTACAGATTGAAAAATCTCTGCAGCTCCAAAGAATGCTTGGATAATGTAGGAAAACTGCATCGGATTTTGGATGGGAACGTACTGTCAGCCTAACTGAATGCTAAATAACTTAATTTTCCCAAACTATCAATTTGAATTATGTAATATCTGTGACACTCAGTTGATTCGCGCCATAATGATACTTGACAAACTATGCACCAATTTTGGTCCCAATAATTGAAATACTCATTTGAACTGCCAATTATCAGATGAGTGCGTCCTTTTAATTTATTACGACTACACATTCCAATGTTTGGCAACGTGTCTGGCAAGGTGCTGCATCCATTGGCTATTTTTATTAATATTTTTCAATGTACATGTAATTGAAAAACTCATATTTGAGCAAAATAGTTATTTGATTATACAATTTTTCTCCGTTTTGGCTTTCTGTGTGCTTTATACAAATTATTAAATAAATAAATAAAATTAGCAAGCAATTACATTGCTGGTTCAATTTTAATCAGTTTTACTAAGCAAGTTTCATAGAAACTTCACTGAAGGCCTCCTTGTGTTATTTTGTCCACTTGCGATTTTTGCTTACTGCGTCTGCGTCTATCTGGTTCACGAGCGAGCCCCGCTTCCTCAACTCTTACTAGTTCTTAACTATAGGCCTCTCTATGTTGGCCCCTCCACGTTGAAGCGCCAGCTTCACTGCAGTGAGCGACTGTCTGCGCTGAGCTCGGCGAACAGCAGGCGTGCATTGCAGAGTGGCTAGACGAGGTCTCTGAGCATTCCCAGTACGCAACCCAATCCAACGTCGGCAATTACCGACGGGACACGGCCGCCAAGGCGAAGTGTGGAGGCGATAGAAGTTGTCGCTTCCAGGCTGAAAAGTTTGCTCGGAGATTCTCAGGGTGAGAGTAGGGCGTGGGTAATCAGTTTAGGACTAGTCTCGCTGGCGGAGTTCTTGTGTTATCAATCTTGTTCATCTGCGTGGTTAATTTTAGTATAATCTTTTGTGAGTTTTTGTAAACATTTTGTAAACAAACGTCCGATCCGGACTTCGGTTATTAGGGATCGTATTGCAAACGGCCTATAATTTAAATCGCTCCAAATTTAGGCGTAACACACACCAGGTATTAGCTGGTGGATACCTCTTAACCACAAAAATTACATTGTCCGAGCCAGTCATGCCAAGGAGCGCTTTGCCTAATGGACTTTTTCCTCTCCCGGTTTAACCCATGCAGCAGCATCAGAACTAGCGGCACCTGCGACTGACACAAATGAAAACGAGCTGCTTGGGTCAAAATTCGATTTGAGCTGGGGATGCCGTGAGTAACAATTCCCTAATAGATTATCCTCTTCCCTGCTCATCCCAATTCTAGTCCTAACCCCATAACAAAATTTATTCGTACCCTTCGCAGTGAATTTTCTTTTGAAGGGGTGGTAACGTATTTTCGATTACTTTAAGCCATGGATTCTAGCTTACAGGATGTTTGTCCTTATACTGCGCTGCAATTGCTTCTAACTGCTTGTCAAAAACAAGGACGGTGATTCATTCTGCTTGGCCGCTCGCAACGTCGCAATAAAACAAACTCAATTAAGTAGTCTCCCCAAGCCTAGTTCTATAAGGATATCCATCTTAAAAAAAGTTTTTCTTTTTTAAGCTTTGCTTAAGTAAGTGCACGAAAGATAGAAGGCAACAGTGGCCGATGGACAATGCAATCGCGTCGAAAAGGGCTTGCAGAAGCTTCTAATATAAAACAACATCTGCATTGCTAAATTTTATTTGCACAGACTCTTCATGTCTTCTCGCTTCTTTTAAGCACGTAGCGCCAGATCATTGAAATTGCATTTGTAGGCTCGCCTTAGACGATTGAGACAATAACTATCTATCGTTATTTGAAGTTCAAAACCTTCGCTATTGATGACAGTTAAATGTACAATAAAAATGTCAGGTCTCTCCTATACTGCTTTTTATATCATGATACTATGCAGAAACATTTGGGGTGCTACTTTATAAGTCTTCTTGCTTTTGTTCTTTGCTTGCTGGTTAGTTTTTTGCATAATGGGTACTGCCGGCTGTTGCATTTATTGCTACAACATAAGCTTTTATAGCAGCCCAACTAAATATTGATAGCGCTTTAAAAAGAATTAGTATAAAACAAATATGAAAAATTAACAAACACATCTTAACAACAGAAGTTTAAGACTTATGTTTATGACTTAATTGTATGTCCCTTTTGTCAAAATAAATTCGTGCAATTGTAGGTATTCGCTAGCTTTTTCCAATTTACTTCGTTGTGGGAGAAGAGAACTGAGGGAGCTTCCGAACCAAACCATGCAGGTTAGCTGCGGGCTTCCTGTTGATTCTAGACTGACCAGCGGGCCTCTGGCTACAGTCTCCGCCCTGAGATGAACTTTAGTAACACTGATGACACGAGGGCTAGGCCTTCGTCCACCCCTCCTGCAGCACAGGCGTATGAAAGGTACTCCGAGACAGTAAAAGTACATCGGAGGCCGCCACCAACCCTTGCAACTGGCTACGCCAAAAGCCCGCCTAACAAGACAGGGGTCCCGCGCGATGGTTCCGGGATCTTTGTACTTGCAGGGGAGCGAAACATAGCCGAATCAGGGACTCTGCTAAGGGCACTAATTGGAGATCTGCACTACAACACCAGAGGACCTGTTAGCTGGGGATCCTTTGTAGCTGTGGCTTAATCGGTTGATGGGGGAGAGTCTACTAAGATTTGTAGAGTCGAACATGGACTCCGTAGGTTTCCAAACACTCAGTGCGTGAGGATAGCTATATCTAGGGGATGCACCGCTTCTAGTCAGACTACGCAGACAGACTCCAAACTCGCGTACCCGACAGGGCTGTGCCGACAGCCTTCCCCAACTTCCCCATGCTTCACTACTTGAGGATGGGGATTTAGCACGCCATAAATCTCTCAAATTAGGAACTGAGACAAATAGGATTTATTATGATGAAAGTCAATGCTAAGAATAATAATGAATCAATAAAAGCAATAGCGCTTTCGCTATTGAATAAACTACTAAGCAACTGGGCTGTCACTACTGACAGAATTACGGGTGAAAAACAGAAAAATAGGCCCAATGGGCACAGTTAGCAAGCAATGAACCGAAAACGATAGAGGCTCACCAGTGGCTGCACGAAGAGAGAGAGAGAGGTGGCTTCGGCCTTGGAGGTTGCTGTAGCGCTGTTACGGTCCCTAGATGGAGCTGAAGACGCTGATGATGACCTAGTACAGTCCCCAGAAGGACGATGGTGTTGTAGATGCTGCCGGTACGGTCCCCGCATGGACAGACACACTTCAGTACGCCTCTAAATGAGCGCAAGCTCCAAAAGAGCGAAGGTTTTGGGTATTTTAGGGCCAAAATACCGCTGTTTAAATACTGCTCAGAATGGGGATGAAATCCTCCTCCAAGGCCGTTGCCAAGACTCTCTCCCTTCGATTGGCCACCGGTGTCCTGACGCCATGGAAAAGCAGTTATTTTTTGGAGTCGCGGTCTGAAAAATAGGGAAAAATGAGGATTTGGAGATTGGAAAGCTTATTCGGGGAGACAGGGGACGCAAGAGAGGAGTCTGGTAGACAATGGTCTGGAGAAACAGGATTTAAATACACTAGCTGGGTTAGATTAGAAGGTTTGAGAACAGCGATAATTAGGTGCTAATTAGAGGGAAAAATAGCGGGGCAAAAGATTTCGCAATAATGAAAAATAGTGGTAAAAATGGGAATAATTGCAGTAGAGGGGTTGCGCTAAACAGAAAACAATAGGCTGCAAAAAGGGTGGTAAACTAACTAAATCTGCAGGAGGGCTGCAGGCACCTTGACACTTGAAGCGACATTGTCCCACAACCAGCGACTGGGCATGACTGTCCATTGCGCTGACTCCTGAAGCGCGTTCAGTCACACTAAATACGGTATGCAGGCATAGACACAAACACACGGTGCGCAACGGAATTCCAGTGTAGCACCCAGTCACGCACTCACATAGGGTGCACAAGCGGTAGTTCCAGGAATGTACACTCTCTATGCCTTGGGGGGTTGCCCTCATGGGCGCAAATTGCACAACTGGCTCAAAGCCCAACCAATTCGTGCACAAGGCCCCAAATTAATGTGACCCTGCACACGAAACCGGGCTAGGGAAATAAACGACCTACAACGCGGAGTCGAACCTGGACCAGTGGCACTCAAGGCAGACGCGCTAGACCGCCGAGCCACGCGCCCCCTGCAAAAAGGGTGGTTGTCAAAGGAGCAAGTGGAGAGGAATAGTTGAAAGTAGATTCGGGTCTGTAACACGAGTTAGGCGCGAATTACAGTAATACATTGCGATATATTACAATAAATGGCACCAACTATACGTAGCCTTAATCCGCGTCCTTAAACTCAGTTACCAAGCAACCAGACGCGCATTCCAATGAGCCTTATATGTAGAGTCTAATTGGATTCAAAACCTTAATAGACCCAATTAAGGATTGATTATTTCTGTTCAATTGACCCAGGAATTAATTTCTCAACACGCTATTTAACGAATGAGCAAAACAGAAAATTAGCGCCTGCGGAGAGAGAGTTAAAATACAATACGAGGATAAGAAAGTTAGCAATGAAGACAACAGTAATTGTTCCAGCATAGTTTTAGTAGTCTCGATCTAAAGTATTGGACATTTTTTCTTCGCGGCAGATTTTGTAGCGTCAGTCCAATCCTTTTGGAGCCTTTTAATTTTCTCATCCTTAGCTTTGATCTGCTTATTAAGGTCGTTAATTTTGTCCAACAGCTCCTGTTTCTTTGGCTTAGCCTTCAGTTCGCGCAGCTGCAATCTAGACCTCCGAAGGCTTGCCGTCAGCGCCTCGCCGTCAGCATTTCTGTAGAGGTGCTGTGCCTCCTTGAACAGCGAATTGGTATAGTAGCGGCCCTCATTCAGGCTCCTCACACTGTCCAGAAGCAACAAGAACTCCGTCAACTTGTCATTGCCCATGTTGTTGCAGTTCACAATCATCAACCTGTCGCCAACGCTACGCACCAGCTTGTCGAAATTCGGAATTTCATCCCTGGCTTTCTTGACTTGAATGTCAAAAAACTGCCGCTCTTTCTTCAAGACATCATCGCCATGGGTGAAAACGCAGATAGCGTGACGCCAGAAGTTGTCACCAAATAGCTGTTGTAACAGCGTCACCGCCTTGGATTCCTCCTGAGTGAATCGAACGTCGGCACGCAAAACGATCACAAAGGCTGTCACACCGTCAGGATTAAGGCTTATCGCCTGGCAAATGCCTTCCAGCGCATCTTCGTTGTCGACGTTGTCGAGAACTCCGGGGGTGTCGATAATGCGGACCGTGCGACCTTTGATCTTTCCCTGTGATTTTAACGGCAACCTATTGTTGAAAAAATCAGAAATTGCATTTCAATAGACCGAAGAATTACATATATTATTGATTCAGTGATTTCCACCTATGACTGGACTAAAGCGTTGCTTTAAAACTCAAACATGTACCTGAATGCACATAATTTAATGAGCAATTAGGACAATCGCTAATCCCGAGGTATTTCCGAGGAATACAGTAGTCTTCATGCAATGCTATTTTTTAGACACCCGACCCTTCAACCAGATGCACAGCCCACGGCACACCCGCAGCTAGCGCCGCGTAGTGCATCCGAGGACTGTGTACAGCTGCTCAGTCCTGAAGGGCTAGAGGGACCGAAACACCCTATCCTAAACTTTCTCAGCTCAAAATGGTGCCCGATCTCACCTAGATGGACTTCCAGTCACAAGGCGAATACCCCAACCACTACGCTAAACTCCAAGCACCAGTTACTAAAAAAATGAAAAACGACCACTACGAGCGTATTACGTCACCTCCTCTAGAACTGCTTCGTGCTGCTGGCAGGCAACGAAACCAGACGTCCGTTTGAAGGGTGCGCAGTCGGAGCCAGTCTCGCCAAACAGCGCGTTGCCCAGCGAGCTCTTGCCGCTGCCAGTCTTGCCCAGCAACATCAGAGTTAGCGGAAATTCCATCTGAAACAATTATCAAAACTAATTAAATCCCTTAACAGGTCTAAACTCGTCTCGAGGACGTTTTGAGTAATCAGTGCAGTCATTTTTAAAAATATGCCCTTCCATTTTTCCTCTAATTCCCAGTTCAAGCAACATTATAACAATAAATATGAAAGTTCGTACCCTTTCCTGCGGACTCTCCTTCAATGGTCCTGGAAGGGCGGACGATGCGGAAACATAACTTCGATTACTTTTGGCCATGGATTCTAGCTTGTTCAGTTTGTTTTCTAACGGTTCGCAGATTACTTTATGAGGATCTACCTCTCAAAGAATATTTTTTTATTAGCAGAGCTTTGGTTAAATAAGTGCACGAAAGAAATAAAATAGCGACGTCGGGAGAGAGAAAAGGTATAGGAATGAGTACAATTTCGGCTACAAAAAGCAACTAAGAAAACTTCGTGAGCTCTATTCTAATTGCACATAAGACTAGTTTGGTCTTTTTAGGCACAGTTCTATGTGCATTTACGTCACAATACGTCAACCTCGAAAAGTGTATTTCATTCGTAGGCAGACTCGTCTCAAACAATTGAGACTGCATAAATAATAAGTTACTTTATGCCACAGCATTATTTTGTTTAAGTGCCATTGCAAGTGCAGTGTATGGTTAGATTGAAAATGGCATATCTCTCTCTCGAGCAGCTATGGAAATAAAGTAGCTGCAAATTCAAAACTTTACGATCTTGTTTATATTGTTTGTTGTTTTAGGCGTACATGCGTACATACTACTGAACCTAGCTGCACCTTAGTAGCGATGAAAAAATCTGGCAATTGTTTTTTAAAGAAATTAAGACAAAAATTTACTCTCAAAATCATACATAAAAGTTAGAGTTTTCACATTTCTGAATTAATTTGTCACACATTTTAAATTACACGAGTGTATTTTTTTCTAGTGAGGTCGATAGTCCAAATGTGTATGAATTGTTGCTATTCAATGGAAATTCATTGTTCTTTCCGACATGTAGTATTTCGCCCGTTCTTCCACTCCGCCCCGTTGTGGGAGAAGAGAACTGAGGGGAGCTTCCAAACCGGTCGAAGTTAGCTACAGAGGAGTCTGGTAGACAAGGGTTTGGAGGGATGGGGCTTGCGCAATCAGAAATACATTAAGTGAGTTAGATTAGGAAAATATAATTAGGTGATAATTACAGGGAACAATAGCGGGAGAAAACCAAGAAAAGTTGAGTATGTTATTACGTAACTGAGAACAATAGCGGGGAAAACCCGAGATAATTGGGGTAGAGCGTTGCGCAAGAGAGAACAATAGATGCAAAAAGGGTGGGTGTCAAGAAATGAAGGAATGGAGAGAGGAGGCTGGGAGTAGAGTGGGGTCCTGAGCACGAGTCAGGCGCGTGATGAGGGGGAGAAGACTCTTCGAGAGCGCGCGGGAATTACAATAGAATCGTGCTAAAGCGCATACTTACAGTATAAGGGGGAAGAATCGGAATATTGAGAGAATATTAAGGGAAAAACAGTTAAAAACAGCATTAGGTTAGGGGTAGACTGCGCATTAGGTAATTAGGGAAATTATTAGAGGGAAAAGGCTATGATTAACATTAGGGGCGCAAAGTTAGGCAAAAGAAGGGGAAAGAAGTACAGACAGGCTGAGAGGGGGAGATGAGCGGGTCAGAGAGAGAGAGGGAGACAGAGACAGTCACTAGAGGCTGCGGGAGTGGATGCCAGAGAGATGAGAGCGCCAGGGAACAGGAGGTCGAAGCTCCCACTCGACGTGGCCGCCCCCACTCTCCGGTTACTGCTGCATCCCAGTCCAGGCGGCGCTGACGGATCGAAAAATATCCCGCCCGGACCGTGGATACATCAGACAGACAATATTTTTCACTTATGAGAAAGAAGCACGTGTCTATTTCTCATTCAAGAGACTGATCCCTTATCGATGATGCAGTGTACTAAATCAACGAGACGTGGACTATCAGTTTGAGAAACTTTTCAATTCAAAGAAAGACGGGCTTCCTCTAGACAGTAATAATATAAGCTCTAACAAGGGCTACATTAAACAGAGCATTTGAAATGCCTTTTCGAGTGGGATTTTCGAATAGGAGACTTCGAGCTATGAGAATATCTGAATCTGCTGCTGTTGTTGTTGTGCTGCTGTAGTGCTTAAAGTACGAATCTGTTAATAGGGATTTTATAACGAGTAGAGAGAGAATCGTAGCGCTTAGCAAGTTTAAATGAGCGATTCCTATTAGAGGCTTTGATCTGTGCATGATTTTAGGGCCGATTTCGGGACATCAGTTTGGCTTTTGGAGCCGCCGTGATATGCATTAATGCAGTCGCCAATGTCGTCTCTTAAGGAATGTCGGGCAGAAGGTTTCTTCTGACCGGAACTGGCTTCCAAAACCGACCAGGCCACACTGGCATGTTGCGTCGGCGGGGGGAAGAATGGGAGGATTCTTCTCGGGACTCAAGACTCGGACTCGGCTTCCTTTACTGACTAGGTCACTGTGGACTCGATGGGGTCAGATACTGTCGGAAAAGACCTCAATCGTGACAAAGATTCAGGAGCAAAACAGGCTCGTACATTTATTCATTGCCAAAAAATCACACGCCTAGAACGAGTCTCGCGCGTGAACCGTGACTGCGACGAATCAGACCCGAGCTTGACCCCGTTGCCTCCCTCTGATTGGCTAAACTAAGTAACATGACAGGATCACCGAAGAGTCACCGATGATTCTCGATGTGGGTGGGGTTTACTAAATCACTTGCAGTTTAATTATGCAAACGTGAACACTCGTCATACAGAGATAAAAATGGATTGCTAGTAACTGTGTAGATCCGTGATCCGTGACCCGCTAGTCCCATGCCTTGGGGTAGGAGAGGGGCGGTTACTCTGCCTACCTCACATAAGCATTAAAACAGCTGCTACTCCAGGCTGCGAATCTGAGTAGGAGTCGCAAAAAAGAATCTTGAGTGGCTAGGCCAGGGATCCCTCACTAGCAAAAAAGTGATGCAGCCTCAGCAGGCTTAACAGTGTACAATGAGAGTGAGGTGGCTCGACCTTGGACTTGGAGGTCGTCGTAAGCTTGTATTTTTGGGCAAGTGTCAATTTAAAAAGGAGGCGATTATCAGCATGGTTTTAATTTTAAATTAGTTTTTTTTGTCTTAAACTACAAAAAATTCCATTTAAACGCCCCATATTCTAAGCTTAAATGCTCCTAGTAGTTTTAATCATTAGTAAGCGTTATGTGCAAATTTTAAATTCTTAAAAACAAACTATTTTTGCAATTTACCATTTTCAATAGTCCTAGGGCTAGGCCGATGCTGTATAAGAGTTGTATAAGCTATTAGCCCGTTAAGTTTACTGGTTTTGTGACTATCTTCATGCACAATAATTTGTCTTCATTGATTTAAGCACCTATAGTCATTTAGCTTAAGCCAAAGGCAGGCTTATTTCTTAATCCAGAGTAATTATCATCCGGGCAAGAAAACAAGTTTTACACTAATGTTTACGACCCAGTCATGAATTTTTTACAAGTATTCGTTATATTTGGGTATATGTGTGGGATTTTAACTTTAGAAATTAATAACAGCCTAAACCACGAATGGGCTGAAGTTCATCCAAAACAATTCTACAGCTTCTCAAAACTTAGCTGTGACCTCGCTAATCAGACAGTAAATATGGCTTACGACTACATGGTCAAATCTAAAAGTACTCGGTAAGCTTAATGAATTAGAATTTGAATGCTGAATGGGTGCAATTTTTTATTAAGTTTTAATTTTAAATCGCTAGGGCCTATTTTTGCTTAGTATAATGATAATATTGCAACTGTTATTTGAATTGCATTAAAGTTTTTTTACTACCATTATCTTATTTGCATTATCAATAAGCCTAAAAAATATTCAAAATTGATAAAAAATAATATTAGAAAATGTTAAAAAACATGTAAAGTGATGAAATTTCTTATATTGCTTTAAACTTTAACACATTATTTGAATTATATAAAAATTTGTCAATCCATTGTGCACTACTGACCAGCTATCCTTGCAAGGTTAATAATTTAGAGGATAGATTGTCATCTTATAGAATAATTAATATCTAGGGATAGTTGACAAGCTATTGAATTTACAAAAAAGATAAAATAAGAAAAGTACATATTTAATTTGCTTGCATTTCACAAGACAATACTATATGTGCATACACTTTTTTGATATCTCAATTTTGGATTAGCATGGTTTTTAATAATTTTTTTCTGTCTTTTTACCTTTTGTAGATGCCTGGCATCCCAGTTCCAATGTGTAACAGCTGAGCAGACCAGCTATGTATCTGTGCCAAATGACTGTTCACAACAACACTGCATTGATGGATCAGATATTGCATTTTGTTGTAAGCTATTGTTTTATAGGTTTGCTTTTAGTTTTTAATACTTAATGCCAAAAAATCATATATTATTCTTTTTATTTTTAGACCTAAAACAGGGCTACTGGACTTTGAGTTCTGTTCCTAAGATTGTGACTAAAACATCCGAGGCCTATCTGCAGATCAACTTGAAGTCAATGCCCTTACCTACACAACAGTGGCTAATGGAGTTTAATTCAACATTGACTTATTCAGTTCTCTTCTATTCACTAAATAGGTATGAGTGCTAAGAAATTAGTTGATAATTTTTTTCAATAGCTACATATTATTGACTTGCCAATTCATCACAATTGCAGTTGGAACATAAGTGCACATGTTTACCAATCAACTAAGCCAAAGCCCTATCCAATTCATGGTGCCACGCTAAATCTTCCCGGTCCAGTTGTTGACATTGGCAACGCCTTGCTAAACCCAAAAACTTGCGCAAACGGTTCTGATTTTGCTATTGTTGTCGAACTTCGAGTTGTCTTGCCCTCTGGCTTGTCAGTGTCTGTGTCACCCGCCCTGACTACTGATCGATTTGTTGAGGTCCTGCGCTCTCCAAGGAACTTGCAGATTCATTCCACTTCTATTATAATCAATAGCTTAGCCATATTTAAAATTCCTACCATTGGAACTAACGAGCAGTTGCGAGTTCGAGTCCAGATTCAAGCTACATCTATTAATCAATTGATGTCTAAACAACAACAACAACTGCGTCCTGTATCGGTTGTGCTCAACTGGCGTTGCTATGGCAACGATAAACTGACAGTTAAAGGATCGCAGGAATTGTCACTTTCCAAAGAAGGTAAACATACACGATATTTTTCTACAAAACTTGCAAAATCTTTCAGATTTATTTAGCTTGTTAGCCAATCTGTTCGCAACTTGACCAAAAAATACCAACCATAACCAACGAGTCGTTAGTGTGATGATGGGGCTCGGGGATCCGGTCCTCTGGCCCCCAAAGACCCGGGTTCGTGCTCTGACCCCTGGCTGCAATCACCCAACCGAAGCGCGTACGACGCAGAGTCGGCCGGGACTAGGCTGCTCGAGCGTACGACGCACGATGCCTCCAGCAGCGTACGACGCGGGCTGGTTGAGGTGGGAATCGGCGTACGACGCAGTCCCCTCTAGGATGCCTATTGCTAGCACAACCCCAAAGAAACGGAGGCGAAGGCTTACCGGTTCTCGCGCGGGAAGACAGTGCGATGACACTTATAATTATTTGGCACTTACTGCCGCTCTAACAAGTCGTCGGACGAGCACAAGACAAAAACAAGACAAAAAAACCCTGGGGCGCGCCTTCACAATATATATAGAACCGGCACATGGGGCGGGGAAAGGGCTTTGGACGAGGCAGAAAAGGGGCTAAAGAGGCTAAAGAATAACTTTCACGCAGACTGGTACATCATAGCCAATCAGCAGCCAGAGCTACGGCTAAACTGTTTGGACACTTAAGAAAAACAATAAATTATCTAGGCTTTCTTCCAATCAAAAAGAGGGGGAAAGATCGCTAACTCATGGGGCCTAATCTAGTGCGAGTGATGAAAAGTTTGGATAAAAAGTTCAAATAAACAGTGGGCCGGGAAAGGTCATAGCATAGCACAAACAAGAATGGGGTGGGGCTTGGACCGCAAAAATGACTAAATAATTGAAATAACTAAATAATTCCACGCGCGCGGGCCAGAGCTAGCCGTGAATGTACGTATGTGTACATTCACAACACTAGCAACCCTTCACTACGCGTGCTCAGCAACCCTAAGCTACGAGTGGTTAGCAACCCTAAACTACGAGTGGTTAGCAACCCTAAACTACGAGTGGTTAGCAGCCCTAAACTACGAGTTGTTAGCAACCCTAAGCTACGAGTTGTTAGCAACCCTAAACTACGAGTTGTTAGCAACCCTACACTACGCGTGCTTCAACCCTACTCTATGAGTGGTTAGCAACCATAACCTACGAGTGGTTAGCAACCCTAAACTACGAGTTGTTAGCAACCCTAAGCTACGAGTTGTTAGCAACCCTAAACTACGAGTTGTTAGCAACCCTACACTACGCGTGCTTCAACCCTACTCTATGAGTGGTTAGCAACCATAACCTACGAGTAGTTAGCAACCCTAAGCTACGAGTGGTTAGCAACCCTAAACTACGTATGGTTAGCAACCCTAAGCTACGAGTGGTTAGCAACCCTAAGCTACGAGTGGTTAGCAACCCTAAACTACGTATGGTTAGCAACCCTAAGCTACGAGTGGTTAGCAATCCTAAACTACGAGTTGTTAGCAACCCTAAACTACGAATGGTTAGCAACCATAAACTACGAGTGGTTAGCAACCCTAAACTACGAGTTGTTAGCAACCCTAAACTACGTGTGGTTAGCAACCCTAAACTACGTGTGGTTAGCAACTCTAAACTACGAGTGGTTAGCAACTCTAAACTACGAGTGGTTAGCAACTCTAAACTACGAGTGGTTAGCAACTCTAAACTACGAGTGGTTAGCAACTCTAAACTACGAGTGGTTAGCAACTGTAAACTACGAGTGGTTAGCAATCCAATCTTAACAAAATTTCTAATTCAAATATCACTAGTTGCTGCCTTGCAAATTCTATCAGGCGATAACTTTGGACGCTATCTGCTAGACTCAACACTGGCACTAGCTGACGTCAACAACCCGGGTGCATGCAAATTCTGGCCCAGTAACAACGCCTCAATGACAGTTGGTGTCCGCTCGCTAGCTCCTCCGGAGTTCGCTGTCGAGCTGGACTTTCAATACGGTGTTAATTCCACTGCTGACGGCGGTCTGTTGGTAGCCTGGCGGGTACCCGTTGCCTGGAGACGGGCCTATCCTCCTGAGGCGTACAATTTTAGCGTGAATTATTGGACACCACTGTGCGGTCGCGGGGGAGCCAGTGTTAACGGCTTGACAACTACTGAGACTAAATTGACTGCCGATTTATTGAACCCGGCTACTAAATATTGGGTAGGTTTTTTTATTGACTTCAAATTAATGCCTTATTTATAATGTATAACTGTAGCATCAAAATCTTGGGATCATAATTTGGGGATGAATTTTCACAATAAAGTGTCAGGAATTCCTAATTTAGGGACAAAGCTCTCAAGTTTAGGGATCAGAATCCCTTTTGGGATAAATAAATATTGAAAATCAAGGGATAGGAATCCCTAATTATGGAATGAAGCTTGAAAATCTAGGGATCAGGATCCCTAATTATGGGATGAAGTTTGAAAATCTGGGGATCAGGATCCCTAACCTAGGGATGAAGCTTGAAAATCTGGGGATCAGGATCCCAAATTATGGGATGAAGCATCAAAATCTAGGGATCAGAATCCCTCATTAAGGGATAAATATTGAAAATCAAGGAATCAGAATCCCTAATTTAGGGATGAAGCATCAAAATCTGGGGATCATAATCCCTAATTTAGATATAAAGCTTCAAAATCTAGGGATCATAATCCCTCATTTAGGGATGAAGCTTCAAAATCTAGGGATCAGAATCCCTCATTTAGGCATAAAGCTTCAAATCTAGGGATCAGAATCCCTAATTTAGATACAAAGCTTCAAATATAGGGATCAGAATCCCTCATTTAGGCATAAAGCTTCAAAATCTAGGGATCAGAATCCCTCATTTAGGCATAAAGCTTCAAAATCTAGGGATCAGAATCCCTCATTTAGGCATAAAGCTTCAAAATCTAGGGATCAGAATCCCTCATTTAGGGATGAAGCTTCAAAATCTAGGGATCAGAATCCAAAATTATGGGATCAACGCTTCTGTATCGAATGAACAGAAATCAATCCCTTTAGATTCATTGAATCATTGACGATTTTAAAGTATCTATCTAAGGATCAGAATCCCTAATGCAACCATGAAGCATCTTTTCGCCTTTTTTCCCAATCAGATCTCGGTACGGGCCTGCGACACAGCTGGCTGCGGTCCACGATCTGGGTACGCAATTGTCAAAACCGCTGGACGATCGGTGCCATCCGTTGATCTGGTATCGGCAGATCTTATCAACGGCACAGACCTGATCGTTTCCTGGCGTCTGGGTCCCATACCCTCGGGTTGGCCCGTTGGAAAAACTTGGCTAGTCAGTTTGTACTACGACACCAATCTGCTCAACGTGATGTGCTCCGACACGTTGACTCAGGATGCATCAGTTGCTCAATCGCTATCAACAAGGTAATCAAAAAAATACTAAAATTGATGTTTGAACTATTTTAAAAAGCATGTTGCCTATATTTGCTAGATTCCAAAACAAGAAACTAGACTACCGACTTTTCCCAGAGCCGGGGCTCGAACCCACGACCTTCCGGTCATAAAATAGACGCCCTAGCCCACTAGGCTACAACTCTATATAAATAAAAAATAGTAGCCAGATTCTAAAAATTGACCAGGTCTACTTATAGTAATAACAAAAGGATTTTGAAATCAAATTATGCCGATTATAATTTTTTGAAGCATTGCAACTTCAGGGTTCGACTGGATCATCTTCAGGGCTGCTCGCTCTATTCGATGCGCGTTCAGGTCACGGATCCTGAGGGTTGGGGACCGGCATCTCCAATCTATTTGCAGGCTACTGGGCTTAGTAAGTTTACGACTTTTGGTGTGATATTTTTGCCTATAATTTCCCATAAGCGGCAATTTACTCAGCCACGAAAATTGCCGTTATACGGGTCCTGTTATCATCTATTATTCGCCTTTAGAATAATAAAAAATCACCTTTAAATTATTCATTAGTTACTATAAAAATCATCCTCAATTCGCCCTAAAATTATTCATGAATAAAATAATTCAGAATCATCCATAAATCGCCATAGAATTATCCATGACGAACCCTCAGAATCATCCTATAAATTGCCCCTAGAATCATGTATGGAGAGCCCTTATAAGCATCCAAAAATCGCCCTAGAATCATGTATGACGAGCCTTTAGAATCATCTATAAATCGCCCTGGAATCATCCATGACGAACCCTCAGAATCATCCTATAAATCGCCCCTAGAATCATGTATGAAGAGCCCTTAGAAGCATCCAAAAATCGCCCTAGAATCATGTATGCAGAGCCCTTAGAATCATTCATAAATCGCCCCTAGAATCATCAATGACGAACCCTCGAAATCATTCATAAATCACCTCAGAATCATTCATAAATCGCCCTAGAATCATTCATGAATTGCTCTAGAATCATAAATGACAAACCCTCAAAATCGTTCATAAATCACCTCAGAATCATTCATGAATTGCTCTAGAATCATTCATGAATTGCTCTAGAATCATTCATGAATTGCTCTAGAATCATAAATGACAAACCCTCAAAATCGTTCATAAATCACCTCAGCATCATTCATGAATTGCTCTAGAATCATAAATGACAAACCCTCAAAATCGTTCATAAATCACCTCAGAATCATCCATAAATTGCCCTAGAATCATCCATCTAAAATCAACGGCCCTGATTCAAATCTGCAGGCTCAACATCGCCGCCCAAGAATGTACGCTACACCTATCCCTACAAGGGCAATGGTACGAACGCTCTGGTCACTTGGAACGCTCCCTGCGTTATTGTGTTCAAACCTGTGGTAAGAAAGTTTTATTATATGATTGTCTGTTTAAAGTACAAAAATCACTTTTTTAAGTAGTTTCATTAAGACGATAAATCGATCTTTATCGGGACGCAAAATTAATTCTCATTTGTGGCGCCAAATTGAGCTTCATTGGTGGCGCCAAATTGAGCTTCATTGGTGGCGCCAAATTGAGCTTCATTGGTGGCGCCAAATTGAGCTTCATTAGTGGCACCAAATTGAGTTACTTTAGTGGCGCCAAATTGAGTATTTAGTGGCGCCAAATTGAGTATTTAGTGGCGCCAAATTGAGTTATATTAGTGGCGCCAAATTGAGCTACATAAGTGACGCCAAATTGAGCTACATTAGTGGCGCCAAATTGAGCTACATTAGTGGCGCCAAATTGAGCTACATTAGTGGCGCCAAATTGAGTTACATTAGTGGTGCCAAATTGAGCTTCATTAGTGCCGCCAAATTGAGTTATATTAGTGGCGCCAAATTGAGCTTTATTAGGGGCGCCAAATTGACTTAGATTAGGGGCGCCAAATTGACTTGGGTTAGGGGCGCCAAATTGACTTAGATTAGGGGCGCCAAATTGACTTGGGTTAGGGGCGCCAAATTTACTTGGGTTAGGGGCGCCAAATTGACTTAGATTAGGGGCGCCAAATTGAGTTACATTAGTGGCGCCAAATTGAGTTACATTAGTGGCGCCAAATTGAGTTGCATTACTGGCGCCAAATTGAGTTACATTACTGGCGCCAAATTAAGCTACATTAGTGGCGCCAAATTGAGCATCAAGAAGATCGCTAAATGCAGCTTCTTTAACTTCTTTTACCACCAAAACGCAGGCATACGTACTCAAAGTGACCGACCTGTTCACCGAGGACACCCGAGAGTTTTACATTGACGCCACGGCTAATTCGGTGATTTCTCAACTTGTTGACGGTCTGGAAGCTGGCAGGCTCTACAGGTTGATGGTGCTCACCAATGCTGTTGGTGGTCAGAGCTCTGTGCCCGTCGTGCTAAAGACTGGTGCGCCTCGTTATTTGCTCATTGTTGCTATGCAATACTGCCGATTTTGTATTTTAAATCAGATAACATAATCAACAGGTGAAATCTCTTACACAGAGATTAGATATCAACGGGTAAGATCCCATACAAGAGATTAGATCCCATACTCAGAGATTAGTAATCTACAGGTGAGATCCCATACTCAGAGATTAGTAATCTACAGGTGAGATCCCATACTCAGAGATTAGTAATCTACAGGTGAGATCCCATACTCAGAGATTAGTAATCTACAGGTGAGATCCCATACTCAGAGATTAGTAATCTACAGGTGAGATCCCATACTCAGAGATTAGTAATCTACAGGTGAGATCCCATACTCAGAGATTAGTAATCTACAGGTGAGATCCCATACTCAGAGATTAGTAATCTACAGGTGAGATCCCATACTCAGAGATTAGTAATCTACAGGTGAGATCCCATACTCAGAGATTAGTAATCTACAGGTGAGATCCCATACTCAGAGATTAGTAATCTACAGGTGAGATCCCATACTCAGAGATTAGTAATCTACCGGTGAGATCCCATACTCAGAGATTAGTAATCTACAGGTGAGATCCCATACTCAGAGATTAGTAATCTACAGGTGAGATCCCATACTCAGAGATTAGTAATCTACAGGTGAGATCCCATACTCAGAGATTAGTAATCTACAGGTGAGATCCCATACTCAGAGATTAGTAATCTACAGGTGAGATCCCATACTCAGAGATTAGTAATCTACAGGTGAGATCCCATACTCAGAGATTAGTAATCTACAGGTGAGATCCCATACTCAGAGATTAGTAATCTACATGTGAGATCCCATACTTAGAGATGAGTAATCAGCATGTGAGATCCCATACTCAGAGATTAGTAATCTACAGGTGAGATCCCATACTCAGAGATTAGTAATCTACAGGTGAGATCCCATACTCAGAGATTAGTAATCAACATGTGAGATCCCATACTTAGAGATGAGTAATCAGCATGTGAGATCCCATACTCAGAGATTTTTAATTTAATTTCGCAGATGATTTCGTTGGGACAAAAAATTTGACTGTTCAGCTGGCCCCATCGATAAGCCAACATGGCTGCAATTTTGAGAGCGGCAACGCTTCTGCTGCTGGATTGTGTCACCGCGTTTCTATTCGCCTTGGCGTGTCTTTGGACAATCCAATTAGGTCTTTGTTGCGGTTGAAAAGTCAGAAGCGAATTAGTGGCCATTGGCGGATTCAAGTTCAGGTTGGCCGTTTACTGAATTGATAATGTGTAAAATACGTCAATCACGGTTCATTCACATCCCATTCTCACGGCTCATTCACATCTATATCATGGCCCATTCACATCCTTATCATGGCCCATTCACATCCTTATCATAGCCCATTCACATCTATATCATGGCCCATTCACATCGTTATCATGGCCCATTCACATCCTTATCATGGCCCATTCACATCCTTATCACTGCTCATTACATCCCATTCTCACTGCTCATTCACATCCTTATCATGGCACATTCACATCCTTATCACGGCTCATTCACATTCTTATCACGGCTCATTCACATCCCATTCTCACGGCTCATTCACATCTATATCATGGCCCATTCACATTCTTATCACGGCTCATTCACATCCCATTCTCACGGCTCATTCACATCTATATCATGGCCCATTCACATCCTTATCATGGCACAATCACATCCTTATCACTGCTAATTTACATCCCATTCTCACGGCTCATTCACATCCTTATCACGGGGCTCATTCACATCCTTATCACTGCTCATTTACAACCTAATCACGGCTTATTCACATCTATATCATGGCTCATTCACATCTATATCATGGCTCATTCACATCCTTATCACAGCTCATTCACATCCCTGTCACCACTGAATCATGTGTTTCTATTACAGGTTGAAATCTTCGCCAAGATGTCATCGACCCGGAACTGGACTTATTCAGTCGGGGATCTCTGGTACAATTACACCAACGTACAAGATCCGGGATCAGGGAGCACACTCGACATCGCGGCCTATCCTTGCCTAGCAGCTTGTCCGCCGGCGCCAATGACCTACGAGATTCGAGCTCGGGTCTGTCTACCCATCATAGACGTCCTTAGCAACCGTTGGCAAACGCTAACGGGAAGATTTTCGAATCCGTCGATGCTCGAACTCGACCAAGAAATGTCGCCGACAATGACGCCGATTGTCTGCTACTCGGAACCGAGCGGGTTCGACAGTTTAAGGCCGGTTATTGCCGGTTCGGTGGCCGCCGCTGCTGCCTGTCTGTTGCTAGGCCTGGCGGTTGTCCTGGTGCGCAGGCGGCTAGCTCGCAGGCGGCAGCTCTGGCGCAGTCGGCTGCTGCTAGGGGAGGCCTACGATGATGCGACTGGGATTTTGTTTCCGGAGCACGCGGACGGGAAGTGAAAGTTGCTTGTGTGGCCGTTTACTTTAAGGGACGATTTTTCGTTTTAGTGTCTGGGAAATGAGTTCCGAATTTTTTTGGTGACAATTTTAATGCCCCAGATGTATATTGACACACAGACACAGACAGACAGGCAGACAGACAGACAGACAGACAGACAGACAGACAGACACACAGACAGACTCACAGACAGACAGACAGACAGACAGGCAATAGACAGACAGACTGACAGACAGACTGACAGACAGACAGGCAGACAGACAGACAGAGACAGGCAGACAGACAGACACACAGGCAGACAGACAGACAGACAGACACAGACAGACAGACAGACAGACAGACACACAGGCAGACAGACAGACAGACAGACAGACAGACAGACAGACAGACAGACACAGACAGACAGACAGACAGACAGACAGACACAGACAGACAGACACAGACAGACAGACAGACAGACAGACAGACAGACAGACAGACAGACAGACAGGCAGGCAGGCAGGCAGGCAGGCAGGCAGGCAGGCAGGCAGGCAGGCAGACAGACAGACAGACAGACAGACAGGCAGACAGACAGGTAGGCAGGCAGACAGACACAGAGACAGGCAGGTAGGCACAGGAGCAGATATCCATTCTTATTCAGAAATTGAACAAAAATATTTACGGAGTAGGTAAAAAGTATCGAGGATGCTGCATTAATGAGTAACTAAATTATCATGAATCATGAATCAAATTCGTCACTCACTACTCACAGTCAACTTTCTGTGTCTGTCGTAAAACTGCCTTATTAGCTGCAATCACAATGAATGTAAATTAAATCTTCAATAGTTTATCGCCTAAGCGTTTATTCCAGTTTGTACTTTTAACAACAATATATTCGTGTAACGTTTGCATTAAGCATTTTAAGAACTGTTCTCAAAGAATCGCTGTATTTTCATGTCCCTTTTGTGTTCTCTTCGTATTTTTAAAGAATCTTAAAATATTTTGTTTAAGCAGTTGAATTGTTTATTTTAAATTCGCGCAATACAATGTGTGTTTTTGTAAAAACAAATTCTAGACAGAACAATTTCATTTTGTTTATTTATTTGCACGATTTGTCTGGATAATATAAATTTTAAATTAACGGTTCAATTTAAATTTATTATCTGTTTGTATAATTAAAAATGCGTCACAGTGTTGTCATATTTTGTACTTTTTCTCTATGTTGCGTGAAGTTTTAAAAATAAAAAGAATTGAAATACTGTGATTATTTTTTGGAAATGTTTTATTTGTGTCGGCCAATTCGTACTTAATTTGTTTTTCAAAGAATATTTTGGTCTAAAGACTCTACACCCACTTAATCAATCTGTACTTCCTATATTATAAACTTAAATCCATCCGCCTCCCTCCCTCCGTACTGTCTGGCCAATTTAAAGTCACCCACCTCCCTCCCTTAGTACTTTCTGACCCATTCCAATCCACCCACCTAATTTTTCTCGTTCCCTTCATTTAGTGGATGAAAAAATATTGAGCGATCTAGCTGCAGCTACGAAAATTACTTTGCTGGTAGAATTTTTTTAATTGTTAACGTCGCTATAAATTCAAGTCAAGAACTTTGTTTTTTATGATGATAGTGTAATACGCTCGTAATAGTGCTAACTATCGGGAAAAAAAGGAGGTGCGAATCTATTTTTTTAGGTTTAAAAATTTGTGCACAAAAAAGCTGTTTAAACAAAAAACACCAAGTGCATTTTACACGTTAAGTGGAGTGCAGAAAGCTTGTGACTTGAAGAAATTAATGTATGAGCAAAAATAATTATGCCATGTTATCGTCCAGGGTAATCTATACTTAATGTACGTTTTATAGTAAGTCCGACTTTTCTAAACAAACAAAATATTGACTACGAAAAGACTAGTTTAAACGTAGGGTTCATAAAAATACATCTTTTGTTTTACGATTGTATCACATAGTACATGTATGAATCTATTAACTAACTGTAGCTTCGTGTGACCTTTTTTGCTTTTCTTTCAAAAGTGCATCCGGGGTTCCTTACAGTACAGGTCATTGTTTAGCAAGATCACGTGACAAATTCCGGCACCAAATGACGAACAGCTCTGCCCCGCTCAAATCGGTACTGCATAGTTGCATGGGGGGATATGCTGCATGATGGATACCAAATCTAGCTGGTAGATTCCTCGGCTGGCTGCTCCTGCTGTTGAGGCTGCTCAACTGGTCCTTCATCGTTCTCAGTATCCGCCTCGCTCGGATAATCCAAACTGCGATAAGCCCGGAGAGTGAGCAACAAAGTGAACACGCTAAGCAGCAGCATGCAGAGGAACACCAGCCAGGGTATGAACTGCAACGAGCCGCCAATCAGCGGGCCAATCAGAATCGACAGGGCGATGACGCTGCGGAACAGGCCCTGGGCCATGTCCATCTCACCAACTGGCAGGCTTTTAGTGTACAAACTTTCTGGCAGGGCGAAGGTGAACGGCATGCCGATCACGTGACCAGTGATGCCCAGCAGTACCAGAGTGATGTACAAGGTCGGTTTGGCTCTGTCAATAAATACTAGAGACATGAAATTCCAAAAATACGCTCCAATCAGAATGCAGATGCCTACTAATAGTAGGAAGCGTTCCTCGAACTTTGCCGATAGAAATCTGACGACTAGGTAGACAAAGATTACTAGGATTCCGGCACCCAGGTATACCTGCAAGATAAAGGATTCAAAATACAGCTTGTTTGTTAATATATAAAGTAAATGTGTTAGCTACTATTGAAAAAATGATTTTCGTACATTTTCGATGCCTCTTTACTGCTGCAAAATTTTAACAAATTGATCGAGATGAAAATAAGTGTATAAGTGTACACCATGTGCACATTTACATGTACATGTACAGAATAAACATGTGATAGTTTTAATGGTCAAAAGATGAGTGTCTTAACATTGATCTACATGTACTTGTACCTGAAAGATATTAGGTAGATAATATATTCCAGATAGATCAATCAATCATTAAAAAGCAGCACAAGTGTTTGTATTTAGTAATACCTAAAACATTTTGTTGCCAACATATTTTATTAAGCGAAAATCGGCCTTTCATTTATCTTTCTGTCTGAGTGTTGATTTTCCTACTTAAAATTGGCGAAATCGAGAAAAATTAGCTAATTTTAAGATTGAGCCGTTTGTTATAATTAAATAAGCAATATATTATTTCTAAGAAAATCTACTGGAAAAGAGCCATATTTAATTTTGAAGCTACGAGAAAGATAGCGTATACGCCAATTCCAATAAATTTTCTACCCTTTCTGAGCCTTTTTGCGTCGTTCTAATCTATAGTAGTCCTTGACTGGAAGCTACACATTTATACCAGAAACCAGACAGAACTACAATAGATATATTCTTGGCGTAATAAAACCCACGTGAAGTGGAGGCCATTGTAGAGACGCGGGGACCAGCTAGGCTTGATTAGTATTATGCAGTACATGTGCAGTACCTATGAATGCTTAGCTAATTAAATTTTCATGAGTCCAGGGGGTGGGGAAATCGCTGAAGAGTTAAGGCACTGAGTGAAACAGAAAACTACTCACCAGGCTGGTGTTGAATTCGTCCCAACCGAAGTACCTATTAGCGGCCGGAGGTAGTACCGCTTCCAGCGCCATCAAATTAAAATAGCTGGCAAAAGTGGCGAATAGCATTGCGAATGTGTCAATCTTGGTATAGAGTTTCAACTTTTCCAAGCTAAAGTACGACTGTTGTTGCTGCTGCTGAGCTGGTTCAGAATCCACCAGCTGTGGTGCGGTCTTTTGCAAAGCGTCGTACGAAGCACTTCTCGACGGTTTCTCGCTGGTATCTGCGGATTCCGCGGCAACTTCTTCGCCACTGCCGTCGCCGCCAGTTTCAAAGCGACTGTGGCTGATGTTGGGATAAATCACTATGATGGCGATAGTGTGCAGCGCCCACAGCAGGGCCATGAATAGGCCCGGTGAGTTGTACACGTCGATGACAAATTTTTCCACTTTGTATCGCAACGGGTGCATCACTAGGGTGAGGGCCGGGCCTGGGGAAGGATTAAGGGTGTTGTTAGGGGATTTGTAAATTGAAGCATTTAATTGTGACTGCAACTACACGTATACTCAAAGAAAAATACGAGAAAGACCAATTTGTATAACATTTTGGTGCTTATTTACAAAAGTACAAATCCAGTGAGCGGACTTACTTTGCTTAGCATCACCTTTTGCTGGGAATTTCGCTGGATTTAAAAAATATTTTTAATTGTCAACTTCCTTTTTAGCAATAAATCATGACTTGTTTGATAAAATGATATAGGTGTTTACAGCTTTCAAATACGACTGCTCCGTAATAGGGTAATAGGACCAATTATTATAATAAATAATAAATTTAGACACCCGACCTTTCGACAAGATGTACATCTGGCTGCACGCCGCGTCCGAGGGCTGTGTACAGCTGCTCAGTCCTGATGGGCTGGAGGGGCCGCAACACCTAGCTTAAATTTACCCAGCTCAAACTGGTACCCGATCTCAGCTGCGTGGACTGAAGCAATGCGGGATTAAGTGCCTTGCTCAAATTGGCATAAAATTGTCTCCTAGCGCCGGGACTCGAATCCACGACCTTCCGGCCATAAGGCAGGAACCCTAGCCACTAGGCTACAAGACCAATTAATAATTTATTTAAAATTCACATAACCATTCGGAATATTCAATTGATCAAAAAGAAACCCAGAAACTCGAGATTCTCGCCCCCAGCAGTGGCAAACGTTAAAGTATCACGGATGTGTGACTGAGCAAAGAAAAGAAAACTTGACATAACGCTGCAGTATACACGTAAATGCAGCCACTCTGCTAAATATAGCTCAGAATACAGTCCTCTGATTCCCACACGCATCAAGCGTGCTAAAACGTCCGCCAACGCACAGTCATTAAAATAGCAAAGCAGAAAAAAATTTCCCCCAGCCTATAGCCAAAGCGTGTCCGCCCAAAACTTTTTGGGCAATAAATGGCGGCTAGAGTTTTGGGATTAAGCGGCAGATTTGGAATCTATAGAAATAGAGTCAGCACTTGTTGCCTTAACGGAATAATGCACAGCTCAGTTGGTTGGGAGTTAGCTGTGAGAAGGTTGGGGGCAGCGCTGCTGTGTTATTCTATCTGTTGGCATTTTTCTTTCAGATTGCCTTTAATCTCAATGCACACACTAAATTTGCCAATTCTGCGGCTCAGTGCACACCTTCAAGGTCCGGTGCTGACGACGTGAGGAATATATAAAGTGGAATAGAACTGCAAATCAACCATATGGCACGGGAGAAAATCTGAATGGTAATATGCATATACAGACCTCTCTTTCTCGCACTGAGTCTACCAACCCCCATGCCAGAAATTTGTTCCGCTAGGAATTCTCAGTACTGCAGTACCTCGGTCAGTGCGCACCCACTTTAAACCATGCAAGGACAATGGAAGACCTTGAGAAGTAAATCTCGACTGTTTAGCTCCACGGATCAAAATCGATTTCTCTAGAAAGCTAACTTCCTATTCCTTAACCAACTTAAGGAAGAGAGAGCGTACTATTGAGTAAACAATCTGTTATTTACAGAAAAAAATCATGTATTCATTTTTACCGGAAGTTAGTGAGAGTTAATTTTGCGTGACAAGTCAAGTAGACGAGACCAAAAACAGACACGTAGATAAGAGGCTTCAGACTAAGCTCATTATATACTTAAAGATAGACCAGAAACAAACCGATAACTACGGGAACTTCAGAAACCATGCAGATTGCGTTAACTTAAGTTTTAAAATAAAACCATCAACTCATACACTACACAGTATAGTGGGAAATTAATTTTCCAAGAAATCAAAGTTCACCAGGGTGCAAATATTTTTTGTCGCGGTTGGATAGTCCGACCGTTTGTACCCGAGGGACTTTGGTGGCAATCTTGGAGAGCAGCTATTGCACTACCAGAAACGAAGTTGAGCAGATTTTTTTCGCGCGCTCCCTTCAACTGGAACTGATTGCGTTTTACACACAAGCCACACGCAGACTTCTGCATGTACACAAAGCATGTGGCGCTAGAATTAACAGCTCAGTGAGTACGAGCGTACTGCTATCGGAAGAATAACCGCACCAAGTCTAATCGGCGCATATTTTATGCAAACCCACCAGCTCTTTACGGGCTTGAATTTAAAGATAAGAAATTTGTCGATTTCGATCATAAAGAAACCTTCTGCACCTAATGTAGATGTTGCTGAATTTCCTAGCTCTAAAAAATTATTAATACGCCAATGCTTTGGGCTATAGGGGACAATTAGGGGGTGGTGTGCAGCCCCCTTGCACCCTTCTGGCCGCACTGCGCCCCTGTGAGCGCTTGGTAATATGTTTTACTGCAGGCATTATTTTAAGGGGGACAGAAATAGCTAGTCTACTATACTAAATTAATTTCGCTAATTAAACTAATTCGAGATTTAGATCTAGATTGCAAATAATTAAAGAAAATCGTTGTCAAACTAACTCCAAGAGTGCACTCACCAGCAATCAGTCCAAACTGGCGAGCCAGCAGCAGATAGACAATAACGCTGGTTCGCTCCTTCTTAGTGGTCACTCGAACCACGTCGGCGTACAGAGGCGGCTCGGCGCCGGCCCCAGCGCCAGCAACAAATCTGCCAAGAAAAATTAGCCACGGCTGGGGCGCGACAAAGTAGAGCAGATTGCCGGCAATCTCCAGCTGGTTGGCGGCAATGAGCAGGAATTTTACTCGGACGTAGTTGCGCTGCGACAGCCAGCCAAACAGGGGCGTACAGAACAGCGCCGATATGTTGAAAGCCGCGAGCGTGGCTCCGTAGAATTTTACAGCAGCCGACATGTCGAATTTGTTGTAAAAGTACAACCACAGAGTGGGCAGAATGATGGCCCGTTCAACGCCAGTCAGCAGGCCCCAGGTTGACCCGATAATGACGACGCGAATTTTCGCTGTCAAGCAACGACAGCAGCAACAGTCGCCGACTGAGTTGCAACAGTCGCCAGGACAGCATCGATTCACCGGCTGGTCAGTGACTAGGCCACGGTTCTCCTCCTCCGACTCTTGCTGCTGCTGCTGCTGCTTCTGCTCGTCGTGTTGAGACTCCATCCTGACCAAATGTCTTTTTTTCCTTGATTGCAAATTGCCCAGACTCAAATAGCCGTCGTCTCGCTTGGACGATGTTTTGAGAAATGGAAAATTCCGCCCTGGTCGCTATGCGAGTCAATTTCCTAACGAGGCGAATTCCCTAGGGATTTTTTTGATTATTTAGAGGAATTGAGGGCGCCTGCAGGGAGAATGGAAACGCATAGAAAAAAGTGGTCGCTCGATTCAGTGTTTTTTAAAATAAATATCGCAGTGGCCCTCAATATCCCTCTCCAACTTGGCATCCAATCAGAGAGGAGATCAAGCCATGCAGTCGTGCGTGCAGACAGAAAGATAGACAAAAACTGGCGGAAGCGACCGCATACAGCTGTACAATAGTTGAAAAAAAAAGTTGGAACTAAAAAGTTCCAAATTATAAAACAGCAAGCGCAACCTGATAAGCTTTGCAATTGCAAATTAACCCAGTAGCAGATTTTTTGTTTTTTTTTCTTTGATTGCCATGAAACTTGATTTTGTAGCACAAATGGGGGCTTGAGGGAGGGACAAGTAGCTAGTCCATTATACTAAAATGTAGCCTAAAATATGCATCAGGGCTCTAAGTGGTAGGTAGCCAGCAGACACTAGCTCGATAAAGCTGTCCTAAAAACTCCGGAAGTTTACTTTGATAGATGATAGCTTTTACAACTTCGGTACAGGAAGTTGGGATGCAGTTACAGTTATAGGGGTGGCGCCCCTCCCAGGGAAAAGCAATCATTGCTACAAAACTTGACTAACTCAGCATGTACAGTAGATTCCGCCCTGCAGATATGAGTAGTTCGATCCGAATGCAGGCGATGTACTCGTATGTAGCCAAATACGAGTAAACCGACTCGAACTACGTCAATACGAGCTGAAATGCTACTTTAAGCGTGCATAGATGGAAGCTTAGATTGAATATCGACAGCTCCGGCAACAATCCTATAGATGAAAAATATTACTCCAGTATTCGGTGTAGATAAAATTTGTCTCGAATTAACAAGACAAATAGATCAAAATACTTTAAGTAACCTATTAAACAAACTTAAAAAAACATTTTTGTTAAATCTAAAATAGACAATATTATTAGCAGACTTTTTAACAGTAGAACCCCCAAGGGGGGAAATTTTCCCCCCTGACAATTTTTTTTCACTGTGCCCGAACGATCTCAACACGGTCTCAACACGTCAGCCACATGTGCATGCCTCTATTCAAGCACCATCAGCCACCGTCTGGACGGACCGTCAGGACCATCAACAGATGACACCAGGCGGTCCTGAAGCCCCAGACGCTAAAGTGGCCAACATTCTTGATCAAGCCTTGTCAACAAGCACAGTAGGACAGCACACTGCCTTTAGTAATATTCGCTGCCCATTCGATGTCATCCTTACGCTGTCGGGCTCGTCAGCGGATGCCACCAGATGGCGCTGACGCCCCTTGTGCAGAAAAAAAGGTTTGGTAGTCCTACTGATAATTAGAGTTGATCAAGTTATAACTGTCATTATTAATTATAATTGCTAATCCCGTAAAAAAGTGGAACGGTCACTTTTCTTAGTGTGACCCTCGAAAATAGAATAGTCGTATGTAGAGTAGAATGGTCACGACGGACACATTTTAGAGTCAATTTGTTGTGTGACCGTTTTAACGTTCACAATCGAGGGTGACACTGCCTACAGTCACAGATGTCATCGTTTATATTTATGGTTACAAAACGGTCGCATTTTTCTACGTAAAAATTAATCTATTGAAAATCGAAGAAAGCAACACTTTAATAGATAAATTTACTATTGTTTACAAAAATGGCCAAAAGCTTCCAACTTCCAACTTAGTAATATTTTATTAATTGACGGCAGTAACGTCAGTGAGTTGAATAAAAACAGGTTCGTGCTGATAAAAAAAACAAAATAATACAATACACCCAACGCAACCGCAATTAAAAGTTACGTCCTCAAAAAAATTTCTGATTTTATTTTCATATTCTAAACACCAAGGCAAACAACATACTACTCATTGCAAATAGCAAAGCAGCAGAAGGTTTACAAACGAGCGCGCCGTTTAACAAACAACAAACAACAACAACAACAACAACAATATAATTAGGTGATAAGCATACGGCATCATTAATTTCTAAAATTGAAACAATTATCTAGAAAGCTATGAATAAAATTTTAGAAAATGAGCACAACATGCAAATTATACTACTGATCTTGTATTCTAAGTAAGAGGCATAACCATTTTGTTTCAGAAGAATTAAGTAATTACAGGATACAGCATCTGCGAACGCATAATAATAATTATAATAATAGAAGCTTTGAGGATTGATTGAAAAAAAATTGACATTTCTAAGAAATAATAAACAATATCAAAACAATTTGTTAAATAAATATAGAAACAAAAATAACAATATTTTTGAATAGTAAAAAATGGGTAATATAGGATAAATTTATTTTAGACAGCATATAAAATAGATCGATAGAATTTTTCTTTTTTTTAAAACCGGGAATAATTAGTATGTAATCAGTTAAATTGATAATATTAATTAATTCATTGATATTGAAGTAGATTTGGTTTATTTTATCCAAACATAACCTACTAAATAACTAAATATATAATATAAATCATTCTAAAAAGCGAGAAGCCCCACACACTGAGTTCTCCCAATTATTTTGTTCACTAACAAAGCCAGAACACTAAAAAATCACAAACTAACCATTAGCCCAACGTCTATAACAAAAAATTAGTCAATCAGACAATTATAAGCCTTAGATTAACAAAAATCTCAATGAGAGCAAGGACGCACTTTAACAAAAGTGTTAATTAATTATTAGCCAGCGAGCCCAGATGCGGCTCAGTGAACTCGCCGATAGTATTCCACACTAGTTGTCGCCACTCGGAGACCGACAGCACTTGACTCTCCCATTCGTCAACGTAGGGAATAGCGTCTGGTTCATCTTCGGGATCGTGGTAGGCGGCCAGGTAGGGATGTTCGAGCGCCTCCACGGCCGAGATTCGTTTCGTTGGATCCAGGGTGAGCATGCGCTCAAGCAGGTCCAGGGCGGTGCGGCTGGCGCCGGGACAGACACTGCTGAGCGGGCACTGCAGGATGTTGCCGCGCTGATTGTTCAAGAATGTGATGGCGTCGCTGGACTCGATTTTGCTGAGAAATTCGTCCTCGGGGAAGCCCGTTACCTGGGGTTGGTTGTTGGAGGCCGGCAGGGTTCTATTATTTGTATTTCCATCGATAGTGCTGCTTATATTCTCTCTCTCTCTCTATCTATCTATCTATCTATCTATCTATCTATCTATCTATCTATCTATATATCTATAACAATCTATCTATCTATCTATCTATCTATCGATCAATTTGTCTATCAATCTACCAATCTATCTATCTGTCTACCTATCAATCTATCAAATAATATATCTATCTATCTACCACAATCAATCAATTTATCTATCAATTCATCCATCCACCTGTCTATCTATTTATTCATACATTACAGCCGAAGCCGCTAGCGCCCACTCACCGACAGAATCTTCATCAGCTGGTCAATGTGATCAGTCCCTGGAAACAGCGGCTGCCTGTTGATGAGCTCGACCATGATGCAGCCGACGGACCAGATGTCAACAACTCTGTCGTACTTCATCCACTGCAGCATGATCTCCGGCGCGCGGTACCAACGGGTGGCCACGTAGCCGGTCATCTCGTCGTCGCGCTGGCGAGCCAGGCCCAAATCAAGGATGCGCAACTCGCAGTCCTCGTTCACGGCGATGTTGGAGGGTTTCAGGTCCCTGGGCGGATGAGGAATAGGTGAGGTTCACAATGGGTATAATATTTTTTTAATGGGTATCTGATATTCTGAATGAGAATCTGATGTTCAGAATGGGAATGTGATGTGTAAAATGGGGATCCGATATTCAGACGTAGGGATCTGATGTTTATAATGGGGATCTGATATTCAAAATGGGAATATGGTATTCCGAATGGGGATCTGATGTTCAGAATAGGGATCTGATATTCAGAATGGGGATCTGATATTAATAATGGGAATCTGATACTAATGATGGGGAACTGATATTCAGATATGGGGATCTGATATTTACAATGGGGATCTGATGTTCACAAATAGGGATCTGATGTTCAGAATGGGGATCTGATATTCAGAAATGGGGATGTGATGTTCAAAAATAGGGATCTGATGTTTAGAATAGAGATCTGATGTTCACAATGGGAATCTGATGTTCACAATGGGGATCTGATATTCACAATGGGGATCTGATATTCAGAAATGGGGATCTGAAATTCACAATGGGGATCTGGTATTCACAATAGAGGATCTGATGTTTAGAATGAGGATCTGATAACTGCTATTAATATTGGAATGATCTATTTAAAATAAGGATATTGTGATAAAATATTTCAGGTGCTGAAAACGGTGACGCTAGAGGACTTGCAGCAGTTTTAGAAAACACCAATAGCTAAAGCTTGGAATGGAAGAATAGAGAGACAATTTTCCGAATGCATATAAGACGAAGTTAGGACGTAGTCAGTTAAATTAAAGCATGGAAGCTCCAACAAACCTGTGAATAATATTAGCGCTGTGCAGGTACTTCAGGCCGCGCAATATCTGATAGATAAGAAACTGCACGTGCTCGTCAGACAGGGCCTGAGTGCGAACGATAGAATTCAAATCGGCGCCCATCAGGGGGGTCACCATGTAAACGTCTTCAAAGGTTTCTAAGCTGGTGTTGGGCGTGAACAAGTCGATTAGAATAATTATCTGCCAATTAAAATAGGACGTTACAAACAAGTTATTTATAAATTATGCGCCAAAAAATAATCATAAAAACAACAAAAAAAGGCAGGCGACTAACATTGTCGTGATCCATGTGCCTGAGCATTTTAATTTCGCGATAGGTCCGCTTAGCGTGAATGTCAGTCTGAAAAGGTCTGGCCAGTTTTTTAATCGCCACCTTGTGCTTCAATTGGCTGTCCCAGGCGGAGCAAACGCTGCCGTAGGCGCCATGTCCGATTGGCTGGAGATCCCTATAGCGGGTTGGGACATTCCAGGAGGTGCCGCCAAATTCGACTATGTAGAATTCTGATTGATTTTGCATTGCTAAACTGGGGATCGATAGTTTACGGAAATTAAAGTTTTCCCAGTTTCTGAAAATAAATATAATAGTTAATAGTAAAGTCAAAAAGTGTTAGAAAAGCAAATATTGTGTTTTTATTACTTTTAAACTATAAGCGCAATATGCATCATTGAGATAAACGTTCCTTATAAATAGCTGCATAGTGGTTATAGAAATAAGCTAGAAGTTATTGACGTAGTCTTAGCAGTCCTACTGCTTGCATGATATATCTATATTTTTCATATTTGCAATGTTAATAAAATACTCACAAGTAGTTGAGTTCAATCATAGAAATTCAAAACTTATAGCTACTGCATTGAGTAGAAAAAAAACCTATGTAAAAGTACATGGACTCATAGCCAGAACTTAAATAAACTTAACTTAATCCTAAATGATAGAATCCTATAGATTTTTTTTAGGAATTGTGAATAGCGATCACAAAATTTAAAAGAACTTTGAATTGAGTAGCTAGTAATCTAGGCACATAATTTTCATAAATTGAATAGCTACTACCTTTCATATTACCTACATATAATATTAACTACATATTGAATTTAATAGTTATTAAAACATATTTTAAAATAGAATAGCATTTTTATGCACAGGCACCATATATGCACAACTCAGAAAATTTGGTTGGCTGGTGCAACTTAGTTGCAAAAACATTTGGAACTTACTTGAGGCAATTTTTTGAAGCAAAAAAGGTCCCACAAACCATTTCTCACTCATACCTTACTCTTTGCTTAGTTTATTTGCCTTCTTACCCAATCTTTACACTTACATTGCCAATCTTATGACTTGCCCCATGGCGGCCATTTCACCTGTCTGGTTTGGGTATTGGGTATTTGGCATATATTGGTATTTTTTCTGGGCACAGGATGCAAAATTGCATCATATTCTTAATTTTAGGATGCAATTTCAGGGTTTGGGATGCAATTTTTTAAACTCTTATTTAAGAGGTCTTTTATTGTGAAGAATTAAAAAATCAGGGTATAAAATTGCATCCTATATCAAATTTTAGGATGCGGTTCTCAAAGTCAAGATGCTATAGCATCCCTATAGCACAAAAAACAAAACCAGTAGATGCCCAAATATTTTAGATAAAATAAAGTATTATTAACAAATGTTTTTTCTAAATACTAAACAGGGGCATACCATATATGTTTTAGAACCAAAAAATATATGATACACCCAGTGTT
Source organism: Macrostomum cliftonense (assembly GCA_950096795.1). Lineage (NCBI taxonomy): Eukaryota > Metazoa > Platyhelminthes > Macrostomidae > Macrostomum > Macrostomum cliftonense. Next base: position 114,687 of record CATNEM010000185.1, read on the forward strand.
CGGCTGCTGTCAATCTCTGGGACCATAACGGTAATCAATGGGTAATCACTGTAACCATCATGACCTATAATTACGGCCCAAAAATCACCATAATTTGCCATAACCGTAACCGTAATATAACAAATTTCTCTAGTTTGCACAAAAGAACCTCAATAATAGGTTTTTAATGCTCTACCACTGTTATTTTTATTTTATAATTATTTCACAAACATCTTTTGCTATAATTATTATGCTTTTAAATGTTAATTTTTTACATTTCACAATCTACATGACTTTGACTTGAGTTATGACACTATATATACATATCGATGTCATATCATATGAGTTTAACATACGCTTGTTTTTATTTGTATTTTGTCTATGAACTATGTATATTTGTTGATGTCAAAAAAATGATTGCAAAATTTCTCCGTAACTGTAACCATAATGAAAAATATGGCTACAAAAGTGCCACTCCCATCATATGCCATAACCGTAACGGTCATGATGGCGGAACACTAGATACACCTTACAGTCACCATAGTCCAGAAGAGAGGGACTTTATTTAACAAATTAAAGAAGAAAGTTGGCAACCTTTACAATCAATATGTTCCCCCATTTAGCTATTTTAAAGAGAAAAATACCAATAGAATATATTTTAATAAATGATTATAAATTTATGGTATCTAAATATATAGAACTCTTAGAAGTTAAAGTATTTAGATCTAGAATAAATACCAAGATACAAATATATAAGATACAAAAATAAACAAAAAAACAAGTGTTACTTAGTTTAGAATCTATCTTGTTTGATTTTTGATACTAAAAAATTTACCAGATAGATAATTAGAATTAGATATATAAGATTATTAGAAGTAATATTTTAAAAGATTATAAATAAGTTAAATCTTATTTTTAGCTTATTAAAAAAATTGATATTGACAATTAGAGAAGAAACAAAAGCTAAAACTTTCTTGTTTTGTATAGTAAACAATGCTTTACCATAAGCCTGACAGCATATCAATAGATAATTTTCCCAAGAGTAGGGCCTATCTTAATTGATCCTGAATTCTGATCCCAAAAATTTTAATCCCATTTAAGCTTTAGAAGTTTAGGAGCACTTTTGAGAAGACCTTTGGAACCAAAAATAAAGCAGGCAATAGCCTTGTAGCGTACATTCGCGAAATTTCCATAAAATTAGTAATCCGAATATTCTTTGACTTTCCAGAAACTTCTAGAAATCAATTATTTTAGTTCCTACGAAATTATTTGTGTTATTAATTAATTTATTACTCAGATAATATTTGCTGGCGTAGTCTTATAAATGTTAACATACTAAATCATCACGCCTTTGTTATAATGTTAGAATCTTCTAGAATATTCCGGCGACACTAAAATAAATATAAATATACGCTGCCTGCATAGTCCATCACGGCCCGTTGGTTTCTACCTACCAGTCCTTGTAAAGAATTAATTGAAGGAAAACCGAATCACCGACGTCCATCTTATTAATTCCTTCAACTGGTCCGGTGAGGCGTGGTCGTTGTCCCTATGGGGCAACGTCGGCAAGTCATCTGCTTTCAACTAATCGAACAGGCAGCGTCATACATGTAGCGTCATCAGCAACAGCAAGTTCATTATAACTTAAGAAGGTACATGTACGTTACCACGGAAGTAAGCTGCAACATGTGAACCCCGCGGATATCTCCCCAAAGGGCAAACTTCATCGACGACAAACTAATTAATTGTGCCTACACGGGTCCAGTGAGCCGTTCGATTGAGTTGGTCCTAACCAGTTCCTTCAGTGGATTTCGAAATTCCTGCATACCACGCTAGACGACAAGAAAACCGAAGTCTCGGCCGAAACCATCGGTGAGTCATCATATTAAACCCTACACGAGGTTTGCGACGACCCGGTGGCGTATCGGCCGGCAGCAGCACCGCAACCTATTATTCATCGGGCTCATCTCGCGTGTTCTCTCTGCTCTGCCCCAGCCGCAGAGCGACTCTCGCCCAAACCTTCGGCGCCATCAGCAGTTCGAGAGTCGTCTGTCTGCACATATAGGCACTTCCCACAGGCCGCTCACCCCAAGCGTCAATCCGCCGTCCTGGAGCACGCAGAGGCACCACGTGATGACCCATCGCAATCTCCACCCCGTTGAAACATTCACCAGCCAAATCTCTAGCCCGACTCGCAAGTGCTCCGCAGCTGAAAGCTCCGTCGCAGGGCGACTATCCGCCAAAGCCTCTCCGACTACAACAGGATGTCGCCTGTCTGCAACCTGGCAACTTCCCTGCGGGTCGACCAACGCCGACCGGTCCGCCCTTCCGGAGCATTCAGGTTGAGGACACTCGGCGTAACGCCGGAGCTGCAATAACTGACCTTCATTTAACTAAATTTTATTCCCACGGTACCATATACCATAACGTAAACTAGCCTGCTTCAACTCATATTTTCCATTATGCAACCATTTTACATACATACCGCCGTAAACTCAATCTGTTCATGTAATTATCTGTTCAATTTTTGCATCAAATATCCCCATGCGACTCCGTCTTCCCTGGGGGGAACTGTTGTAGCGTACATTCGCGAAATTTCCATAAAATTAGTAATCCGAATATTCTTTGACTTTCCAGAAACTTCTAGAAATCAATTATTTTAGTTCCTACGAAATGATTTGTGTTATTAATTAATTTATTACTCAGATAATATTTGCTGGCGTAGTCTTATAAATGTTAACATACTAAATCATCACGCCTTTGTTATAATGTTAGAATCTTCTAGAATATTCCGGCGACACTAAAATAAATATAAATATACGCTGCCTGCATAGTCCATCACGGCCCGTTGGTTTCTACCTACCAGTCCTTGTAAAGAATTAATTGAAGGAAAACCGAATCACCGACGTCCATCTTATTAATTCCTTCAGCCTATAGCCTATATTTCGCTACACGACAGAACGGCCACACGCGAAACGGCCACATGACAGAACGGCCACAGTACTGAAACGGCCACACAATAGAACGGCCACATTACTAAACGGCCACAGTGCGGAACGGCCACATAACGTAATATATTTAGTTTTTTTCATGGAGAGTTAATACATGTACATGTACAGCACAGTATATTTGTGAGTCTATACACTATACGAAACTCAAGGATCGCAAAGAACCGCATTATTTTAATGATACTACTATTCATACATGTACTACGCAATTACTATCATAAAGCGATACATGTACAGCACTTTACTTGTAGGTTTGTGAGTCTACAAACTCATTTATTTGATTTACTCTGCATTTTTATACCACACGAAGTACCGCATTTTTAAATTGACTGATAATGCTTTCAACGCATACTGCAAATATTTGAAGGCATGCACAGGAATTACTTGTTCCTTAAGGATTTTTCCGTCCAGTGGTTCATTCAGAATATATTTAGCATACGTGTATGAACTGGCAGTGAAATGTAATCAAACACATGCAGGCTTTCACAAGTATTAATTGTCTGAAAACAATACTATACGCTCGTATAAGTAAGATATCGGTCAATTATGTTGACTGTCACATTTCTAGTTATTATGTCATTCAAGCCCATTATTGACGCAAGTGTGTATGCAGTTTGTTTTAAAAGCATTCGACAGGCTACGCCTATGGTGCACTCAAGTGGCATGACAAAACATCGCAGTCAGAATGGCTTATACACGTGGGCAATGCGGCGAAGCAGCTGGAGGTCAGCAATTCGGCCAGCTGCATGCTGGTCCCACAGCTTGAAGACTTGTCCCTGAACTCTGCGGTACTTCAGTCGCTGCTTCCTGCGAAGCTTACTCTGCCCCAGCAGCTTGATCCTGACGCCGACCAGGGCTGCCTCGGATGCCAGCAGATGCGTCAGCTCGTAGAACCCGTAGTTGCCATGGCGACGCGCGCGAGTGTTGAGGCGACGGTGCCACCCCTCGACATCGTTGTTTGTGCGAATTGCACGGCCATGCGCAGACCAGGTGGACGGCGGCCAGTCGCTGTCTTGAGCAACCCACACGTTCCTGACGTACTGGAACCATTGTTGCATGGCTTCATCCACGATGTTGGTGACTAACGATTCGAAGATGTCGGTGACCTTCTCGGCTGGCAGAAAGGGCAAGGCCATGACTCTCCGGCAGATCCGTTGCACCTGCTCATTCGATGAGAAATCGCGCTGCAGACCTAGTTCCTAGACAAATTAAGAATGATGGAGGGAGTAGGTATATGTAAGTGAATGTCTACAAAATATAAACACTGTGCAACTATTCATTACATATTTATACTATACGTTATGTAAATATAACATCCTTCGGCAAGCGTGCTTTTCGCACACGCTGCACCATGCGCACAAGGGCCTCCTGGCTGTCGAGCGCCACATTGGGCACCGGACCTGCTGCCAATCTGTAACGTGTGGATGAAGAAAGGAGCAAAATTCAATGAACATAAATTCAAGCCAATTAATTCACATTAAATATGCCATTCATACTAATTCATAAATAATTACTTACTCAGCCTCAACAATTGCAGCTGCAGGTCGAAACAAATCTTGAGTCGCAGCTTGACGCAGTGTTCTCCGAAGGGCTAAGCAATGGACGGAGGCACTGGGTGTTTCATGCGTATGTCCGGCAGCCCCAGCAAGGAATCCAGCCGGCGTCTGCTTCAGAGTTGCTGGACAGACGTTTCGGGTGCCCCTAACAGAGCAGCGCCAGTATGTCGTTGTCCCTCGGGAAAACTTCTTCACGAACTCGAAGCCGAACGACGAGACTACTTTGTCGGCAGTCTTTTGGGACGCACCATTCACCAACGTGAATGTTTCTTCCTGCGCATTGGGCACAGTCTCGATCGCATCCTGAGGGACTTCTTCCTCGTCAAGGTCAAAGGCGGGCGCCATGTGTGCCACTTCTTCGTCAATGGCGGCATGTTCAACCTGCTGGGAAGTACGGGAATTAAAGGGTTAGTATCGTGAGTATAGCGAACAGGTAAGAACAGACGTGTTCACAGCGGTATTTCATTTTGAAGTATGAATGCATAAAAAATAACAGTATGAAATACATAATTCATACTATTAGTAATGCTAGGTTTTTATACATGTAATTATCACATATTTTAACGTAACGTATCACATAAGTATGACGTAAAAAGCTGACGTAACGTATTGTTGTACTCTATTGATGACAAGTAATTATACATGTAACTCTTGACTTACATGTACATGTATGTCCATTTCGCCTGCGTTGACAATTGGCTGACAGTTTCCGCAGCTCCAAAAGAACGCTTCTCTGCGACGAAGCTCTCTGTAGTCCGAAGCAGAAACAGCCACGTTTCCTGGAAAACGTGAAAGTGCATATGCTGTAAACCAATTATAGGCTGCCTGAGGGCATCTGTAAAGTGATACATGTAACAAACAGAGTGATACATCTAGCAAGTGACAGCAAGAGGTAGCATAGGGAGAGAGAAAGAGAGAGGGAGGTGCGACACAGAGAGATACATGTATATTTATATATTTGACCAGCATGCAGTCGCGATCGTAACATACCTGTCAAGCAAAGGCGGTGATACCAGCGGTTGCATCCATCACAGCACAGAGCATGCTGTCGCATCCTTACGATGGAGTCGCAAATGGGGCATAAATCGTCCATGTCGGAGAATTTGAAATTTTACATGATGGTTTGTTCTCACTGAAAGAAGTTGCTTATATACAGCTAAGAAGTTGATTGGCATAGTTTCATACAACGTGCATATATTGAATACAAGTTCTCAAGCCAATCGCTGGAGAACCACTAATTCCGTGAGAAAAAAAATTCGCGTGCCTCGCTGTAGGAAGCAGACTTAATCGTTTATGCATGCTGTGAACATTTTCAAGCCTCACGTTGAACATTTTCACAAAAAGTGAGCTGATCAATGTGCAAAGTCCCACAGGGAACTGCTGCACAGCAGCGAAGTCATGTGCCAGCGATTTGGTGCAAGTTGCAACGTCAGAAATTTGTCAGCGGGAGGTCGGGTTGTGTTGGAGCTGGCATTCGCACCTCCCTCAATCTTCGTCGAGACGTTTTCCTTTAATTCAAAATCGTTTTCTTCTCGCCTCAGTGCTTGAGGGGAGTACCTTATTAAATGTGTTTAATTAAATGTATTTTTAATGTTAATTAAATGTTTATTTAACGTTTTATTAAATGCATATTTATTTCACTTTCAGCTGATATGAAATATTGATCTGGCCCTAGATGACAATCTGTTCAACCCATCTTAACAGATCTGTTTCAACCTGGAAATCTTAGCAGATCTGCACGATCTTCTCAGATCGCACAATGGCATGCTCATGCTCGGGTCACCCTGGACCACGATGGCTTCGGCGTTGGCGAGACTCTGCGAGCGCAGCTCCGACCAACGCGGTCAGCATATGGTAAAAATAACCGATATATAACAAAAATGAGGTACATGTACCTTGTGTGCATATAGTTGTCTGACAAAAGTTGAAAATTGCGCAGAACAATAGGATAGATGTTGCTAGGCAACTATTGTTTTGGCACTATTTTCCGGGTCTGTGCGGGAACTACATATGTATGTTCGTGTTGTATAAAAAATACCCAGTAAATCAAATCCTCGAGTTTGTAGTCTCAGAAATTTACTGTGCTGTACATGTACTATTCCTCGTGAAAATAAAAACTGTATACATTCTGCTGCGTGGCCGTTCCGCACTGTGGCCGTTTAGTAATGTGGCCGTTTCAGTACTGTGGCCGTTCTGTCGTGTGGCCGTTTCGCGTGTGGCCGTTCTGACGTGTAGCCCCTATATTTTAAGGTTTCCTTAACAAAAAATATTTTAAATGACAAATTCCTAATCTAAAGTAAAGTAAAAAACTAAATATACGATTTATTGTCTTAGCAAATGGATTTATCACCTAATTAAAATATCTTAGCTAAGATTCTGTTCTTCTGTTCTTCAACTTAAACTGTTCTTCAGTCTTCACCACCGTGGCGAAAAACTGTTGAAAGCTATATTTTAAATCATTGAATAAAACATTTGTAAAGTAACAATTTCTTTAAAAAACAACCCACTGACTTACACCTGATTGTAGGTTTCAATTACAAATATTTATTTAGGATTTAAATCAATCGACATAATTTTGTAAATCGTATAAATACGTTCCAAATAGGTTATTAAATTTTCCATTTCACGAGTCCTAGCCGGACGTACGAATGAATAACATCCCAATTAAGCAGAAGTGAATCAGTCTAAATGGCATCTTTTGTCCTTGATGACATGCATTGATGTCGTTCAGTCGTACTACTATTGCATACCGGCCACAGCCTAGGCTATTGTTACTCAAAGCCTTTGTGTAATTGCCATACGTTGTGGAATGAATCCGTAAAAAAGTTAATGGTCGTGCAGTACCTAGATCAAAGTGTCCAGTAAATCAGTTTTAAATCTAATAAGTATAACCATCATATCTTGTGATTATAATCGCGGGTGCGCTATACTGTCATGCCCTTAATTTTTAGCTCATAGTGTACATGCAAGTAGATTTTAGGTATTTTTAGGCTCCGCCTAGCTACATGTTTTGGACACCATAAATCTGAAATATATTGAAGTACTTACAGAACGTGAATTGGAATCGAAATTAGGTATTTTTTTATTAAAAACTATGAAAAATGCACCGTTAATTGCTAATAAGTATGTAGATTCTAAATTAATTAATTAAAGTGACATAAGACCCACTGTGCGCAGAATAAACTTTGCTTAAGGTCACCGAAAACTGCAGCGAGTTAAAAATAAGCAACAGTTAATAGATTACTATATTTTGTTTCACTATAATTATTTTAAATGGCCACAGTAGCAACCGGGATATGAATTCACACAATTTAAATTTCCCAATGAAACGACAGCACATACAACAATAAGAAATTGAATAATTCAGGATTAAACATACATGATATCATGAATCATACATTATGATTTGTGCATTTTTTCAATATAATTAGGAGAAAAATACAAGCAGAAAATAGTTTAAAACTTAAGTCGCACATATTAATCGTAACTTTTTAGCGATCCTACTGTTATACTACTTAAAGTACCATACAGTGCTTTTATTGTACTATTTACGATAATTATTAATTAGTGAAAATATCGGGTTACTTTATTATCAAACAGGCAAAAAGTCAAACGTGGCAATTAAAAAAATGCAGCAACATCGCTCAGTTAGAGAGACAGAGAGAGCGCCTGACAAAAAACTCAATGCCGCTTCTTCTTTTTCTTATCCGAATGAGAGTGACGCTTCTCTCTGTCTTTTGATGAAGATTTCTTGGCCTTTTTAGCCGATTTCTTGTCCGGAGAGGACGACGGACTGCGGCGTCGTTTCTTAGAATGCGACGCTGAGCTCGATTTCGGCCGTCCACTCGACTCTTGGTCTTTGTCCTCGCGATCGCGCTCCCGATCGTGGCGCTGGGCCTCCTCTTCCAATTCATCCCAGTCTTTGCCAGATTCTTCGGAGCTGCCCAACTCCTCAGAGCCGGAGTCCTCCTATTCGGAGCGAACGAATGTTTTGTGGGATTTTTATGACCATCTACTGACAAATTGATCCCAACCTGATTGCACTTAGATTCATAAGCGAGCCCAACGTCGTCATCCAGATCCAAATTTGTCCCAACTCGATCTCATTCAGATCCCAACCTGATCTTATTCAGATCCCAATCCAATCTCATTCAGATCCCAATCCGATCTCATTCAGATCCCAATCCAATCTCATTCAGATCCCAATCCAATCTCATTCAGATCCCAACCCGATCTCATTCAGATCCCAACCCGATCTCATTCCCATCCCAACCCGATCTCATTCACATCCCAACCCGATCTCATTCAGATCCCAACCCGATCTCATTCAGATCCCAACCCGATCTCATTCACATCCCAACCCGATCTCATTCAGATCCCAACCCGATCTCATTCACATCCCAACCCGATCTCATTCACATCCCAACCCGATCTCATTCACATCCCAACCCGATCTTATTCACATCCCAACCCGATCTCATTCAGATCCCAACCCGATCTCATTCACATCCCAACCCGATCTCATTCAGATCCCAACCCGATCTCATTCACATCCCAACCTGATCTCATTCACATCCCAACCCGATCTCATTCACATCCCAACCCGATCTCATTCACATCCCAACCTGATCTCATTCACATCCCAACCCGATCTTATTCACATCCCAACCCGATCTTATTCACATCCCAACCCGATCTCATTCAGATCCCAACCCGATCTCATTCACATCACAACCCGATCCTCATTCACATCCCAACCCGATCTCATTCACATCCCAACCCGATCTCATTCACATCCCAACCCGATCTTATTCACATCCCAACCCGATCTCATTCATATCCCAACCTGATCTCATTCAGATCTCAATCTGATATCGTTCAGATCCCAAGCTGATCAAATTCAGATCCCAACCCGATCTCATTCATATCCCAACCTGATCTCATTCAGATCCCAACCCGATCTCATTCATATCCCAACCCGATCTCATTCACATCCCAACCTGATCTCATTCAGATCTCAATCTGATATCGTTCACATCCCAAGCTGATCAAATTCAGATCCCAACCCGATCTCATTCATATCCCAACCTGATCTCATTCAGATCCCAACCCGATCTCATTCATATCCCAACCCGATCTCATTCACATCCCAACCTGATCTCATTCAGATCTCAATCTGATATCGTTCAGATCCCAAGCTGATCAAATTCAGATCCCAACTTGATGAACGCATTTAGGTCCCAAAATTACGTCACCAAGATCCCAAAGTGATCCCAACCTGATACAACCCAGATCCTAATCTGATACCAACTCTATAAAACATCGGAATCCAATCAAGATAGATTCCAGCATAAACCCTCCATTCAGATCGATCCCAATGTAAGCATCCCACTGAAACTGACCTCCTCAGCATCCCAGTCTTCGCTCTCGTCGTCTTCCTCGCTCTCCTCGGACTCTTCGCTGTCATCTTCGCTGGGACTGTACTCGTCGTCCTCGTCTCCCTCCTCGGAGTCCTCGTCTTCGCCGTCGTCGGGGCGTAGGAAGCTCCAGCCGCCTTGATCAAAGAATCCTTCGGGATCTTCCAACACGGTTTTCATCACCTTGGCCCAGTTGAGCGTCTGGATGCCCTCCGTGTAGGGAATGTCACAGCTGGTTGTTAGCCAATTTTTTATTTCGTCCAACGAAGTTGCCGGAATGCTGCTAATGCTGAGCGGCTTCTTGTGATAGTCTTTCGGCACGAAGACCATGTCGAAGTTCTTGATTGACAGCGACACTCGTTCGAAGTGCACGAACTCAACCTAGTAAATATCATTGCCAATGTAAGATTCGGGTCAAAGAAATACTTGTTGGGATTAGAATTGGAATTTCTAAATCAGAATGGGATCTGAGTTCCGATCGGTGCTGGGATCCCTAAATATTGTAGGATCTGAGTAGGGATCAGTGTTGGGATTTATATACCAATATGGGATTAGTGTTGGGATCGCTAAATCAATATGGGATCAGAGAAAAAATCGATATTGGGATCTCTAAATAAATATCGTATCAGAGTAGGTATGTGTTAGGATCTCATAATCAATATGGGATCAAAGTAGGGATTTGTGTTGGGATCTCTAAATCAATATGGGATTAGAGTAGGGATTCGTGCTGGGATCTCTAAATCAATATGGGATTAGAGTAGGGATTAGTGTTGGGATTCTAAATCAATATGGGATTTGAGTAATGGATTAGTGTTGGGATCTCTAAATCAATATGGGATTTGAGTAATGGATTAGTGTTGGGATCTCTAAATCAATATGGGATTTGAGTAATGGATTAGTGTTGGGATCTCTAAATCAATATGGGATTGGAGTAGGGATTCGTGCTGGGATCTCTAAATCAATATGGGATTAGAGTAGGGATTAGTGTTGGGATTCTAAATCAATATGGGATTTGAGTAATGGATTAGTGTTAGGATCTCTAAATCAATATGGGATTTGAGTAATGGATTAGTGTTGGGATCTCTAAATCAATATGGGATTTGAGTAATGGATTAGTGTTGGGATCTCTAAATCAATATGGGATTGGAGTAATGGATTAGTGTTGGGATCTCTAAATCAATATGGGATTTGAGTAATGAATTAGTGTTGGGATCTCTAAATCAATATAAAATCTAAGTAGGGATGAGGATTTAAATACCAACCTCGTCAAGAGTGACAACAAACGGCGGCCACTCGGTGAGGTTGACCAGGCAGCCGGAGGTGGGCTGCAGGAAGACGGTCGACCTGGACGGCACACCGTAGAAGCCGAGATCGCGGAATGGCTGGTCAAATTCAACGCTATTCCTGCTGACCTCTTCAACGCGTTTAATAAAACTTCTGAACGCTTCGGTGAGGCGTTTGCGCATCTCCTTTTCCCGTGCCTCCATCTCGAGCTCGTCCCGATCGTTCAGATTGTGCAGCTTGCCCAAATCTGTGGAGATTTCGCCAACCTCAGTGTAGAACTGCACGTCCAAGTGCTTCTTCTTGGCGAACATGATGGGATTTTTCAGGTGCAAATGAATCAGAATGATCATTTCGCCGTCGCTAGGTTGGAAGATGGCGTGCTTGATGTTGTTGTACAGGATGTCCACCTGGGAAGCAATTAGTGAGTTATTAGGTTAAAAGTACACGTTTTGATTGATCAAGGCATGTTGTGGATCTGGTTGGTAACCAAGGCAACCTAAGGATCTGGGTAGTAACCAAAGCGATTTAGTATCTGGAGGGTAACCATGGAAACCTATTTGGATAGTAACCACGGAAACATATCTGAATGGTAACCACGGAAACCTATCTGGATGGTAACCACGGAAACTTATCTATATGGTAACTATGGAAACCTATCTGGATGGTAACCACGGAAACTTATTTATATGGTAACCACGGAAACCTATCTGGATGGTAACCACGGAAACTTATTTATATGGTAACTATGGAAACCTATCTGGATGGAAACCGAGCATAAATCGAGCATACCTCGTCGCCGCGAATACTGGTAAACTTGAATCCATTGATGTGAGCCTCTAGACTTCCGGTGATCCTCTTGCTGACAATATTAGGCCGTATGTACAGGTCCTTCAGCTTAGGCACAGGACGACCCTTAGGAAATAGTTGCAAACTGTCCTGCACAACCAGGTCTTCCATTTCTTTTTCTTCAACTTCGCGGGTGCGAAACTTTTTCTGTAGCTCTTTGATGACGCGGTAGGCGGTGTGCAGATTGTTCGACGGGGCGCCGGGTTCGCCTGGCCGACGCTCGTTGCGCGCTCTGAACGTCACCTCCTTGAGTCGGTCGGCGCCGGGGTCCTTAAAATAACGGCGAAAAAATGTGATGGATTTTTTATTATTTGAACGAGTCTTATTTTTGGGTCAAAGATGGGTCAATATGCTACTGTAAATTGAATGATAATATGGCTAGCGCATCTATCTGCTTTATGAATGGAAGGTCGTGGGTTCGAGCCCCGGCTCTAGGGATTAATTTTTATCCTCGAGCAAGGCACTTGAATCACGCATTTCTTTAGTCCCACCCAGCTGAGATTGGGTGCTAGTTTGAGGTGGGAAAATTTATTAGATCACATAGGGTCATTCAGTCAAAATAGTTCATCGTTCGATAGAGTCATTGGGTCAGAAAGGGTCTTTGTTCGAAAAATTCTTTGGGTCGGAAAGGGTAATTGGGTCAAGATGGGTCATTGGGTCAATAAGGGTAATTTGGGTCAATAAAGGTCATTAGGTCAAGAAGGGTCATTGAGTCAATAAGGGTGGGTCAAGAAGGGTTTTTGGGTCCAGGAAGGTTATAGTATAAAATAAAGAGCTTTACGAGGTCATTAGGTCAAGATTTTTCTCACATCAAGAGACGTAGACAAGCCAGACTCACCTGGAAGACCTCCTTGGACACCGGAGCGCCGGGATGCGAGAAGTTGATGCGCAGGTAGGTGTACTCCCCAACCACAGTAGGCGGACTGACATTCTTGATGTTGGAAATGTGAAATGGCACGGCCTGACCAAATATGGGCAGAATCACCGACTCGTATTTCTTGTCAGTGAACAGTCGAAGGCTTTGAATGTCGGCCTCTTTGGGCATCTGGCCGGGGCCCTTGTAAGAGACGGTGCTCTTAGTGGCCTTCTTGGTGTCGCCTTCGGTTGATAGGCCCTGAAAGATCGGATAAAATTTTATTGCGTAAACTCAATGTAACAAGGGGTAGCATTAAACGGGTGAAGCGCACGCAAGGTTAACACACACAAGAGGGTAACAAACAAACGGTTAAGACAGGAGGGTAATACATGAAGGGGTAACACACAGTAACACACAAAAGGGCTCATGAAGGGGTAACACACAGTAACACACCAAAGGGTAAGACATGAAGGGGTAACACACAGTAACACACAAAAAGGGTAATACATGAAGGGGTAACACACAGTAACACACAAAAAGGGTAATACATGAAGGGGTAACACACAGAAACACACAAAAAGGGTAATGCATGAAGGGGTAACACACAGCAGCACACGTAATATATAAAGGGTTAACACACTTTAACACACAAAAAGGGTAATAAATGAAGGGGTAACATAACACACAGTAACACACAAAAAGGGTAATACATGAAGGGGTAACACACAGTAACACACAAAAAGGGTAATACATGAAGGGGTAACACACAGTAAGACACAAAAGGGTAATAAATGAAGGGGTAACACACAGTAACACACAAAAGGGTAATACATGAAGGGGTAACACACAGTAACACACAAAAGGGTAATACATGAAGGGGTAACACACAGTAACACACAAAAGGGTAATACATGAAGGCGTAACACACAGTAACACACAAAAAGGGTAATACATGAAGGGGTAACACACAGTAACACACAAAAAAGGTAATACATAAAGGGGTTACACACAGAAACACACAAAAAGGGTAATGCATGAAGGGGTAACACACAGCAGCACACGTAATATATAAAGGGTTAACACACTTTAACACACAAAAAAGGTAATAAATGAAGGGGTAACATAACACACAGTAACACACAAAAAGGGTAATACATGAAGGGGTAACACACAGTAACACACAAAAGGGTAATACATGAAGGGGTAACACACAGTAACACACAAAAGGGTAATACATGAAGGGGTAACACACAGTAACACACAAAAGGGTAATACATGAAGGGGTAACACACAGTAACACACAAAAGGGTAATACATGAAGGGGTAACACACAGTAACACGCATAAGTGTAATAAGGAATGGGTAACGCACAGTAACACAAAAAGGGATAATACATGAAGGGTAACACACAAAAGTAAAACCCAGATTAACAGACATCTAGCTAGCCAAGCTTAGCACAAAGCAATATCGACAATACCAATGGTAAAAACAGCGGCAACAAGGCAGCGCCATACCTGCAACCGAGCTTTGGCGTCCTCCAACATTTTATTGAACAATTCGGTCTGCTTTTCGGCCCGCTTCTCTTCGGACGTTTCGCCGCGAAATTTACTATCGACTATGGCTCGGCGATGACCGCGGCCGAGTAGCTCTTCGATTGGCTGTTCGGGCTCTTCGTCTTCGCCTTCGCCCGGCTCGGGCTCCTTGATGGCGATGGTGTTGGCGGATGCTTTGAGCTTGGCCGGGGTGAGCACAGTAGCCGGTTCGCCCTCGCCGTTCACTAGGACAGTGTCGGCTACGAATATGGCGAATGTTTTGTCAGCTTGGGAGCTCTTAGCATCGGGATTGGTTAGATTCTCAAAGCCGACGTTTAGGTTGACAACCATACCGCGCTTAGCAACTACGGGGCTCTTGGGCACCAGGGACAGGTTGCTGTCGCGGAATTCAATGCCAGTGACAAAGCCGAGGTTTTTCAGCATTTTCTCAGCCATGCCAGGATGCTTGCCGGCTTCCTGCTCCACCTGCGGTTGGGATAAATCAGTTCGAATTTATCCTATTCGGAAACTAATGATTCTTAATTAAGGGAAGCTAAAGATTCTGTCAATTTCGGAAACTAAATATTTACATTTTCGGAAACTCTAAAGATCTAAAGATTTAGACTTTCGGAAACTAAAAGATTCTCCATTTCGGAAACTGAAAGATTCTCCATTTCGGAAACTGAAGGATTCTCAATTTAGAAAACTGAAAGATTCTCCATTTTGGAAAATAAAGATTCTCCATTTCGGAAACCAAAAATCTTCAATTTCGGAAACCGAAAGATCTTTAATTTCGGAAAATAAAGATTCTCCATTTCGGAAACTGAAAGATCTTCAATTTCGGAAAATAAAGATTCTCCATTTCGTAAAATGAAAGATTCTCTTTTTCGGAAACTGAAGGATTCTCCATTTCGAAAACTGAAAGATTCTCCATTTCGGAAACTAAAATATTCTCAATTTCGGAAACTAAAAGATTCTCCATTTCGGAAACTGAAAGATTCTCAATTTCGGAAACTGAAAGATTCTCAATTTCGGAAACGGTAAGATTCTCAATTTCGGAAACGGAAAGATTCTCCATTTCGGAAACTAAAAAAAATCTCCATTTCGGAAACTAAAAGATTCTCCATTTCGGAAATTGAAAGATCTTCAAGTTCGGAAACCGAAAGATCTTCAATTTCGGAAAATAAAGATTCTCCATTTCGATAACTGAAAGATTCTCAATTTCGGAAACTAAAGATTCTCAATTTCGGAAACTGAAAGATTCTCAATTTCGGAAACTGAAAGATTCTCAATTTCGGAAACTGAAAGATTCTCAATTTCGGAAACTAAAGATTCTCAATTTCGGAAACTGAAAGATTCTCAATTTCGGAAACGGAAAGATTCTCCATTTCGGAAACTGAAAGAATCTCAATTTCGGAAACTAAAAGATTCTCCATTTCGGAAATTGAAAGATCTTCAATTTCGGAAACCGAAAGATCTTCAATTTCGGAAAATAAAGATTCTCCATTTCGATAACTGAAAGATTCTCCATTTCGATAACTGAAAGATTCTCAATTTCGGAAACTAAAGATCCCCTATTTCGGAAACTAAAGATTCTCTCTTTTGAAAGAAAAAGATTTTCAATTTCGGAAATATACAGTTTAATCAATTTTGAATAAAAAATCATGACCAAAAGCGGAATCAAAAAGGGATGCTAACTCACCAGTTGATAGACGTGACCAAAGGTGACGCCGTCTTTCAGCTCATTAGTTGCCATCTGCAGCAATTCAACAGCCACATTGTAGGCCTCCGTCACAGCCTTTGGTGGCTGAATCATCAGGGTCCGTATTATATTAGTGCAATAGCACTTGTAGCGTACGCCTATCATGCTTAGAACGACGCCCTGATGCAACGCATTCGAGTCGCTTTCGACGCTGTACTTTAACTTGAACTGGCCGCCGCTCTGTATAATTGGCGGATAGCAAATTTCCAAATAGTCGGCATCTAGCCCAGCCGTGTACTTTGGCTTCTTCAATGCCGCTTCGAGATCCGTCGAAATCTTCGAGTGTTTCACTTTCTTCTCGTCGGCGACAATGTCGATGACAACTTTGCGAAGATAGTCGGCAAACAGCTTGCGAGCCACCTCGCCGGATTTGCGCAACAAGTCCAATTCGGATTCGTCTTTGACGGCCAGCAGCAGCGATAGGCTGGGTGCGATGTCACGCAATTCCATGCGGGATCCCTTCACCTGCGGAGGGATTATTAGGATTATTAGCGACAATCGCTTATTTAGAGTGACAATTCCTTATTGAGAGTGACAATCGCTTATTGAGAGAGTGACAATCACCATTGAGAGAGTGACAATCGCTGAATGAGAGAGAGTGACAATGGCTAATTGAAAGAGTGACAATCGCTTATTGAGAGTGACAATCACCATTGAGAGAGTGACAATCGCTGAATGAGAGAGAGTGACAATGGCTAATTGAAAGAGTGACAATCGCTTATTGAGAGTGACAATCACCATTGAGAGAGTGACAAAGGCTAATTGAAAGAGTGACAATCACTGTTGAGATAGAGAAAACTCTAAAAAACAAACAGCATCACTCACGGCGGCCATTAATCCGCTAGCAAAATCCCCAGCCGGCTTGTCCTTGGCAACAAAACCGCAGGCATCGCCAGCCTCCTTCATCAACTCTAGCAGGCGAGCAAAATTAGCCCGATCCTTGTCGGTCTTGTCCCGCTCAAGCAGTTCAACCCTAACATTCTCCTTCTCGCCTTGGACGCTGCGTAGAAAGTCGCACTTCTTCTTCGAACTAAGAAAGTACAAATGGTCCTTGGTGAATAGCAGGGCTGACTCTGGCAGCTCGTAGCCGAAAAGCCAAATCTGAATAAAAGATGAAAATATAATACTAGCAGTAGTCTGCTTTATTACCCCAGTAGTAACAAGGAAAAAATTGTCATACCTGCAGAGAGAGGGTCTTGCTGTAAGTGACCTCTTGATTGCCATTTACAATTAGTACAGACGATGTAGACTTCAATGCAGCATCTTTCTACAATGATTTGGATTGAAAATGAATGAATTCATTATGTACAGTGCAAAGATTGCTTTTTGTGGACATAACCACTTCTCACTAAACAAAAATCCAATCTGGAAAAGTTATAGTAGTATTTGAAAAAGGAGAGTTTTTTATTTTTTTCATAGCCATGATCCAATAGTATAGCTATATTAGGGACAACACAACATAAAGGTATTTGTTTACTGTGGCCTTAAATTATGCTAAGTATGAATATAAACTATAGCTAGCTTTGCTCGAAAAATTAGTACACACTAACGTAAGATACTAAAAACTAGTCCCGATAAAAATTCATTTAATCTGCAAACCAGTTTGTCTACCAGCCAAGAGTAGAAAACTGGGCTATAATAAAGGACATATTATTCTCTGAGCAAATGAAAGCAATTAAAGAAAATCAAGTTTTATCTATTGGTTACAGCAAACAAAATAACTGATACCCTGAATCCCTCTCCTAACTTGTTGGCAGTGATAAGTAACCTCCCTTGACTTACTGTTTTGGTAGTTATTAGTTTGGTGCCAACTACTAAAGTCTTAGTAAAATAGGAGTTTTTCTAATTATTTTATTGCCAGAGCAAGGCATTGTGTAATAATATAAATTGTATAAATTTATAAATTCATGAATTATAAAATTGTGATAGAACATTAAAACATAACAACATTTAATTAAAAATCAATTATGGTATTTCAATTTAAATAGGCAGTTTTTGCTATTTCATATAGTAAATTATTTTATTATTACTGTCTACAATACAGTGACATAATGAGCAAGCAAAACTTAACAAGGGCCATAATCAGGAAGGTGGCAGTTTTTGCTAAAATTTTCTGGTGCAAATTATCAAATTTCTGGCACATAAAGTGCACGCGCAGTGTAGACTAAGGGTCTTGGCATATATTAGCACACAACGTGGCGCAAAATCATCTATATAATTGGCAAAATTGGCAATGCAAGCAGCAAAAAAGGTTAAATGTGGCTAATTTGTAAAGATTTAAAGGATTACAAGCAAAACTGTAGCAGTAGTAGGCAAGTTATAGGTAAGAAGTGGTTTGCATGACCTTTTTTGGTCTTTCAAACTTTTACCCCAAGTGAGCATACAAATGGCACATAGGTGGCGCACAGATTATCCCCCAAAAATTATTCCTGCATACACTGTGCCACCTTCCTAACTATGGAACAAGGGTAGCATATAATATATATCTTCAAATAGTTATAAAAATTGTTTTAGCAATATTAGGACATAATCCTAATTTAAAATAATTAGATATAAAATGAAACCTTCTTGTATTTAATATGCACAAAAGGCAAAAAAACTGATGCTCCTTTTTGAAAACAGCAATGAAAAAAATTTCAATCAGCCATAAAGTCAAATAACTTATAAAGTTGATAATAAAATAAAGGAAGAAAGAAGCAAAGGAGAAGTAAAAATCATATGGGCTAGTCATTCCATTATCTACCCACCCTATTCAGAAAACTTAGCCTGCCACTTGTATTGAAGGTTGCAACTTGAGACGGGCAAGAGGATATTATTTTAAAGATCAATCAATTTACAATAGGCCCTAACTTTAGAAGTTTAGATAACTTATTTTCCATAGTTCTACTTATAGAAAATTTTAATAAGCTGTAATTACTAATAAAAACATGTATTTCTTATCTGGCTGACAATGCTTACTCTATTAAACAACTAGGCCAAGCTAGAATTAAATAAAGTATATTGATCTACAAACTATTCACCCATCCCAACAAGTTTGTAATAGTAATAACTAATAAGTAATTTGCTTTTATTTGTAAGTTTGCAAATATTTAAAATAAAAGCTTTTAGGCTAAGTGATAAAGCCAAAGACAATATACTTTAACACTAATAGTCTCTCTACTTTTCTTGAGCAAAAAAGTAGTCTTTTTCTGCAAATATTTGGTTAAATGAACAATTAGACATGGAAGACCTAATAACCTAGGCCTAAGGTAAAGTCAAGATCTCGAGCAAATAGCTAACTCTAAACAAAAAAGGAAATTTTGTTTGTAAAGGCTGATCTCACTTAGTTACCTTCCAGAAGTTGTAGAACGAATTTAATCTTTCATAAAAAAGCTTTCCATCTAGCTTATGGTCACTCATAGTGCCTAAAAACAGCGAGTTTGAAGTTTACAACCACTTCTTTATTTCGTTACTTGCTCAATTAGACAATAAAATAATATGGTTTATTTTCTTGTATCTGAAAGATTCAGTAGTAAGATCGCTATTAACTATGTTAATTCAATCGTAAATCGAACAGCACGCAGTGGTATTGCCATAAAGAAAGTACGTTAAAATTGAAATTTTGAATACTTGCATTTGCGATTATAAGTTAATCAAAAAATACACTTATAACGATTGTAACGGTTTAAGCCATTTATAATTCTAAATCTTCGATTTTCTAACTGCCTATCGAGAATTTCTTACTGCTCTGTGTGATTTTCTAAGAGCTTAAGAAGTTACATAATAAGCAAGATGCAAGGCAAATTTCTACTTCTAAGGGGATTTCTTACATTGAGGTTGAGCAGGGAGATTCTCAAACTCCGTGAAAAGTTTACTTGTCTAGGAGATTTTATCTGCTGAAGAGATTTTCAGAGAGATGCTCTGGGAGATTTTCTACTTTTAAGAGGATTTCTTATATTACAGGTTCAGGGAGATAGTTTAATGACTGGGAATTTTTACCTTACCTGCGGAGATTTGGAAGGTCTTATCGAGGATAGTTTCCAACTGGTTGTAGTTTTCTACATGCTCAGAAAGCTACCTGCTTTTGTAATTTTTCTTCTCGGGAAGATTTTTAAACTATTTAAAAACATCTTTCATCATATCAAGAGATTTTTAGCTGCTGGGAGGATTTTCTATCTACTGGAGAGTTTTGAAATTCTCGAAAAGATTTTTTATCCTTTTTGGGATTTCTTACCTATGTTTTTGCTTAGAGAGATTTTCTTGGAACGGAAGAAATTTGGTAAGGAAGTCCCAAGAGGATTTTTATTTGCCTGGGGATATTTTAACTGAAGAGATTTCGCGCATATTCTGGCAAATTTTCTAATTCACCCGGTTTATTAAACGCTCGGGGAGATTTTCAAACTGCTTGAGAGATTTTATTACTGCTCATGGGGATTTTTAACTGCTTGATTGATTTTCAAACCAAGTGGAAATTTTCTGCTTCAATTGGATTTCTTAAACGCTTATTAAATGCTCGTGGAGATTTTTTAACAGCTGGGGAAAGATTTCTGACTGCTCGCAGATTTCCTAGCTGCTTTGGAGGATTTCTTACCACCTAGCTGTCTTGCTGTCGACACGAAAAAAATTTTTATATGATATGATTTGATAAATATTATTGGATTTTCGTTTATATTCTCTTCCAAAATGTTTGCATCGAAAAGTGACTAGATTGCGTCTGCTGTAGCAAAGCAAATTTCTGATAATATACGGCAAGTTGCCAAACAAAGTAGTGCTGGAACAATAATATCCCAAAAACCACTCTAATATCGGATTCAGAGTCGCTTCTTTTAAAAGGATGTTCTAAAAATTTCATTCTCCTTGTGAAAAAAACTTCTTCTATACGACCCTATTACTCCTTCATTAAGCCACGAAATCATCACCGTCACTGCCTTTTGAATTGGCCTATGATCCACATGTCGAAAAAAAGAAATTAAACGGACTTCCTCTAATTGACCTGTTGGAGGGGAGTCCCCTAAATCTAACAGGCACGCTAGCTGGTGATGAAAAAGTAAAAGACAGGCCGGAAAATGAATCGAAAAAATTATTTCCGGTTACATATGATGGTCAAATTAATTCTATCGAATTTACACGCATAGTCAATTACATTGGCTGCATTTAAATCAAAATTAACAGTTTTTTATATTCTAGAACGAAACTTGGATCAAAAATACTTTGAACTGTAAAATGTAGACAGGGGCGCCCACCTCATAGACAGGGGTGCCTTCCTCGTAGACAGGGGCGCCCACCTCATAGACAGGGGTGCCCTCCTCATAGACAGGGGTGCCTTCCTCGTAGACAGGGGTGCCTTCCTCGTAGACAGGGGTGCCCTCCTCATAGACAGGGGGCGCCCTCCTCATAGACAGGGGCGCCCACCTCATAGACAGGGGTGCCTTCCTCGTAGACAGGGGCGCCAACCTCATAGACAGGGGGCGCCCACCTCATACGCTCGTAAACAGGGGCGCCAACCTCATAGACAGGGGTGCCTTCCTCGTAGACAGGGGCGCCCTCCTCATAGACAGGGGTGCCTTCCTCGTAGACAGGGGTGCCCTCCTCATAGACAGGGGTGCCTTCCTCGTAGACAGGGGTGCCCTCCTCATAGACAGGGGTGCCTTCCTCGTAGACAGGGGCGCCCACCTCATAGACAGGGGCGCCCACCTCATAGACAGGGGCGCCAACCTCATAGACAGGGGGCGCCCACCTCATACGCTCGTAAACAGGGGCGCCAACCTCATAGACAGGGGCGCCCACCTCATAGACAGGGGCGCCCACCTCATAGACAGGGGCGCCCACCTCATAGACAGGGGCGCCAACCTCACAGACAGGGGCGCCCACCTCATAGACAGGGGCGCCAACCTCACAGACAGGGGGTGCCTATTTTATAGACAGGGGCGCCATATGTAGCGTGACTGAACACACCTCAGGAGTCAGCGCAATGGACAGTCATGCCCCTTCGCTGGTTGTGGGACGATTTCACTTCAAACGTCAAAGTGCCTACAGCCCTTCTGCAGATTTAGCTTTTTAGGAATAAATTAAGGGTAGGTTCGGCTTCTTGCACTTAAAACATTCTTGGCCTAAAGTACCTCGTAATATAACATTCTGAAGTATTTGACAGTGGTCTAGCGCACAGCTCTTCAAAGGAAAGTGAAGTATAGGCAGCTATGTGGCAAGAGCCGCAATCATTGCACGACTCGTGTAGACAAATTCGGTTCACCATGCATTAGTTTCTATAGGACAGGGACTTAAAAGACTGAATCAATGCTTGGGAATTTTTTATAAAACCTGAGAGATTTACTGCTTAATAATATTATGCTGACAGTTAACTGTATAGTTTGGTTGCACTTTTACAGCAGCTTAAGGACTATAAATCAGATACAATTGGCTTGGACCAATGGCAAAACTGACTATGAAAAAAGGCCAAAAAATAAACAGAGCCAAAGAACTGTTCACTTTTTGAGTTTGCCGTTTAATCCAGAGAAAGGGATTGGGATTTTTGCTATTTATAATTTATTTGTCTTTTTAAATCTTCAGTTTCGAAGTTTTAGTTTTAATCAGCTTTTAAATGATAATTTAAGGAAATAAGAGTGTATAGATTATTGCCCTTCAAGTCAGTCAGCAATTCTTTTTAACGACATTACTTCGATTCGACCAAACTCCTCACATGCTCAAATCAACAGTTTTCTCATCGCATTTCACACTGCGAGTCCCAGCTCTGGTTGTGCTCCTTGATCCGCGCCTGCTGCCGCCACCACCACCACCAGCAGCCACCTGTCGGCACAGAACAAACCGAGTAAACTGGCGATGGAAAATCAGGTAGATTAGCGGATTAACCAACGAGTTATTAGCCGAAATGTAGACTTGAACTACGTTAGGCAAGCCGATTTCAACACCGAGTGTCCAGGCCATGTAGTTCACCGTGTCTGGCAGGTTGCATACAATGAATGCAATCACTGTCAGGCCAACAATTATAGTAAATCTTTTAGAAGCAGCTTCCGATCGATTGGACGAAGCGGATAGTTTAGAAGATTTTCGCAAATGAAAAATGATGACGACATAACAGATCAGCATGCACAGGGTGGGCAGTAGAACAGTTACGCTTGTATCAGCGGTGCTGAGAGCTTTGAGAACCGCTTCGGGTACTTGATTGCGGCTGCCGCATACTACCTCAGAGCCTA
Organism: Macrostomum cliftonense; assembly: GCA_950096795.1. Lineage (NCBI taxonomy): Eukaryota > Metazoa > Platyhelminthes > Macrostomidae > Macrostomum > Macrostomum cliftonense. Next base: position 138,117 of record CATNEM010000185.1, read on the forward strand.
CAGTCGAATTGTTTTCCTCAGCGCTGCTTCCATCATCAGCAGTTCCGGGAAGCTGCAGCCTAGGCCAATAGGACAGCAGGTTCAGGGGCACGTAACCAATTAGACCAACACTAAGAGTGGCCAAGTAAAATAGTTTCACCATGCAGTGCTTGTGCTTCTGCCACCAGAAATTGCTGCAGATGCACAGACAGCGCTCAATAGTAAAGGCTAGGGTGTTGTAGATACTGCAGATGATCATGTACCAGCACATCATGGCGCTTTCATTGCCCAATAGGCAGAAGAAATACCAGTTTGCGTCAATAGTACGCGTCTGGCTTGGATACGGAACCAACTGCAGCTGGACAAACACAATATTAGTGGACAGGACTAGCAGGTCAAATATCGCCTGACTGCGCACCAGAACTGTGGCAGATCGTGAGACTATCTTGTGTCGCACAGTGAATACCAATAGCAAAGCGTTAAGTATGATGCCCATAGATGACAGGGGCAGGCTAATCATTCTTAAAATCTGGTCTCCGTCGGTCATTTTATTGAAGGCCGATTTTCCGCTTGACAACAAGTGCTTTACATCGATCTGCTGGTTCTGAAATGTGAAACTGACTTGTCTAATTGTCTGGTGATCAATCTAAATCGGTAATAGCATTCCTAAATACAAAAAAAACGTCTCACCTTGATTGATTCCTGATTGTGCACCTTGACCACCAGGTAAATTCAGCCCCCCACAGAGCTAAATTTGGTCAAACATTCGTCTGCTTTGGAGCTTATATAGCTATAGCTACATGTAGCTGCAGACATTCCGTAGCTGTAGCTGCGTCCATTTTCTATTGGCTACTAAAAAAATTGCTGATCAATTTATTGGCGAAAATCTGATTTAAAAAAACCAAAAACGTTTGTAACTTGTTGTTATAGAATCTGATTCTAGACCATCAGGTTTCCAGTGCGATGCGAAAGATTTTCTAGCTGGTGGGGAGATTTTTCCAAGTGCGCTCGGGGCGATTGTCTAACTGCTCAGGGAGATTTTCTTTCTATTTAGAAGATTTTCTAAATACACGGAAGGATTTTATGCTTCTCGGGAGACTTTAATTTTGCTGCAGATATTTTCTAGCTGCTTATAGGGAGATTTCTGTTGAGTAAATGAGCGATTTTAAATGCCTGTCTGCGCACCCCTGGGGGGCACCGAAGAGCTAGTCGCTTCAACTAAACCGAATTCCTTACATAAGCAGCTGTTGAATGACTGTAAAATTATTCGCGTAATTGGTAACAGCATGACTGGAAAAAGACTCGACAAGAAACTCTTCGATCCGCTTACTCAGCCAACACTTTGTTTCCGGAATGCAAAACAATCTATTTTGATGGCATTTTTTAAATCCAACAAAAAACCCATTGTTGCTCGAGCATATTCCTCCATGAAACGAAAATATCTTGTGAATGTCAAAAAAGAATTCAACTATAGGAGCATCATTTGCGGCATCGAAGCACGGCCCAAGTGACCGATCGACGAGAGTTCCCGGTAGCTGCCTTGGCTGCCGACGTAGTAGCGGCTGTTGCCGACGACGAGGTCCCGTCAGCAGCCAGGCCGCACTCGGCCGTCAGGCGCTGATTGAAGGTCTCGGCGGGCAGGTGCACTATTATGGAGCACTGGCGACAAGGCTCTGTGTCGAGTGCGTTCCGCGAGGACCCCGACTGAAGCCGTTGCTGCCGCAGGCGCGCCAACTGTTCCGCTGCCAGAGCGCTGATGCCCGACCCCACCGAGATCGAGTTGCGCTCGTCCACCCGAGAAAACACCGCCGGTTTTTGTCGGCTCAGCGGCGCCGGCGTCGGCTTCGACGATTCCGATCGTTCCGTTGAGCCTGTCGTCGAATTCTCAATCGAATGTCGTCTGAGACGTCGCCGGATGAAACGGGCGCCCCGACGGAACAGCTGGTGGTGCCAGTTGCCGCGTCGAATGCCGCCGATAGTCAGGCGGTCGAGACCAGCCGAGGCCGACTGGGTGGACAGCCGGTTCCTGCCGGTCGTCATGCTCCACGGCGGAAATGCCGGCGAATTGGCAGCGGCGGCAGCGGCAGCGGCAGCAGCGACGTCAACAGTGGCCACAGCCGGACTGCCGTGGATGGTGAGCTCGAGCTCGCTGCTGCTCTCCTCTTCGTCGTCGTCGTCGTCGTCGTCTTCGTCATCGTCGTTTGGATCGTCGTCATCGTTCGAGTCGATCACCACCGAGTTTTCGGCACCGTCTTCGACTGCGTCTTCGTCCGCTTCCTCGGCCGGATCTTCTTGGTCTGCTGCTTCTGCCGCATCGTTGAACTCGTCGGTAAGTTCGTCGGTCAGGCCGGGCTCGTCACCCGCGATGTCCACCTCTTCTTCTTCTTCTTCCTCGTCTTCAGCGTCAGCAGCGTCGGCATCTTCATCAGCCAAGTCGTCCGTGTTTTGTTCGTCAATTGGTGAAAAGTTGTCTTCTTCGATGGTAGTTTCGGAGTCTTCGCTCACGGCTAGAGCCTTGTGAATGGTGACAGCCATCACCCCGGCCACGTAGGTTTCGTAATTCATTGTTGCGCCAACATTGACTTCGTCCGAAGTTTTAATGGCATTTGCGGCTGCCAGAACTAGCTGCTCGCTTTGTATTGCAGTTTGTTCAATAGCAACTTCTGCTTTGTTGTTTAAAACGTGTGAGGTTTCGTTTGCTCTGTATGATTTTTTGTTAACAACATCCGCTTTATCATTCACATCAACTGATGCCTCTTTCTCAACATCTATTTTCTCGGTCGATACATCCGATTTTTCATCTGCAACATCCGCTTTCTCGCTTGGAACATCCGCTTTCTCGTTTGGAACATCCGCTTTCTCGTTCAGAACATCCGCTTTCTCGTTCGGAACATCCGCTTTCTCGTCCAAAACATCCAATTTCTCGTTCAGAACATCCGCTTTCTCATTCGGAACATCCGCTTTCTCGTTTGGAACATCCGCTTTCTCGTTCGGAACATCCGCTTTCTCGTTCGGAACATCCGCTTTCTCGTTCGGATCATCCGCTTTCTCGTTCGGATCATCTGCTTTCTCGTTCGGATCATCCGCTTTCTCGTCTGCAACATCCGCTTTCTCGTCCGCAACATCCACTTTCTCGTCCACAACATCCGCTTTCTCGTCCGCAACATTCGCTCTCTCATTCGGAACATCCGCTTTCTCGATCGCAACATCCGCTTTCTCGTTCGCAACATCCGCTTTCTCGTTCGGATCATCTGCTTTCTCGTTCGGAACATCCAATTTCTCGTTTGGAACATCCGCTTTCTCGTTCGGAACATCCGCTTTCTCGTCCGCAACATCCACTTTCTCGTCCACAACATCCGCTTTCTCGTCCGCAACATTCGCTCTCTCATTCGGAACATCCGCTTTCTCGATCGCAACATCCGCTTTCTCGTTCGCAACATCCGCTTTCTCGTTCGGATCATCTGCTTTCTCGTTCGGAACATCCAATTTCTCGTTCGGATCATCTGCTTTCTCGTTCGGATCATCCGCTTTCTCGTCTGCAACATCCGCTTTCTCGTCCGCAACATCCACTTTCTCGTCCACAACATCCGCTTTCTCGTCCGCAACATTCGCTCTCTCATTCGGAACATCCGCTTTCTCGATCGCAACATCCGCTTTCTCGTTCGCAACATCCGCCTTCTCGTTCAGAACATTCGCTCTCTCATTCGGAACATCTGCTTTCTCGTTTGTAACATCCACTTTCTCGTTTGTAACATCCACTTTCTCGTTCAGAACATCCGCTTTCTCGTTCGGAACATCCGCTTTCTCGTTCGGAACATCCGCTTTCTCGTTCGGAATATCCGCTTTCTTGTCTGCAGCATCGATTTCTTCTTTCGCAGCATCTGAGGTCTTGTTCAAGTTCTGATTACCAGTGTCCACTTGATTTTTTGGAACATCCGCCTTCACGTCTGCCACATCGACTTCCTGTGTTGCATTCTGGGCATTCATTTCTGCATTATCCACGTTTGAAGAAGAAGCGGACGAGTACTGACGCGATTGGCTTTCGCTGGGTTTCAATTTTGCGGGCGAATCTGAAGGTGTACCGCTACGGTGGTCTGAAGCGAGCTGCTCTGAAGACATCGCAGAGAGAACTTGGAACCGCCGGACGAACCAATGACTAAAATTCATAAGGAAATTTAGACAGCATTCTTTGTTAAAGTATCCCGAAATATTTTTTGACAATCATTTCCAGTAATCAAATATATGTGAGCTAGTGCTAGCAAAACTATGTCTATGGTCGCCCAGCTAAAATAACTTAGCGATCTCAAGTTATAAAGTTAAAAAAGTCATAAAAAACGAGCAAGGTGTCACGTAACAACTGAACTACAATATTCAGACACCTACTCTACAGTCTCCTGACACCTACTCTACAGTGTCCTGATACCTACTCTACAGTCTCCTGACACCTACTCTACAGTCTGCTGACACATACTCTACAGTCTCCTGACACCTACTCTACAGTCTCCTGACACCTACTCTACAGTCTCCTGACACCTACTCTACAGTCTGCTGACACATACTCTACAGTCACCTGACACCTACTCTACAGTCACCTGACACCTACTCTACAGTCACCTGACACCTACTCTACAGTCACCTGACACCTACTCTACAGTCACCTGACACCTACTCTACAGTCTCCTGACACCTACTCTACAGTCTCCTGACACCTACTCTACAGTCACCTGACACCTACTCTACAGTCTCCTGACACCTACTCTAAAACTTTTGGCACCTAGCCTGCGACATCATGAGACCTATTCTAAAATCTGAAACTTTATCTTTACAATCCCTTATCATGACATCAGGCAAAACGCTAATCTAAATAGTTTATCCGCTTTCGAGAGCACAATTGTGTGTGCAAAAAAATAAAGAGCTGTTTGGATATAAAAATTTTTTCGACAATTGATAAAAACTGTATGCGTTAATTCTTGATGCCAGCTTGAATCGAAATCTTCTTCGAACTAAAAGAAAACTTTAATGGAAAATAATTTCAGATTAAAGTACATATTCAGAAAATTAATTTTGGATTTTTTGCTAACCACTCTAACATGCATACTTTGTTTTAATTACGACAAAATAATAAAAAATCTAACATAGGGCTTCAACTATATTGTAGGTGGTCTATGGTTCGATTCCCAAATGATAGAGAAAATTTTAGTTTTCTTGCCAATAAGACGCGGAAAGAGTTATGTTATTCCTGGGATATTCTATCGAAGAGGAGTTGTAGACTAGTGGTTAGGGCATCTGTTTCGTGACCGCAAGGTCGTGGGCTCGATCCCCAGCTCTAGGAGCCAATTTGTGCCCTTCATTCAGCAAGGCACTTAATCCGGCATTGCTTCAGTCCACCCAGCTGAGATCGGGTACCAGTTTGAGCTGGGTAAATTTAGGGTGGGTGTTGCGGCCCCTCCAGCCCGTCAGGACTGAGCAGCTGTACACAGCCCTTGGATGCGCCGCGCAACTAGCTGCGGCTGTGCAGTAAAATAAAAAAAATTTTTTGTTATAATTTCTTAATAATTGTCAAAATTCAACGAGAATTCAGTTTAGCTTCGATTCAAAATCTGGAGGCGACTTGCCGACTGCCGCCAGATTGCGACGTCCTCTGCGCTCCATCGCTTCGGGCCCGGCAGAACACGAATTGAGTGAACTGACGGTAAAACAGCAAATAAATAATGGGATTTAACAGGGAATTCATCACAGCCAGCTGTGGCAACAGAAACATGCTGATGGCTTCGGGTAGTTCACCAGCCTGCGGATTGACACTCCACACCAGGTAGCGAAGGCTGTCGGGCAAATTGCACAGGATAAAAGCGGCCACAGTCAGTCCGACAATTGCCGTGAATCGTTTAGAAGCGACGCTCGAATTATTCGACGAGTTCGAGGACAGAGCGGCCGATTTCCTCAGCTCAACGATGATGGCAGTGTAACAAACCAGCATCCCCACAGTTGGTATCACCATGGTGACGCAAATGCTGATGGGGCCGAGCACTTGGAGCAGATGAGGAGCCACATCCCGACTGTCGCATACAATCTCAGATCCATTGGTGCCATAATTGTTGGTGACCAGCTTTGGCCAAGAGGCCAGCAGAGTCTGCGGCACGAAAGCAACAAAGGTGCTCAAGAAGATGCACAGGTAGAACACTTTGATCAGGCACCGCTTCCGCCTGCGCCACCAGAAACTGCAGCAGAGACACAGGCAGCGTTCAACTGAGAATGCCACAATGTTGTAGATGCTGAAGTCGATCAGATTCCACACTAGCATGACAATATCGCCGCCAAAGATGCAGTAGATAATCCAGCCAGCATTGATGTAGTCAGCACTGGACGGCCGAGGCACAAGCGCCAACTGCAAGAACAAAATGTTAGCCAACAGAACCAGCATATCGAATATTGCCTGACTGCGAAGCAGAGCGGTTGCCGATCGAGAGGCGACTCGATTTTTTAAGGCAAACAATAACAATAGAGCGTTGAGTAGAATCCCAATAGCTGACAGTGGGATGGAGTATAGATGAAGCTGATCCAGTGATGCCATGTTCATTACGCCTGAATTGGAAAGAAATCGCCAAAAAATGCTCATCTCGTTGAGTTAAACCAACAAATATTTCAAATAATACTTACGAAAAATTGATTGAAACTCGTGTTCTAATGTCGATCGTGTTTCTCTTCCTTTTCAATGGCTAGATACGAGTAGAGACAGAATAACAAGCTCTCCATCTTTTTATCCAATTCTGGGTTTTTAGTAACTACGCTCTTAAATACTGACTTTTGGTTGGACAGGTTTTCTCCTACCTATTGAAAGTAAATATTTGATTCAAAGCTAGTTCTGCCCATAGTGTAACTGAAAATGCAAACATTCTTAAACAAAAGAAGGAAAGGTTGGATTGGTTTTGCATACATCTACAGATATTTTAAATATAAATGGCAGTTTGTTTGCTAAATGCTCCCGAATCTCTGATAACTAACTGATTTTAGCGTCCTCGAACTGAACCAATTGTACTTTGAAGTAGCTATTTTACGAAAAATGTTAGATCGAGGTCATCTTTTGGGCTTAAAGAAAAAAATTAGACACCCGACCTATCGACCAGATAGATTTACAGCCCATAGCACAGCCGCAGCTAGTTGCGCGGCGCATCCGAGGGCTGTGTACAGCTGCTCAGTCCTGACGGGCTGGAGGGGCCGCAACACCCACTCTAAATTTACCCAGCTCAAACTGGTACCCGATCTCAGCTGGGTGGACTGCCTTGCTCAAGGGCACAAATTGTCTCCACGACCTTCCGCGGTCATAAGGCAGGCGCCCTAGCCAATAGGCTACAACTTCTCTTAGGGTTATGAAGAGTAGTTATGACCGGAAGGTCATTGGTTCGAGCCCTGACTCTAGGGAAAAATGCTGCCCTTGAGCAAGGCACTTAATCCCGCATTGCTTCAGTCCACCAGTTGAGATCGGGTACCAGTTTGAGCTGGGTAAATTTAGAGTGGGTGTTGCGGTCCCTCTAGCCCATCAGGACTGAGCAGCTGTACACAGCACTCGGATGCGCTGCGGAGCTAGCTGCGGCTGTGGCATGAGCTACAAAAAATGTTTTTTGGATTGAATACTTTGATAAATGTTTTTTTCTGTGCAGTTAAACTCTAGTAGTTCATAATAGCTACTTTTTTAATTTAATGAAAACTGAAAGCCAAAAAAGTCGGTTGTTAAACTAGGTTAATCTGGCTGCACTTTTTTGTGAATTGATTTATGATTGATCTGATGGAGAACAAGAAAAAGGAAATTAATTATAATGAAGAATCTTTGAAGTTTTGTATAAGCTATAGCTGTTTTCTTTGAAACCTGAGGAAAAAAGCTTCTAAAAAGCTGCCTTGTGCATGCTACGAGTGTAGATCGATCTGTAAGTACGAGGTTTGCTTGCTGAAAGCATTGCTATACTTTGCTACAGGACAATAACATTGATTTCCAATAATTTTAGGACCAAAAGAGTTTAGCTTGTCTTTCGCAGCCACATTTTTTATTCAGAGTCGGTATAGACTTTAAAAGATTTAAAATGAAACAGAATCCGAGTGCAGTGCTTTCAGTCCTTCATAGCATGTTTTGGCGTTATTCTTACTATATGATCCACCAACTGACTAAGTTTAGTGCCAATAACGCAGCTGCAGCTGATACGGGTCTTTGATTCTGTTATTTATTAACATTATCATATTCACGAGTGCCTTCATAGGTAAAAACCCAACACAGACAGTCAGTCAGTCAGTCAGTCAGTCAGTCAGTCAGTCAGTCAGTCAGTCAGTCAGTCAGTCAGTCAGTCAGTCAGTCAGTCAGTCAGTCAGTCAGTCAGTCAGTCAGTCAGTCAGTCAGTCAGTCAGTCAGTCAGTCAGTCAGTCAGTCAGTCAGTCAGTCAGTCAGTCAGTCAGTCAGTCAGTCAGTCAGTCAGTCAGTCAGTCAGTCAGTCAGTCAGTCAGTCAGTCAGTCAGTCAGTCAGTCAGTCAGTCAGTCAGTCAGTCAGTCAGTCAGTCAGTGCATTTTGTAAATTCATGTTACCACAAACAGCGAGTGACCCATACGAAGAAATTTTCACCCGAGGGCTAGTTTTCTTCCGTGATAGAGTTTCTCAAAGAGGCAGCCAAAGCAGGCAGTCTTTGTCACAATCAAGTGCGGAATATTCGTGTCTGGTTAAATAGTCTATCATTTTTTTCAATTCAACAATTATCTATTGACTCAGTGCAGACATGTTCAATGAATGGCCTTTTGACTGTTTAAGCTGGTTAGTCAAAAGAAGGCAAATTTTTCCACACAAGGAGACTGATGAGTTATAGCCTCGGGGTTTTTGCGTCCCTTTTTGTCTGCCTGATAATTTCAAAACGCAATTTTTATGTTTTTCACGTTTTATTATTCGTTTCTTTCTATTTTTTTCTATTGATTCGACATACATGCTTCGAATGCTCTACTAAAAGTAGAGCAAATAAAAGTTAAGTAAAGTATAAATCAGCGATCCTTCACACGCATTCAGATAAATTCCTGAAGCTTTGTTGATGGATGACTTCATTTGGCGTCAAGCATCCACGCTTTGAAATTTGTCTTGTCTGTCGCTCGTGCTTTCCCAAAATGTTCATAATTTTTCCATTTATAATTTTTTCCTTAACCCTGGATCCAGGGTTGCAACTTTTACGCAACTGGCTCGCGCATTCAGCGAAATGAAACGACAATAAAAATATTTTAAGGACTGGAAAATTCTGGGTACGTGACGCCGCTTTGAAAAGATCCTCCAATGCCAGTCTAAATGTCAATATTATTGGCAGTGCAGCATGGATACCATAACGAAGCTGATGACATTTTCTAGCCACTTCTGCCACGAGCCGTCGTAGCTTTCCCCCTTA
>CATNEM010000185.1:150000-345000 GCA_950096795.1 Macrostomum cliftonense
TAGACCCCTCGCATTTAAGCGTCACTGGGTGCTAAAGCTGCAGCACTTGTTAATCCTGCGTAAAGGATTAGAAATAAATCTGAAAGTTGTATTTCTATTCAAAGTCACTTTCCCAATCATCAATCAGTCAGATTAATAATGAGTGGCAAATCTTGTACGGCATTCAAACTTTGGGAAGGAATTCACGCAGGAGAACGTGTAATAAAAGGATCCGGCCGGGCCAGAAAAGCCACTGTTAGTTGGCAGGCACAGGGGCTGCATAGCCTGTTCACTTCCGCCTGGTGTGAAGGTTGCGTTCTTCACTAACAGCCTGCTATAAATAAAAAGTACATTGAAGTGTACTTTTTCTTGTCCTACGAGCGCAGTTCAAGTTCGAGTATTTTTTACAAGGTCTACACGTTTCAGAATTTGAAATTGGAATTCCCTCGATAAAAAAACAGTTAAAAACGGTGAAATTCATGCACTGCATTTTCAAATTCAAAGGTTCGTCACTCGTCGACATGGCAGCAGCAGCAGCAGCAGCAGCTTCGGCACATTCGACCAGTCCTGATTCCCGAAGCCAGGCGCTTGAAAGTAGTTCTAAACTGCCTATTGCAATAGGCATAGATGAGGCTGTTAGTTGAGAAGTGCATTATGTAGAGAGTCTGGGCGCATCTGCGAACTAAATTGAACAATAGCATGGTGTCCTGAGGAGCTTGACGGCCCAGCACAAAGTGGCCGAATAGTAAAGCAATGTAGTTTGGAAAGCTGCACACCAGGTAGGCCAAGGAGAAGCCAATTAGCATGCGGGTTACCTGAAATTCGGTGTTTACTTGCAGCTGCAGGAATACAATAAAAAATGGCAAAACTTGTTAAGGGGGTTAGCGAGTCTCTATAGAGAGCTCTCGCTTGTCTAGATGTGACTACTGCATATATTCGTGCTGAATTTCAGCTTGAGTGGCAGTGCACTTTTAACTCTTCACCCTGAAGAGGAAAATTTTCCTTACGAGCTGGAGACCGTATAGCAAGCGTACTGGAGTATTAGAAGTTTTCTGAGAACTGTACAAATTCATTTCTCCCATACAGTGCCAGATTTTTCCGGGGTTTGTGGGCACCTTTAGAAAAGCCGAGGCACTTTTCAACAGGCAGATTTTTTTTTGGGGGGGGGCATTAAAATCCTTGGGGATTTCTCTAGATCCTAGATAATTAAAAACTCCGCACTACGGTGGTAGTCGAAACTTTCTAGATTAATATTTTTCACTTATTGTTCACGAGAAGGGGGCGAGTGGCTTGGCGGTCTAGCGCGTCTGCCTTGTGTGCCACTGGTCCAGGTTCGACCCCGCGTTGTAAGTTATTATCCGATTGGCAAACCCCCAAGGCATATAGAGTGTACATTCCTGGAACTGCCGCTTGTACACCCCTATGTGATTGCGTGACTGGGTGCCGGCCTCAGGGGCGTAGCTAGGGGGGGGGGCAAGGGGGCCGCGGCCCCCCCCAAACGGCTGGCGAACTTTGCGGCGCCCCTTGACTCAGCCGCGATGGCGCCCCCCACCCGTCCTCCACAGACATACTTTTGTGGCCCCTCAAGCCATCCTCCTTGCCCAATGTACAGTAGGCCCACTGATAAGGCTCACTTGCTGTGTTAGAAAATGAGGGAAGGGGTAATAAAACTGATGTGTATAGCATAGCAGAGTGCGTTTTGGGTTTGGGGTCTGAAGGAGGAGGGGGTCTGGTCTTTGTCTGTGAGGTTAGGTCTGTATTGTATTAGCGGAGGGCGCTGTGGGAGGAGGAGGGGTTGGGGTTGGGGTTGGGGACTGCGGTTGCTTAAGTAATTTTAAAGCAACGCTAGAGCAACACTCGCTGCACATAATCTGACCGTGCTAACTTTATTCTTTAGCTGTTTGTTAATGGAAAACAACTTTGGGGCATCAGCTGTCCCTGCACAAGCATGCGTGGCTTCAAGCAACAAGAAGAAGCGTTCCGGAGCAGAAAATCGCCGTCAGAAGCAAGCAAAGAAACTAAAGGCTAGCGCTTCAGGCTGCAGGAAACTAACGTCTATGTTTGAGTTTGAGTCAAGAAAAGACCGATCAGAAAGCAGGGCTTCTGGCACCCATGCTGCCGGTGACGGCGCCCATGCTGTCGGTGATGGCGCTCTTGCTGCCTGTGACGGCGCCCATGCTGCCGGTGACGGCGCCCTTGCTGCCTGCTGGCGGTATCGACTCATGGGAAGATGTTCGGCTAAGTGGGGAGAACATCGCTGCAGCAATTGTTCGCCGGCTGGAAGTGCTGGGGCTTAATCTCACTAGATGCGTGGCTCAGTGTTATGATGGTGCCTCTGCAATGGCCAGTGAGAGAGTGGGTGTTGCTGCACACATTCGGAGACAAGCCCCCCAGGCCGACTACTTCCACTGCATGGCCCATTGGCTAAATCTGAGTGCAGTGCGTGCCGTTAAAATCCCGACTGTCAGGAACTCGCTCGGAGTCATTCAAGAAGCTGTTGCTGCATTTCGGTCAAGTAGCAAAAAGACATTCCTACTAAAGCAGATAATTGAAGAGTCAAATGAGACTGTCGGATCAAAGCGGCAGCTTGCGAGTCTGTGTGAGACGCGGTTTTTGGAACGACACACTTCCATCGTCACATTTCGGCAACGTTTCAATCACGTTGTGCATGCGCTGGAAGAAATGAAGACCTGGCAAGGATCAGATGCGGCTCGATCAGCGACAACTCTGCATGCTGCAGTTCACAATTTCGACTTCATTGTTGGAATGATCATCCTTGAGAACCTTGCCGGCTTACTACTGCCAGTGTCGAGGCGACTTCAAGCTGCAGACAATGAGCTTGTCGAAGCTGTCCGTGAGGTAAAAGAACTGCTGTCAGCGCTGGAGTCAATGCGAAGCGAGCAGCAGTTTCACGAGTTGTTTAGGGAAGCGCGGGCTCTCGCTCTTCAACTTGACATTGATCAGAGAATTCCTCGCCAAGGACGCCACGTTGCACGTTTTCAGATGGCGCAAGTTGCGCAGGCGCAGACGCAGCCCACCACCACTAGTGCCGAGGATCACTACAGAACTTCTGTGTACTTTCCGGCAGTGGATGCTATAGCAGCCGACATCATGCTACGGTTCGGAGTGCCACAGCAGCGTGCCTTCAATCTCAGCTGTCTGCTGCCAGTGAACTTTGATGACTCAAAGCTGGACGCGCAGCTAACCTCTGTGCAAGAAGCAGCAGAGAAGTACTGCAGCCTGCTGATGGATCCGTTCGTTGTTGTAAAGCAGGAGTATATACTATGGCGACAACAGCGGTCAACAGTCGCTGCTGAACATCGTCCGGGTACAGCGGTACTAGCCTTGCGAGCCTGTAGGAAAGTTAAGTTTCCAAACATGTACCGCCTACTGGCTGTCTATGCTACTCTGCCTGTGTCGACCTGCGAGCCAGAGAGAGTATTTTCAAAGCTGAAGCAGACATTGACATGTTGTCGGAGCACAATGGGTGAGGGACGCTTGGAATCTGTGCTTCTACTTCAGTGTCACCGAGCTGACTGCCCCACTCCAGCAGAGGTTCTGGACTTGTTTGCCACATCGGCTCGTCGATTGAAGTTGCTTCTTTAAGAAGCTCCACATTCACAATGCTTTTGTGCGCTTCGTGTAAGGTGATTTGACTACAAACACACAGGCCTATCTAATTTTTATCAGTTCAGCACCTTATCTTTTTGTGTTCTTTCTGACTTCATGTCACTATTTTTAATTCCCTATTCGATTCAATATATTCGTATGCATGCAGTGACACACACTTTCTCATATGATCTCTCACTGATCATTGACTGATTCAGGTCAACCTTGCGCTGTCGCACATTTTAATTTATTTTTCCCAGTGTTCTCAACTGCTTTTATACTTTTGAAAATTCCGTAAAGTGCATTAATAAAAAATGGTGACTACGATTGAACATGTATTTTGCAATTTCATTTAACAGTGTTCGCTGCCCAAAAGTGAAGAGTGGTCAATGAAATATGCACATTGGAATTTGATTCTTTCAGAGTTCTTTCTTGCTCAGAGAAGGGTAAAATTGCGCTCCTAAAATTAAAATATTGGCGCCCCCCTGTGAAGCGCCCCCCCCCCCCCAATAAGAAATCCTGGCTACGCCCCTGGCCGGCCTGTGTGTGTGTGTGTGTGTGTGTCTATGCCTGTATACCGTATTTAGTCAGCGCAATGGACAGTCATGCCCAGTCGCTGGTTGTGGGACAACGTCGCTTTAAGCGTCAGAATCCCTACAGCCCTATACTGCAGATTTAGCTTAACTATCTTATAATTTATCTTAGCCTCACTTTAAATGGTCCTTTACGTATAAAAGATTTATATAAATGCATCACTATTGGACAAAACCATTAATCACGTGACAGGTGCCAGCCAATAGCGACTTTACCTGATACTGTTGCCTCTGGGCTAGCGGCGCTCGTCCCGCTAGGGAAGAATGCCGCCGTCTCCGTTGAGCGCTCGGGGGAGAATTAATGCCGACGACAGCGGCCGCTTGCAATTCGATTGCTTCAGTGGCGGAGCCGCCAGTTCTGACTATCAAATTACCCGGCGGATTTTGCTCCCGTCTGAAGCTGATCCTACGCTGGCGGGTTAGAAATCTATGAACTGTGCAAGCCACGTAGCAGTTGATGAGGATGAGCAATAAGCCGGGCAGGAATGAGCAAGCCAGACTGTCCAGTAGGAATAGCAGCCTGCCTGCCCTCTCCCCCATGCAGACAATCGAGGCATTAAATGCGGGATGCCGCCCGTAGCTCACTGTCCAGTTAACCTGGCGCGTGGGGTGGGAAGCAAAAATTTCCTTTTTTTCGAGAGAGACAGAGAGAAATTTATTTTCCCCTTAATAGGCTGTTTTCAGCTACCTGCATTGTTTCTAACGAAAACTCATTAAATATTAACTAGAAAGCAGACCAAAAGCGGCGTGTTTTTATGGCGCCATCCTGTTGAAAGATATACAGGTAGTCATAAAAGGCTTATCAGACAATTTTTCATTAAAAAAAACCCGATGCACTCCTAAATTCTCCTGTTGCTTATCCAACATTTTCTATGTCTAGCTATTTGGTTTCGTTATTTTTTTTTTGACAAAAACGCCCTGTCAAAAAGCAGCGGAGGTCAAAAACGTCAATGTCCAACGTTGATTTGTTGTTTAATTTTTTTTCCTGACAAAAAATGCCTGACAGAAATGAAAAGGCAATTTTTGTTTTTAGTTCTTGTTTCCCAATCTAAGAGGCTAATGACTTGCTGGTTGAGTATCTATCGCAAACTAAGCAACCTTAATTTGTTTCAGTTATTATTAAAGCATTATAAGATGTAGATGTTAGAAGCGTCAAAATATGCGTAGCAAATATACTGTACGTTGATTATTGCAGGTTAAGCCACACCAATCTAACAACTATTAATTTTGTTAACAAATAACCGCAATATCTTACTAACGCTGGGTTCCTCCTTTATAGCTTTTTTTCGAATATTGACCCTGCAGCACCTCTGATATGATAAGGCATTCCTGTAGTGCATAGTGATTCGATTTTTTCGATTGCTTAATAACTACCCCAGTGACTGAAACATTAGAAGAACTTTAAGGCAACTACAAAATGAAATTGTACGAGTATTTACCTGCAAATTCCAAAACAATCCCACCGCTGCCACCACCCAGGTGAAAATCCTGGCCTTCGTGGCTCGATTCTGCCTACAAAACCAACCGCCGTTTCCACTCGAACCAGTTCTATCGCCATAGCTACCGCTGACTCCGCCAAGGCCGGCGGCATTGCTTCGACCATAAGCAGAATCGTCGTCTTGACGTACATTGACTCCGCCTCGATTCCACAATATCACGAATCTATCGAATGTTATTGCTACTAGAAGCCAAGCGCTAAGAAACGTAGCCAAACTATAGATATAATAGAGGCCGTAGCAAGCTGTCGCCGAGAGATGATGCAAGTGCATCCAATCCACGAGGCAGAACATCACTAACAAGGTCAGATCGTTCAAGGACAACAGTCGGAGTATGGCGGACAGGTAGTGTCTTCGAACTGGTTCGGCACAGAATACGCAGAAATTGATGAGATTAGCTAGCGACCCTGTGCACAACAACGCCGTATCCAAACAATAAAACAATGGCATAGCGAAATTATAGGCTCTTAGGGGCCAGCTAATATCGCTCGTAGTTGTATTCTTGTCTGACAAGTGCTGCATAATGACAGCCGCAAGAGTTGACGTGTATAGGCTATGGGGACAGGCCTGGATGGATTTTAGACTAGCAGTAAGCTATATCCTGGATATCTAATATGCTATATGAATAAACCCTGGCGCACTGCAAAGCCAACTTCATCAATGCATCACGACTGGTCACGAGGCTTAGAACCAATGAGAGATGGCAGCCTGTGGGGGAGCTAGGCTTGTGTTGAAACGCAAGCCAACAATTCACGCACTGACGCTACGCAGCATCAGGCCGTATATTATTACACTGTTGGAAACTGATAATTTGCCCTGCTAGCTGAGGGGATTCTAAGACATAATAGTGAAGCCTGTTCATTAATATTTGTCTGCACTGGGGATCACTTGCTGACTCGGACCTTGGCGTTAGTAAATTTTTCAGCCCTCATCAACTGGTTTATTACGCAAAAAACGGAATCATATACCTATCAAGCGATGAAAGTGCCGATGATTCTATTATTTCCTGCCTCGTAATAGCAAAAAAATTTTCAACGTCAAATGTCTGTCAGCGAAGGGTTAATGAGCGAAAGATTACGCGAAAAAAGACTAGATAAATTTTATCACTAATCACTGAAGCATAGGAAAATGTGAAGTACCATTCTAAAATAGTCAGAGTGGAAAGTATTCAGTGAAGGGCTAGGAGAGGAAAGCAAGGACTTCTTCTGAAGGCTCCGGTAGAAAATGATTCAGGGACACTCCTAAAGACTCAGAGAGGAATGATTCAGGGACACTCCTGAAGACTCAGAGAGGAATGATTCAGGGACACTCCTGAAGACTCAGTGAGGAAATGATTCAGGGACACTCCTGAAGACTCAGAGAGGAATGATTCAGGGACACTCCTAAAGACTCAGAGAGGAATGATTCAGGGACACTCCTAAAGACTCAGAGAGGAATGATTCAGGGACACTCCTGAAGACTCAGAGAGGAATGATTCAGGGACACTCCTGAAGACTCAGAGAGGAAATGATTCAGGGACACTCCTGAAGACTCAGAGAGGGAATGATTCAGGGACACTCCTGAAGACTCAGAGAGGAAATGATTCAGGGACACTCCTGAAGACTCAGAGAGGGAATGATTCAGGGACACTCCTGAAGACTCAGAGAGGGAATGATTCAGGGACATTCCTGAAGACTCAGAGAGGAAATGATTCAGGGACACTCCTGAAGACTCAGAGAGGAAATGATTCAGGGACACTCCTGAAGACTCAGAGAGGGAATGATTCAGGGACACTCCTGAAGACTCAGAGAGGAAATGATTCAGGGACACTCCTGAAGACTCAGAGAGGGAATGATTCAGGGACATTCCTGAAGACTCAGAGAGGAAATGATTCAGGGACATTCCCGATCACTCAGAGAGAGTATGATTCAGGGACACTCCTGAAGACTCAGAGAGGGAATGATTCAGGGACACTCCTGAAGACTCAGAGAGGAAATGATTCAGGGACATTCCTGAAGACTCAGAGAGGAAATGATTCAGGGTCATTCCCGATCACTCAGAGAGAGTATGATTCAGTGACACTTCAGATGACTCAGAGAGGAAATTATTCAGAGACACTCCTGAAGACTCAGTGAGGAAATGATTCAGGGACACTCCTGAAGACTCAGAGAGGAATGATTCAGGGACACTCCTAAAGACTCAGAGAGGAATGATTCAGGGACACTCCTGAAGACTCAGAGAGGAATGATTCAGGGACACTCCTGAAGACTCAGTGAGGAAATGATTCAGGGACACTCCTGAAGACTCAGAGAGGAAATGATTCAGGGACACTCCTGAAGACTCAGAGAGGAAATGATTCAGGGACACTCCTGAAGACTCAGAGAGGGAATGATTCAGGGACACTCCTGAAGACTCAGAGAGGAAATGATTCAGGGACACTCCTGAAGACTCAGAGAGGAAATGATTCAGGGACATTCCCGATCACTCAGAGAGAGTATGATTCAGTGACACTTCAGATGACTCAGAGAGGAAATGATTCAGGGACACTCCTGAAGACTCAGATAGGAAATGATTCAGGGACACTCCTGAAGACTCAGAGAGGAAATGATTCAGGGACATTCCTGAAGACTCAGAGAGGAAATGATTCAGGGACATTCCCGATCACTCAGAGAGAGTATGATTCAGTGACACTTCAGATGACTCAGAGAGGAAATTATTCAGAGACACTCCTGAAGACTCAGAGGGAAAAGGATACAGGGACACTTCAGATGACTCAGAGAGGAAATGATTCAAGGACACTTCAGAAGACTCAAAGAGGAAATGATTCAGGGACACTCCTGAAGACTCAGAGAGGAAATGATTCAGACACTCCTGAAGACTCAGAGAGGAAATGATTCAGGGACACTCCTGAAGACTCAGAGAGAGGACTGAAGTATAGGTGGAGAATTGGTTTCTCCACCTTCCTAAATATTCAGTTAAATCACTGAGACTGTAAAAAAGGCAACAGAATTATTTTTTTTAAACCCAGCCAGCAAAGAACCGCGGCAAATAAAACAATTTTTAATCGATCAATAGAAACACAAATAACAGCTATAGTGAATCCTACTACTTCAAGTGAATTAATTCTTAAGCTTAAATAAGCTAGTTTTATTAGTTCGAATTATTATAAACGAAACGACTTACACTGACACAAACACTATTTGGCTATCAAAAAATTCGCATGAATTAATTAACTCTTGCAGTAAATGAAATGTCTAATAATGTATTAAAACGTTGCAGTTAATGCTACGTGTGAGCAAATCACACACCTACTAGGCAAACTAAATATCAATGGGTGGAGAAAAATTTATTATTTTAATAAAATAAATTTAGTGACAGAGGAGAGATTGCGACGGTGAAAAGCAGTGTTGTTAGGGGATATGAGGACATTCATATTGGGATATGGAAAATGGGATTCGGGAAGAGGGAAAGAGGGGAAATGGGATTCGGGAAGAGGGAAAGAGGGGAAATGGGATTCGGGAAGAGGGTAAAAGGGGAAATGGGATTCGGGAAGAGGGTAAAAGGGAAAATGGGAGTCGGGAAGAGGGTAAAAGGGAAAATGGGATTCGGGAAGAGGGTAAAAGGGGAAATGGGATTCGGGAAGAGGGTAAGAGAGAAAACGGGATTCGGGAAGAGGGGAAGAGGGAAAATGGGATTCGGGAAGAGGGGAAGAGGGGAAATGGGATTTGGGAAGAGGGAAAGAGGGGAAATGGGATTCGGGAAGAGGGGAAGAGGGAAATGGGATTCGGGAAGAGGGAAGGAGGGGAAATGGGATTCGGGAAGAGGGGAAGAAAGGAAATGGGATTCGGGAAGAGGGGAAGAAGGGAAATGGGATTCTGGAAGAGTGCGAGAGACGAGAAAGGCAATCAGATTTTAAAAGAGCATAACGCAAAAGACAACTTCTAGTAAAACAAGGGTCTCAGCTACAAGAAATTCAAACCAGCAGTCACGCAGCTGAACTTAAACAGTTTTTAGTTCAGGAATAATAAATAAATAGATAAACCAGCCTACAGTTCAAAATAAAGCGAAAACAGAAGATATATAAGTAAAACAAATAATAATTATAGGGCAACAATAAACTTGTTTTTAATAAAAAAAGCACAATAAAAGTGATTTCAAACACTAAATAGTTATTAGCTAAATAAAAACGGCACATTATTACAATTTGCAGCTTTTAGTAGTACTACGTAATATTAGTTTCGAACGTAATACACTAAAAGCTACAAACTGACAGACAGAAAAAGCACAGTGGAGGATATTAAAACTGCTTATAACAGGAAATATATTTCGGTGATAGTTCGCAATAGTAGGTTTTTCATAAAGGCCGCTTTATATCACGCTTCCATGCCTCTCCTATTTAGCCTTCTTTCTGGCAGCAACGTCTTCTTCTAGAAGATTCTTAATATCGGCCAAAGCTTTCACGATCGTGTTGCCGAAACGCTTAGAGCTCTAAAAAAAGAAATTAATTAATTAGCAGTCAAAAGTATTGCAACAGCAGGTAAATACTCGCAAATTTTTTCATCAAATTTATAATATTGTCGATTCTATTCTACTCTCTCTTTTGACTAGATTGGCAATCCTTTCTATTCTACTCTCTCTTTTGATTAGATTAGCAATCCATACTATTCTACTCTCTCGATTGAATAGATTAGCAATCCATTCTATTCTACTCTCTCTATTGATTAGATTAGCAATCCATTCTATTATACTCTCTCGATTGAATAGATTAGCAATCCATTCTATTCTACTCTCTCTATTGATTAGATTAGCAATCTATTCTATTCTACTCTCTCTAATGATTAGATTAGCAATCCATTCTATTCTACTCTCTCGATTGAATAGATTAGCAATCCATTCTTCTACTCTCTATTGACTAGATTAGCAATCCATTCTTGTACTCTCTATTGACTAGATTAGCAATCCATTCTATTCTACTCTCTCTATTGACTAGATTAGCAATCCATTCTATTCTACTCTCTCTATTGACTAGATTAGCAATCCATTCTATTCTACTCTCTCTATTGACTAGATTAGCAATCCATTCTATTCTATTCTATCTATTGACTAGATTAGCAATCATTTATATTCTACTCTCTTTATTGAATAGACTAGCAATCCTCACTATAATTATCCCTACTTACTAGATTAGCAATCCACTCTATACTACTCTCTATTGACTAGATTAGCAATCCTTTAACGACCATCTTACCGTCTTGTCGCAGCTGACGCGGCTGCTGACGTGAAAGAACAGCGTGTTCTCCCCCGCAATGATGTAGGAAACGCCGTAGCCGTCTTGCGAGACCGGGCCGAAACCGCCGCCGGCGCTCAGAAAGTCCGGATGCTTCTCCAAGTCCAGCACGTTGGTCTGACCGTGCGGAGTCTGCGAGGTGGACAGTTTCCACTGGCAGTGGAGCGCCTTCTCTAGGAATGGCGATTGGACTTTGCAGTACTTGGACACCACGTACAGAGTGAACAGGTGCCTGTCGACGCCTTTGCCAGTCATGGCGTCGCGGTACATGGTCTGGTGCTTCTCGGAGGCTTGACGAAGCAGTCGGATGATTTCTTGCTTCTGTGAAGGGATTTTAGTGGGTTAAAGTGGAAAGTAAGCCTGGTTAGCGATACGACGCACGATCAGGAGTCAGAAGACACGTGACATGATGGAATCACGTGAACCGATTAGGACGATAGATAAAATCACGTGAGCCCATCAGGAAATAAATAGGGTCATGTGACCCAATTAGGACAAGGAAAAAATCACGTGACCCCATCAGGAAGGATAGTCATGTGACCCAATTAGGACAAAGGATACAGTCACGTGATTCTATCAGGAAGGATAGAGTCAGTCGTAATCTTATCAGTCGTTAGAGGGATCAGGCGTCAGAGGGATAGGATCACGAAAAGTGAAAGCAGGGATCATGTAAGGAATCAATTCATAACTACTTATGTGCTATTGAAAGTGTAATAAAAAATCCCATGAACTGATAAGATTAGGGAACAAAATTAACTGTTGAAAATAACAACATAATATTAACGAGCAAAATAGGCAAAAAACATAATCTAAAGCTTTTTCTTAAAACAAGAGCAGGTCGAACTGTTTATTAACTTTTTAATAGGCCCACAATTTTGTGCCCGCAGAATTAGTTATTATCACTATCTATTTAATCACTAATTGTTTTGTCGCTCCGAGACAAAAGCAGAATATTATACTAGCAAAAACTACAATAACTTGAAAAGAAATAAAAGCAGAAACATGCTCAAACAATTGTCCCGCATAGTTGGCCCGCTCGCATCCTAACTCAGACTAACTAAATAAAGCTTCATCAAACGCTAAAACACAGGGAGTCAGGGAGACACGCTCGCTTAATTTTTCTTCTTCAAGCGTGGACGAGAAAGCAAAGATCATCAATCACTAAGTAAAGAAGGACAAAGTCTAGGATAGGAAAATCCCTCGAGTAATAAGCATTGGCTTACAGCATCCTTCATCCAAAAAACGCATACTTATATCTTTCGTGATTTCCTCGAGCTGACCGCTCTGCCTACATTAAATAGAAGCCTTCAGACAAGCTGACAAATTGACTTACTTATACACAAGCAGAAGAATTCGCTGATACCTTATTTAGAGTCACGATGTACTTTAAATAAAGAACAATTTTCAGCACAAAGATAAAGTAGTTTTGTTCTTTATTTGAAAAATTCAATACATTCGACAACTAATTATAAAAAATTAGGCAACATAACGCGTCTTAGAAGTATTTTGTAAAATAAACTTGCATTTCTACTTACAGTAGCTAACGATATTGTTTTCACTTAAATTATCTTTATAAGATAAAATTCGCTGACTACCCTACTGTCAGTAGCCCAATAAGCATCTAACGCACAATTCCACAGGCTACTCACGCTCGCTTCGCCGCCCTCCATCGCTCGAACAAACGCGCACGACTCGTTGGTGCACGACCGGACCGTCTCGGTGCGGCCCTCCTTGAACAGTCGGGTCATCGAGGCCTCGTACGTCAGGCAGAACTCGCCGCCGCTGTCCCTGAAGTAGGCCAATTGCAGAGCCAGCTGAATCAACGCGTCCGGACTCATTGCGCAGCGTTTCATAGCGCCTTTGCCGAACTGACGGTGAACAACCAGGTGCAGGTCCACGTCGCTCAGCAGGTCGGTTGCCACGCGGAGCTGGCTGCCAATCACAGAGCGGCAGGCCTCGCTGAGGTCCCATTGCAGACGGATCGGGTTGGGCACATTTGAACGCGTCTGACCGCGGCAGTGACCGTTGGACCGGTAGCTGGGGATTTTTTTGGGATTTATTTACAATTTTTTATCAAACTTAAAGACTTTAACTGGATGATAAGACAATTTGTCCCAAAAAGGATACGGTGTGGGATCCGAGCTAAATATATCCCACTAAATAACTGAAAAATCTTCATTTAAACGCAACAGAAAAATCCCCACCTACAGACACGGTATGGGATCGGAGCTAAAAATAGACACGGTGTGGGATCGGAGCTAAAAATAGACACGGTGTGGGATCGCAGCTAAAAATAGACACGGTGTGGGATTGAAGCTAAAAATAGACACGGTGTGGGATTGGAGCTAAATATAGACACGGTGTGGGATTGGAGCTAAATATAGACACGGTGTGGGATCGGAGCTAAAAATAGACACGTTGTGGGATCGCAGCTAAAAATAGACACGGTGTGGGATTGAAGCTAAAAATAGACACGGTGTGGGATTGGAGCTAAAAATAGACACGGTGTGGGATCGGAGCTAAAAATAGACACGGTGTGGGATCGGAGCTAAATATAGACACGGTGTGGGATTGGAGCTAAATATAGACACGGTGTGGGATTGGAGCTAAATATAGACACGGTGTGGGATTGGAGCTAAATATAGACACGGTGTGGGATCGGAGCTAAAAATAGACACGTTGTGGGATTGAAGCTAAAAATAGACACGGTGTGGGATTGGAGCTAAATATAGACACGGTGTGGGATTGGAGCTAAATATAGACACGGTGTGGGATTGGAGCTAAATATAGACACGGTGTGGGATCGGAGCTAAATATAGACACGGTGTGGGATTGGAGCTAAATATAGACACGGTGTGGGATCGCAGCTAAAAATAGACACGGTGTGGGATTGAAGCTAAAAATAGACACGGTGTGGGATCGCAGCTAAAAATAGACACGGTGTGGGATTGGAGCTAAATATAGACACGGTGTGGGATCGCAGCTAAAAATAGACACGGTGTGGGATTGAAGCTAAAAATAGACACGGTGTGGGATTGGAGCTAAATATAGACACGGTGTGGGATTGGAGCTAAATATAGACACGGTGTGGGATCGGAGCTAAAAATAGACACGGTGTGGGATCGCAGCTAAAAATAGACACGGTGTGGGATTGAAGCTAAAAATAGACACGGTGTGGGATTGGAGCTAAATATAGACACGGTGTGGGATTGGAGCTAAATATAGACACGGTGTGGGATCGGAGCTAAAAATAGACACGTTGTGGGATCGGAGCTAAAAATAGACACGTTGTGGGATCGGAGCTAAAAATAGACACGGTGTGGGATCGGAGCTAAAAATAGACACGTTGTGGGATCGGAGCTAAAAATAGACACGGTGTGGGATTGGAGCTAAAAATAGACACGTTGTGGGATCGGAGCTAAAAATAGACACGGTGTGGGATCGGGATCAGAGCGAAAAAATCCCCACCCACAGACACGGTGTGGGATCGGAGCTAAAAATCCCCAGCTAAAGACACTACGGGATTGGAATCGAAAGACGGATTTATAAAAATCAATAATAATGCGCACAGCTTACGTACCAGTCTTCAACAATATCGTAATTAAAGACCACAGCCTCCCACATTTGCGACATCACGGGAGCGTCGGCCCTGCAAGATCGGCGCGATGAGGTGAGCGATGAGAAATGCTTCGCGTGACAGACTGTCAAACTGGCAATAAAAACTGCATCAGGCATTAGAATAACGGAAACAGACTAATTACATATAATTGGCTAAAAAAATTGCTTACCAGCTGTGCTCGCAGTTGAGGCCGACCTGGAAAAAAACAGTAATTTAAACACTTATAAGATAGAGATAGGCACGAAGACAGAGTAAATTGCCGATCAATTTATATAAAGTTACAGACTGTTAAACAATGTACTTTCTTTAATCTTTAATTTCTTAAAACCAAATGCGTTTTAGTATCTGCCTTTTTATAAGAAAGAAAGATCCTACAAAATGGGTCATGAGATGTTCGGCAATGGGTCAGGATGATCTCGGCATTGGGTCAGGATGAGCTCGGCAATGGGTCAGGATGAGCTCGGCAATGGGTCAGGAGATGCTTGGCAACGGGTCAGGATGAGCTCGGCAATGGGTCAGGATAAGCTCGGCAATGGGTCAGGATGAGGTCGGCAGTGGGTCAGGATGAGCTCGGCAGTGAGTCAGGATGAGCTCGGCAATGGGTCAGGACATGTAGGACAATGGGTCAGGATAAGCTCGGCAATGGGTCAGGACATGTAGGACAATGGGTCAGGAGATGCTCGGCAATGGGTCAGGAGATGCTCGGCAAAGGGTCAGGATGAGCTCGGCAATGGGTCAGGATAAGCTCGGCAATGGGTCAGGAGATGCTCAGCAATGGGTCAGGATGAGGTCGGCAGTGGGTCAGGATGAGCTCGGCAGTGAGTCAGGATGAGCTCGGCAATGGGTCAGGATGATCTCGGCAATGGGTCAGGATGAGCTCGGCAATGGGTCAGGATGAGGTCGGCAGTGGGTCAGGATGAGCTCGGCAGTGAGTCAGGATGAGCTCGGCAATGGGTCAGGACATGTAGGACAATGGGTCAGGAGATGCTGGGCAATGGGTGAGCAGAAGTTAAAGAATAAGTAAGGAGCTGCTGATATTGGTAAATATACTTTTGCTGTCGTACCCAAAACATAAGATTATATGTCCCAAAATGTTACCCACAAAATCTAAATATCTTATTCCAGGCAACGATAGCTAGATTTAACTCGGATGATTCGCCTAAAGCACCATATGGTTTAATATCCGGTAAAAATAACTTTATAATCCATTGCTATCACAGGGAAAAAGTTCCCGTCCTATCCAGTTATCCAGGCCCGCAAAATTTGATAGAACACAACGAACGCAACATCCCGGATTTGCTTCCGATTTTTCCCCGATAGCTACATCCGTTCCGAAATCTAAAAGCCTGGACGCTAATTAGGACAATAAGTGTCTGTGATGACGGTTATACGAGCGTATGGTCCAGAGACTTCTTCAAAAAAAGATCATTACGAACTAGGGATAAATGAATTAGATAATCAACACGTTACGGGAAGCATTAAAACAGGTCAGGGGAAACTCAGGATTGGGTCAAGAGTAGCTCAGAATTGGGTCAGGAGTAGCTCAATATTGGGTCAGGAGTAGTTCAGAATTGGGTCAGGGGTGGCTCAGGATGGGTCAGGACCGAGTTAGGAGTAGCTCAGGATTGGGTCAGGATTGGGTCAGGAGAAGCTGAGGATTGGGTCAGGAGTGGCTCAGGATTGGGTCAGGAGTGGCTCAGGATTGGGTCAGGAGTGGCTCAGGATTGGGTCAGGATTGGGTCAGGATTGGGTCAGGAGTAGCTCAGGATTGGGTCAGGATTGGGTCAGGTGTAGTTCAGGACTGGGTCAGAACTTAGTCACCTAAAACCGTTTTATCAAATGCACCAAAAAAGGCCTCACCCGCCCATTCGCGAAGACGATCAGCGAGAAGGACTTGTCGAACCAGCGGTTGCACCCGTTCCCGTGCAGGAGGCTCTTAGCGAAGTGGTCCAGCCTCGAGTCGTCCTCCGGGTCGTAGTCGGCCTCCTCCTCGTCCAGCACCAGGAAAAACGCCGCCCGCTCAACCGCGTCCAGACTCGTCTTGTTGACGCCGCGCCTGAAGAAGTCCTTGCGCGCCCGGGCCCAAACCTTCCGCTCGCCGGCCGTGAGGGCCGCCAGCTCCGCCTCGCCGGCCGCCGGTGGCGACTTGTCGTCGATGATCTGCTGGAACTGGGCCTCCAGCTCGCACGGCTCCAGCCAGCGGTTGCCGTAGTGGAAGTACACCTTGTAGAAGCGGCCAGCGTGGAACACGGCGATGTGCCGCGTGTCGTTCAGGTGCATCAGGTAGTCGCGCTCCTCGCCTGGAATTTTATTTCAGGGAAAATAAAATATAATACAAGAGGTCACTGTCTTTTTTCCTAGCGCAATACAGTACTGGCTTAATATTAAAATGTGGTTACAAACAGGCGGCACAATCTAAAGATCAAAGGAGTGTTACACACAGGCGGCACAATACAAAGATCAAAGGAGTGTTACACACAGGCGGCACAATACAAAGATCAAAGGAGTGCTACATACAGGCGACATAATCTAAAGATCAAAGGGGTGTTACAAACAGGCGGCACAATCCAAAGATCAAAGGAGTGTTACAAATAGGCGGCACAATCTAAAGATCAAAGGAGTGTTACACACAGGCGGCACAATACAAAGATCAAAGGAGTGTTACACACAGGCGGCACAATACAAAGATCAAAAGAGTGCTACATACAGGCGGCACAATCTAAAGATCAAAGGGGTGTTACAAACAGGCGGCACAATCCAAAGATCAAAGGAGTGTTACACACAGGCGGCACAATACAAAGATCAAAGGAGTGTTACATACAGGCGGCACAATCTAAAGATCAAAGGGGTGTGTTACAAACAGGCGGCACAATACAAAGATCAAAGGGGTGTTACAAACAGGCGGCACAATCTAAAGATCAATGAGGTGCTAGAAGCAGGCGGCAGAATTCTAGAATAAAAAGCTCACCAGGAATCCTAGTGGTAGCAAACTGTCTCTCGTATTGCCAGCTGCACAACGGCACCAAGCCCTGCACAGTCAGCGGTTGCATCGTCTGGCGAAAAATGTCTCGCCAGTAGCGCAGGAAGCCCCAGGTCATGTTGGCCGCTCGGGCTACCTAAAAAAGCGGATTAATAATATAATTATATAATAATAATAATTCGTAACATTGCAAGTTGACGACCCAGACCGAAAATCTGCAGGGAGACGTAAGGATTCGACCCGAACTGAAGATTTTGGAGGCTGTCAGCCTCATCAGTCAGGAGGCTGTAGGTCTAATTAGGCTTGATAGGGATTTGGGAGGCAGGCGGCTTCGTCAACCTGATGGTCTAGAAGGCTGGCGGCCTTACGAGTATCAACCTAAGGGTCGGGAGTCTGGTAGCTTCATCAGCTGAGGATCTGGGAGGCTGGGCGGCCTCATCAGCTGAGGACCTGGGAGGCTGGGCGGCCTCATCAGCTGAGGATCTGGGAGGCTGGGCGGCCTCATCAGCTGAGGATCTGGGAGGCTGGGCGGCCTCATCAGCTGAGGATCTGGGAGGCTGGCGGCCCCATCAACCTAAGGATCTGGGAGGTTGGAGGCCCCATCAACCTGAGAATCTTGGAGGCTGGACGGCCTCATCAACCTGAGGATCTGGGAGGCTGGTGGCCTCATCAACCTGAAGATCTGGGAGGCTGGCGTCCTCATCAGTCTGAGGATATGGCGGGCTGGTGGCCTCATCAACCTGAGGATCTGGGAGGCTGGGCGGCCTCATCAATCCGGGGGATCTGGGAATCTGGTAGCTTCAATAGCTTAGGATCTGGGAGGCTGGTAGCTTCATCAGCCTGAAGATCTGGGAAGCTGCAGAACCTAAAAACTCCCCGATAATCTTAGAAACCAGCCGCCAAACCTTAAACACCAATAATCATAAATTTTCTAATTAGATAATAGTCGCCAACCAACCTGAACAGTGGACGGATTAATGAGCACGGCGTCAACTCCATAGTAATTGGAATTAACCATGATGGGATCGCGGCTGTACAAGTACACAAACTCTTCCCACCAGTCGCTAACATAGTTGTTAGTCCAATAGTACTTTAATTTGAGGTAGAATTGCAATTTCCAGGCCTCTTTGGCTAGGAAATCGCTGGCCAAAGCTCGAGTTTCGGCCATCTCCTCGTCGCTTAGAAGCGGCTCCATGCTAGTTAGATAGCGAGCGACTGTCTGCTTCACTGGCGGAACGGGAAGCGTAGGCAAACAGCCCTGGGAATTTGGGGATTGGGGATTTAACAAATTAGTTCTGGATTGAGATTAATGGTTGTTGGACGGTTTGTTATCAGCTTCTGCTGCTGAAAGATAATTTAGTTCGATACATATCGGCAGATAACAGCACATCATGCATGAACAATTCGATGCTTATAAAGAAAAATATTACAGAAAGATTAAATTTTAGGTAGTGAAAAAAATTTCGATACATATCGGCGTATACAAAAATAAATTTAAAGCTTGAAGTGGAACTAAGATAAGTAAAGCAAAGAAAGAAAACCTAATACAAGTCATTGGCGGCTAAAAAGTAATTACAATCCTTAAGTAAGTATTCAATTCTTGTCAAAAGATCTCTTATCTATAAAATCAACTACCTCGTAGCTCAAATAATTCTTTCGATACATATCGGCAGATAAGAGCACAACACACGAACAAAATTTTCTGAGCAGATAAGAAAAGTATTGGGGAAATATTTTCGGAGTACTAATAAGTTAAACTAATTAAACTAACTAATTAAGTTAAACTAAGTTAAACTAAATTTAACTAATTAAGTTTCTATTGTAAGTGTTTTTTTCGATACATATCAGCATATGCAGAGTTGAGATAAATGTAGACACATGCTTGAAAGAAAAATCTTTAATAAAAGACATCAGTTGCAAAATCAATAACTACTATACATATCCACAGATTCCGACAATAATTTTTGGGGAAATGCTTCGCTAGGGGAAGATCCTTACTGTAAAGGATCAATTGACCAATATAACTTTTCAATACATATCGGCAAATATACTTTCAATACATACATATAAACCACACGTAGACAAACAGATGCAAAGTAGCAGTTAAATACAACTAAAAAAATTAAAATATCGATACATATCGGCCAAACAAACAAACAAACCAGCTCTCACCTGAAAGCTAAACAAACTGGCGCCAGGCGTCCAGATGCAGACTTTGCAAGCGCCGTACCAGAGTTTAGTGCGCCAAGACATTGGGCCGCGCACTTCGTACATCCAGCCGTGATAGGACAATAGGCGACTTTGAACAGACTTGAACACGCGAGCAAAAGCTAGCCAAGACGCTCCCGAAAAGATTGACACGGTCAAATAGCGACCGTAGGGCGCCGGCAGCGTCACAAATCTACCAATGAATTGTTCAATTTTGGCGCCGGCGCCGAAAGTCGGATCGCGACCTAACAGAGCGGCGCTAGTGCTACCGAATAGCGCCAGAAAGAAGCTCTTGGGCCCCAGCGGGTAGGTGCTGTTCCATACGCGATTCTTTAGCCGGCCGATGCCTTTCTTGTAGCTGCGCACTACGGAGGCGAATACCTCTCTTAATACGGTGTGATCGAAGTGCAACTGGATGCCTTCATCGGTGATGTTGAATGCGAATACCACCGCTTGGTGAGCTTCGGCCATGGCTTGAATAGGAAACGATTGGGTTTCTTATTCGTTGATTTGTTATTAATGTTGCTTCAGTTAGACTATTGCTGTCTGCTTGTGTCTTTAATCTAATTTAAAATTAGACATCAATCATAACGGTTAACTTAATCGAACACACATGTCTACTCACTTTCTGATAATAAACACACGTCTAATCACATTGTGATGAATAAACACACGTGTCTAATCACTGTATGATGATAAACACTCGTCTCTAATTACTTTGTGTTGATAAACACACATGTCTAATCACTTTCTGATGATAAACACACGTCTCTAATCACTTTCTTATGATAAACACACGTGTCTAATCACTTTTAGTTGATAAATACACGTTTCTAATCAATTTCTTACGATAAACACACGTTTCCACTCACTTTCTCATGATAAACACACGTGTCTTATCACTTTCTTATAATAAACACAAGTGTCCACTCACTTTCTGATAATAAACATACGCGTCTAATCACATTGTGATAATAAACGCACGTCTAATCACCGTATAATGATAAACACGTGTCGAATCACTTTCGGTTAACAAACACACGTTTTTATCACTTCTGGTTAAAAAAACACACGAATCTAATCAGTCATGGATGATGAACACACGTGTCTAGTCACTTTGTGATGATAAACAAAGGGAACTAAATACTTTATGTTTCAATTAATCACAGATCCCATTTAAGTGATTAAGACACGTTCCGATTCTTAATCATAAATTCATGTTCTATTATTAAAACACAATAATCTCATTACTTATAAGATAATATAGTGACCCCACTAATAAAACAAAAATTGAATAATAAAAACACAGATCTAATTAATTTATGCATAGCTAACAAAGATACAAACACTATGTACACCAAATCAGATATCGTCTACTCACTAAATACAAAAATCTAATCACAAATTTTGTTTCAATTTACAAACAGGCTGTCAAAAATTTAATTGAATTTTATTTCGATTCTGATTATCGAAACTATCAAACATGCTATAATAACCTAAGTTTCAAAACACACGACAAAAATCTATTTATGAATGGCTAACATGACATGACTAACACACAAGTATCACCGTAATTTTCTATAGTAAAAAATCAATATTATACTCACTGGAAAGTCAATTCATCAATTAAAAAATATTTCTTTCACTACAAAGCAGAAATCTCCAAGTCCAAAAAAACTAACAAAAAACATGCCTAAACCTAAAACCATTTATAGTATGACGAGTCATTAAAACAAGCGAAAATAAATAAATAAGTCAAAGTCGAATTTGTTAATCAAATTTCCTCAAATTAAGAAATCGAGGACAACAAGGTTTTCTTAGAATAGCAACTAAGGATGTTACACTTAAAATTATTTCTACATTAAGGGATCAAAAAAACTAAGTAAATAATGATTAGTTTAAGTAAAATGCAATATAGCAATAAAAAAATAACGAATGTTCATAATATTTAAAATATAAATTGAGCAGAATTAACGCGAAATCAACACATACGCTAAATCATGACGAATAAATACACAGATTTTCGTATTGACACTAAATAAACGATTATTATCGTACAATAAGTTTGTTTGTAGTCGCGTTTCGTTTAAATCAAACAACGCCGAACTTGGACGCAATAATTTTACACGCCATCTTGAACTGAGGATCTGAAGCTAAGGCGGCCACAGAGGATCTGGGAAGCTGGTGGTCTCATTAAAATGAGGATCTGGATGGATGGAGGTTTTATCAAAATGAGAATTGAGGATGCTGGAGGCTTTATCAAAATAAGGATCTAGGAGAATGGAGGCTTCATTAAAATGAGGATCTGGGAGGATGGTGGCATTATCAAAATGAGGATCTGGGAGAATAGAGGCTTCGTTTAAATGGGGATCTGGAATAATAAAACCTTAATTAAAATGAGGATCTGGGAGGATGGTGGCTTTATCAAAATGAGGATCTGGGAGGATGGTGGCTTTATCAAAATGAGGATCTGGGAGAATAGAGGCTTCGTTTAAATGGGGATCTGGAATAATAAAACCTTAATTAAAATGAGGATCTGGGAGGATGGTGGCTTTTTCAAAATGAGGATCTGGGAGAATAGAGGCTTCGTTTAAATGGGGATCTGGAAGAATGGAACCTTAATTAAAATGAGGATTTGGGAGGATGGTGGCTTTATCAAAATGAGGATCTGGGAGAATAGAGGCTTCGTTTAAATGGGGATCTGGAATAATAAAACCTTAATTAAAATGAGGATCTGGGAGGATGGTGGCTTTATCAAAATGAGGATCTGGGAGGATGGTGGCTTTATCAAAATGAGGATCTGGGAGGATGGTGGCTTTATCAAAATGAGGATCTGGGAGAATAGAGGCTTCGTTTAAATGGGGATCTGGAATAATAAAACCTTAATTAAAATGAGGATTTGGGAGGATGGTGGCTTTATCAAAATGAGAATTCAAGATGCTGGAGGCTTTATCAAAATGAGGATATGGGAGGCTGGAAGCTTCAGTAAAACGAGGATCTGGGAGGCTAGGGGCTTCATCAAATTAAGATATGATAAGCTAGTGGCTTCATCAAAATGAGGATCTGAGAGGCTGGAAGCTTAGTCAAATTGAGGATCTGGAAGTATAGGGGCTTCATAAAAATGAGTATTGGAGAGTAAAGAGGCTTCATCAAAATAAGCAACTGGGAGGATGCAAGCTTCATTAAAATGAGGATCTCGGAGGCTGTAGGCTTCATCAAAATGAGAGTCTGGGAGGATGAAGGGTTTATCAATCTGAGGATCAAGGCTGCCAAAAAAAGAATTTTAAATAAGACGAACCGTTTTCTCAGAGCTGACGCGGCTGCTGACGTGGAAGAAAATCGTGTCCTCTCCAGCGATAATGTAGGAAACGCCGTAGCCGTCGTGCGACACGGGGCCGAAACCGCCGCCGGCGCTGATGAAATCCGGCCTGCTGTGATAGTCAATTCTGCCAGTCTGACCGTGCGGAGTCTGCGAGGTGGACAGCTTCCACTGGCAATGAAGCGCCTTCTCTAGGAATGGCGATTGGACTTTGCAGTACTTGGACACCACGTACAGAGTGAACAGATGCCTGTCCACGCCTTTGCCAGTCATGGCGTCGCGGTACATGGTCTGGTGCTTCTCCGAGGCTTGACGAAGCAGTCGGATGATTTCTTGCTTCTGGAAGAGGACAGAAAAAGTAACTTCATACTGTTAAATGAGGCTATAGGGCGGCTTAGATAAACAGCTCTTTATACACTAGTGCATGGGGGTCAAGTGACCTCCTCGATGGGAACGTATTGGAGTAAAGTGACCTCCTCTATGATAGCTAGTGCATGGAGGTCAAATGACCTCTTCTATAGGAGCTAGTGTATGAGGGGCAAGTGACCTCCCCTATGGGATCTAGTGCATGGGGGTCAAGTGACCTCTATGGGAACGCAAGAGTATTTGGGTCAAGTGAACTCCTCTATGGAAGCTAGTGCATGGAGGTCAAATGACCCTCCCCTGTGTGAGCTAAAGTATGAGGGTCAAGTGACCTCCTCTATGGGAACTGATACTTTGGGATCAAATTGGAAAATAATAACAAATTTTCGGTGAGTCTACGTAGTGCCTCAGGGGGGGTCAAATGACCCCCTTAATTGTCAAATCTAAATACATGTGCGTGAAGAGATTTCCAAGAATTGACCTCCCTGAGATCCCATGTAGAACTCCAATTAATTCTGCCAGCAGCCAGAAGCTTGCTGCAAGTTAATTGCAAATTCTGTTCTATCTGGTAAACTAGATTAGCCTAAGCTATACTTAACTGCAGGAAGCAAAATGAGACAAGAAAGATTTTTAATCCGGAGAAAGCATTCGCTAACCCCTCTACTAAGCGTGCGCGCAATTGAGCTGTAAATAATTTATAGCAGGAAGATATTCGTTTTTAAATGCATCGATATACACGAGACTGATTTTCCTTTCATTTTTTGGATTTTCTAATCCTGAAGCGTTTTAGTATGACAAAAAATTTTGCGTCTAGAGAGGAATCATTATGGGTGGGCTAAAAGTGCATTAGTTTTGAAAGTTTTCCTTCACTAAAACAAATCGTATATAGTGTGCTATTTTTTGTTTTCGTCTTCAAGACGACTAACTAGATTAGTTTTGCCGACATGTAGCGAAATATATATTGTTTTATAAAAATGGATCAGTAAAAGTGCATCAGATAACACACGATTCAAGTTATTTTTATTTTACTAACAAATCTTATAGTCTATTATTTTTTGTTTTCGTCTGTAAGATTCTAAGGCAGTTCACCGGAGTCCATTCTGCCGATATGTATTGAAAATTATATCATGCGTTGTATAAATATGGGTCAGCTAAAAGTGCATCACGTGACACACGAATTTTGAAATTTTTCTTTAACTAATAAATCTATGAGTCGATTATTATTTGTTTTTGTCTCTAAAACAATTAACTGGGTTAGTTAAGCCGATATGTAGCGAAAATTATTTACTGCCTTTGATTAAACTTCACTAAATGCCAAAGAAACTAATTATTAGAGAGTTAAAACAAATATTAGTCACAGAATTTAGGAAACCAGAGAACATAAAAATAATAATGAAAAAGGCTTGACCGTTTAAGAAAATTAATAACTAAAAACTAGGACAACAGAACGGTACTAAATCTTCCGCAAGAAAATTTTCTTTTTCGCATCAGCAAGCAAGCAAGCAGCTCTATGTAGCGGTAATTAAAGGCTAAAAAGGCAGGACAAAAAAATTTATTCTCCGTGAGCCAGCCTTCGGGAGATCCTTATAATCTTATAAACAAATGCTCAGTGAAGCAAAAGAGCATGCAATTTTCCTGTCCTGCTGTATCCTCCTCATTATTAGCGATGCTTCTCTTATAAATAATAGTGGATGGCAAAACCACATGACACTTGCGTGTAGCAGCATGCTTAAGCTAAGCAACTTTCTAAGAAATATGATCCGTTAGAGATTTAAAAACTCTTCAAATCACTAATGGAATTTTAATAGCATTATTTATCCGCTACACTGATTTCACTCAAAAATGATCTTAATCTTTAGTGATATAGCCTAACAAAAATCGCCTTTTTTAATATTTTTACAGCGATGCATTATTTATTGCCCGACAAATAAAAACCTATTAAATTTGAATGGCACAAAGCTACTAATTATTATGCACGAAATATTAGTGATTTTTTTGCTTTACTTTCTACTAACAGTAGCTAAGTTGCATGTCAAGCAATTATTAAAAAGGAAATTTTTAAGCTTTAATGTCTAAAAAATTTGTATCTCAAAAATTTTTTTTCGGCAAAAAACTTATTTTTACTTGCAGTAGCTAAAGAAAAATTTGTCTTTTATCTTTACAACTTTCGTTGACTACCCTACTGTCAGTAGCCCAACAAGCATCTAACGCACAATTCCACAGGCTACTCACGCTCGCTTCGCCGCCCTCCATCGCTCGAACAAACGCGCACGACTCGTTGTTGCACGACCGGACCGTCTCGGTGCGGCCCTCCTTGAACAGTCGGGTCATCGAGGCCTCGTACGTCAGGCAGAACTCGCCGCCGCTGTCCCTGAAGTAGGCCAATTGCAGAGCCAGCTGAATGAACGCGTCCGGACTCATTGCGCAGCGTTTCATAGCGCCTTTGCCGAACTGACGGTGAACAACCAGGTGCAGGTCCACGTCGCTCAGCAGGTCGGTTGCCACGCGGAGCTGGCTGCCAATCACAGAGCGGCAGGCCTCGCTGAGGTCCCATTGCAGACGGATCGGATTAGGAACGGTACCCTTAGGCGTGCCTTTGCAGTGACCCGACGGATTGTAACTGCGGATTTTATCGATATGTTGCGAAAAATTTAATTTCTATGAGTTAAATAGTGACAATTTTGAAAAAAAAACAGAAAAAAACTATTTTAACTACTATCAGTAGAAAAAACAGCATCTGATAAAATATTATTTATTTACCAAACGCCAGGCTCGATGTCGTAAGTAATTACGGCTTCTTCCCATAGTTGCGACATAACTGGCGCGTCGGCCCTGAGTTTATTAGAAAACAAAGATAAATAGTTTTTTGTTTATACTACTAACAGTAAAAATAAAAACAAATTAAATTTTAATACAGATATTAAATATTACTTACCAACTATGCTCCGCATTGAAGCCAATCTGGAATTGAAATTGTGAATTTTTATGGGTCTTGTGAGACTCTCGAATTAATCAGATTGGATAAAATAGATACGAAATAAAACGTAATTTAAAGTGTCACTAAAAACAATATTTTCTATAACGAATGACATTTTAAAGATAACCTAAAACATTTAAAAAAGCCCAATTCCACTTTGTAGGCCTTTAAACAAGTTGATTTTACGAAGAAACTATTGTTAAACTTCGACATTGACACGTACCAATTTCTATTTATTAAAAAAATCAAGCTAAATCTAAATTCTCAGATAAACCACTTCCGCTTTAAATAAACAGAAAAACTGGGCTAGATTCTTTTAAGACACTGAGTAAAAGAGCTTTGCCTAAAAAACGCTATACATGGTCTCCTAGACCTAAAAAACGGCAAAGTTTCTAAAAATCCTCTACTGCTTTAGAAATTCTAGAAAAAATGGAGTCTAAGAAACAATCATGGAATACTGTCTAATCAATAAATAACTAATAAATCACTCAATTAGATGTACTTACAGCACTGTAAAGGCGACTCAGACTCCGCATTGGGTCAGGAGTAGCTTAAGATTAGGTCAGGAGTAGCTCAGGATTGGGTCAAGAGTGGCTCAGGATTGGGTCAGGAGTGGCTCAGGATTGGTCGGGAGTGGCTCAGGATTGGTCGGGAGTGGCTCAGGATTGGTCGGGAGTGGCTCAGGATTGGTCGGGAGTGGCTCAGGATTGGTCGGGAGTGGCTCAGGATTGGTCGGGAGTAGCTCAGGATTGGTCGGGAGTGGCTCAGGATTGGTCGGGAGTAGCTCAGGATTGGTCGGGAGTGGCTCAGGATTGGGTCAGGAGTGGCTCAGGATTGGGTCAGGAGTAGCTCAGGATTGGTCGGGAGTGGCTCAAATTTGGGTAAGGAGTGGGTCAACAGTAGTTCAAGAGTAGCTTCGGATTGAATCAGGAGTCAGGAATGGTTCAGGAGTGGGTCAGGAGTAGCTTAGGATTGGGTCAGAACCAGAGCCTAGTCACCTAAAACCGTTTCATCAAATGCTCCAAAAAAAGGCCTCACCCGTCCCGGAGGGAAGCATTAAAACAGGTCAGGAGAAACTCAGGATTGGGTCAAGAGTGGCTCAGGATTGGGTCAGGAGTGGCTCAGGATTGGCTCAGGAGTAGTTCAGAATTGGGTCAGGAGTAGCTCAGGATTGGGTCAAGATTCGCTCAGGATTGGGTCAAGATTCGCTCAGGATTGGGTCAAGATTCGCTCAGGATTGGGTCAAGATTCGCTCAGGATTGGGTCAAGATTCGCTCAGGATTGGGTCAAGATTCGCTCAGTATTGGGTCAGGAGTAGTTCAGTATTGGGTCAGGAGTAGCTCAAGATTGGGTCAGGAGTAGTTCAGGATTGGGTTAGTAGTAGCTCAGGACCTAGGTAATTGGGTCAGAACCTAGTCACCTTTCATCAAATGCACCAAAAAAGGCCTCACCCGCCCATTCGCGAAGACGATCAGCGAGAAGGACTTGTCGAACCAGCGGTTGCACCCGTTCCCGTGCAGCAGGCTCTTAGCGAAGTGGTCCAGTCTCGAGTCGTCCTCCGGGTCGTAGTCGGCCTCCTCCTCGTCCAGCACCAGGAAAAACGCCGCCCGCTCAACCGCGTCCAGACTCGTCTTGTTGACGCCGCGCCTGAAGAAGTCCTTGCGCGCCCGGGCCCAAACCTTCCGCTCGCCGGCCGTGAGGGCCGCCAGCTCCGCCTCGCCGGCCGCCGGTGGCGACTTGTCGTCGATGATCTGCTGGAACTGGGCCTCCAGCTCGCACGGCTCCAGCCAGCGGTTGCCGTAGTGGAAGTACACCTTGTAGAAGCGGCCAGCGTGGAACACGGCGATGTGCCGCGTGTCGTTCAGGTGCATCAGGTAGTCGCGCTCCTCGCCTGGAATTTTATTTCAGGGAAAATAAAAGATTAATAAAATTAATGATAAAAAATTTCAAATAATAAGCAGTCAATAATCCAGCATTAATTAATAACTTGTCAACAAAATCTGAAGAAAATAAGTTTTACATAAGAAAAAATAGATAAAATTGGCCAAGTTTTTTGTAAATTACACTTCTTAATGCAAAACGGCTATTTATGTTGCAAAATGGCACTTTAAATGTTGCAAAATGGCACTTCATATAAGTTGCAAAATGGCACTTCATATAAGTTGCAAAATGGCACTTCGTAAAAGTTGCAAAATGGCACTTCGTAAAAGTTGCAAAATGGCACTTCATATAAGTTGCAAAATGGCACTTCATATAAGTTGCAAAATGGCACTTCATATAAGTTGCAAAATGGCACTTCGTAAAAGTTGCAAAATGGCACTTCATATAAGTTGCAAAATGGCACTTCATATAAGTTGCAAAATGGCACTTCATATAAGTTGCAAAATGGCACTTCATATAAGTTGCAAAATGGCAATTTATATGAGTTGCAAAATGGCACTTCATATAAGTTGCAAAATGGCAATTTATATGAGTTGCAAAATGGCACTTCATGAGATGCAAAATGGCACTTCATGAGATGCAAAATGGCACTTCATGAGATGCAAAATGGCACTTCATGAGATGCAAAATGGCACTTCATATGAGTTTAAAAATGGCACTTTATGAGTTGCAAAATGGCACGTTCATAGAGCAAGAGACCATTTCTTTAAAAAATAACAACCAAAACAACAAAAAAGGCATTTTAAAAGAAGTCAAACAGCACGCTAAACAGCTCACCAGGAATCCTAGTCGTAGCGAACTGTCTCTCGTACTGCCAGCTGCACAGCGGCACAGTTTCATTCAATTGAATTGGCGGCATCTCCTCGCGACAGACCCGTCGCCAGAACTGCAGCATCGCCCAGGTCACGTTGGCCGCTCTGGCCGATTGAATAACGGTCGGGCGAACAAAAATAGCATCGACGCCGTAATAATTCGAGTTAACCATGATGGGATCGCGGCCGTATAGGTAAACAAATTCTTCCCACCAGTCGCTGACGTAATTGGTTGCCCACCAGGATTTCAGGCGCAAATAGAATTGCAACTTTCTGGCTACGCCTGAGCTCTGCAATTAATTCGGTGTTAAAGCACTTTATTTAATTTTTTGCGCTTTATAAGCTTATCTTATCGAGTCTCAGTTTCTTTACCTCTTCTTCTATTTTCCGTAATCGATTTCTCTAATTGCTCCTATTATTCTTATCTAACCTAATCCCCTCTTCATCTCACCCAATCCCCTCTTCATCTCACCCAATCCCTTCTTCATCACATCTTATCCCCTCTTCATCCCACCCAATCCCTTCTTCATCACATCTAATCCCCTCCTTATCTCACTTAATCCAATCTTCATCTCACCCAATCCAATCTTCATCTCACCCAATCCCCTCTTCATCTCACCCAATCCCCTCCTCATCTCACCCAATCCAATCTTCATCTCCCCCATCCCCTCTTCATCTCACCCAATCCCCTCCTCATCTCACCCAATCCCCTCATCTCCCCCATCCCCTCTTTATCTCACCCAATCCCCTCTTCATCTCACCCAATCCAATCTTCATCTCACCCAATCCCCTCTTCATCTCACCCAATCCAATCTTCATCTCACCCAATCCCCTCTTCATCTCACCCAATCCCCTCTTCATCTCACCCAAACCCTTCTTCATCTCACCCAATCCCCTCTTCATCTCACCCAATCCCCTCTTCATCTCACCCAATCCCCTCTTCATCTCACTTAATCCAATCTTCATCTCACCCATCCCCTCTTCATCTCACTCAATCCCCTCTTCATCTCACTTAATCCAATCTTCATCTCACCCATCCCCTCTTCATCTCACCCAATCCCCTCTTCATCTCACTTAATCCAATCTTCATCTCACCCAATCCTCACTTCATCTCACCCAATCCTCACTTTATCTCACCCAATCTCCTCGTCATCTCACCCAATCCCCTCTTCATCTCACCCAATCCCCTCTTCATCTTATCTCTATCTCTTCATTCCCACCTGAAAATCCTTCGCCAATTGGCGCATCTCCAGCATCTCCTCGTTGCTAAGCAACGGCTCCATAGACAGCAGATAGCGTCGCACAGTGTCGTTAATTGGCGGCAGGGGCAGGCGAGGCAGCGAATTCTGATAAGAGAACAACTTGGCGCGCCGATTTTTCAACACAAATCTGGCTAGAACAGCCCACAATTTTGTTGCTCTGGAGACTCGTCCGCGCGATTCGTACATCCAACCGTGATAAGCCAATAGACCGCTAATTAGTATCTTGTAAAATAGCACCACTAGTAGCCAGAGTAGGCAACCAACCAGAAAGCAGGCTAAGTAGGTGTCGTGCGGCGGTACAACGCCTAAGTAGCTGAAATTAATAATTAGTGTGTGAGGATGGCGTGCTTTGTTATTTTTTATAGATGAACTCAGACAGGGTGTCGAGTGAGAAAGATAGAGACAGGCAGGTAAGACAGAGAGAGACAGGGTGAGATAGATGGAGTGAGACAGGGTGAGATATATAGACACAGACAGGGTGAGATAGATGGAGACAGGCAGCTAAGACAGAGAGAGACAGGGTGAGATAGATGGAGTGAGACAGGGTGAGATATATAGACACAGACAGGGTGAGATAGATGGAGACAGGCAGGTAAGACAGAGAGAGACAGGGTGAGATAGATGGAGTGAGACAGGGTGAGATATATAGACACAGACAGGGTGAGATAGATGGAGACAGGCAGGTAAGACAGAGAGAGACAGGGTGAGATAGATAGAGTGAGACAGGGTGAGATATATAGACACAGACAGGGTGAGATAGATGGAGACAGGCAGGTAAGACAGAGAGAGACAGGGTTAGATAGATGAAGAGACAGCGTAAGATAGATAAGGAGAGACAGGGTGAGATAGATAGAGAGAGACAGGGTGAGATAGATAGACAGACAGGGTGAGATAGATAGAGATAGACATGGTGAGATAGATGGAGATAGACAGGGTGAAATAGATGGAGATAGACAGGGTGAGATAGATCGAGATAGACAGGGTGAGATAGATCGAGATAGACAGGGTGAGATAGATCGAGATAGACAGGGTGAGATAGATCGAGATAGACAGGGTGAGATAGATGTAGAGAGACAGGGTAAGATCGAGATGGACTGAGTGAGATGGATAGACACAGACAGGGTGAGATAGACGGAGAGAGACAGGGTAAGATAGAGATAGACAGGGTGAGATAGATAGACAGACATGGTGAGATAGAGAGAGACGGGGTGAGATAGATAGAGACAGACAGGGTGAGATAGATAGACACAGACAGGGTGAGATAGATAGACAGACTGAGAGACAGACAGTTTGAGATCCATGAGAGTATGAGAAGAGCCCAGGACTGGAAGGTATACAGTATACTGGGGGAGTTCAGGGGAGAAACGTACACAACAAAATAGATAAACAAATCTATAAGCATTAAAAAAATCGATGCCAACCTCACGAGCACGGGACAGAGCAGTTTAACATAGCCAAACGACAGATCGTTGCCGAACATAGTGGCGAGTATCATCACCAGCACCAAGGTTAGAAGGCTGCTCGGCTTAGCTGGATAAATTCCATTGTGCAGACGATTTTTAAACCTGGCGTACCATTTCTTGTAAGCTCGAACTCCGGACCACCAGACGCGTAATAGGGCGTCGTGATCGAACTCAATTTGTACACCTTGATCGGTGATGTTAAAAGCAAACACCACCGCTTGATGAGCTTCGGCCATAATAAATCAACTGCTTATAGTTACTGAAAATCTGAAATTGTTTATTTAACCTGTCCTGTTAGCTGGCTGCAGTATTTATAAAATTTTCGGGGTGTGTTTATGTGTCTCCTAGCGCTTTTTTTAACCTGTCTTTTTCGCACCGATTTGCTTTAAGTAACTTTAACCTTTAGCACACCCCTTCGCTATTAATAAGCAGCAAACTAAACTCCAAAGGGTACGACCAAAGGTTGCTGCATAAACACATGAGTTATAGTAATAATTTTCCGTGTACTCTATTCTAACCCTGAGACTCAGGCCCAGATAAAACAGGCTGGCAAAACTGGTGTGGTGAGTTAGGGCCAAGCCTTATCGCAAATGCCAGTGATTTTTCAAAACTCTGGATTGATTCAATGTGAATTATTACGCTTATATGGCCCAGATAAGAAGATTCACTTCGAATATAGATCAGCATGGAATTCTATATCGCGGTTTTTGGAAAGGAAACAAAAACTTTGACACGAGGTTTCTTTGCACAAAACTCCAAGACTATCTATCCAAAGGTTACCATCCCTTGAATTCAAGATTTCAAGGAATAATACAGGTATCATCAGGCCCGAGACAGATCTTAAACAAGATCTGCCACTT
Source organism: Macrostomum cliftonense (assembly GCA_950096795.1). Taxonomy (NCBI): domain Eukaryota; kingdom Metazoa; phylum Platyhelminthes; family Macrostomidae; genus Macrostomum; species Macrostomum cliftonense. The sequence goes on from CATNEM010000185.1 coordinate 182,748, forward strand.
ATCTCTCTAAAGTGAGGAGTGTCCTTAAGGGACGGTAATATAAACAATAAAATTTACAAAGAACCCACATTACAGTTTATCATTGATAATTTTAAATTTATAGAGCCACAGACTCCAAAGAAACATAACAAACCAACATTTTAACACTGTTTACTATTCTAGATGCTAAATATTTAGAGCTACATGGGTGAATATATGTTTATGAATTGTTATCTATAGACTTTGCCACTTGAAAATCTTTCCACTGTGCCTTAGTAATTTGAGAGATAAAAACTGTCCTATTACTAGGTGCAAGAGAGCAATAGAAAGAAAAACCTTTGAACTTTGTGCTTCAATGGCTAGAGGCTAAAGTCTAGTTGCAAACAAGGCAGAGTTTGAAGCTAAGGTAATCTTTTGAATAACATTATGATGAATGGTCTAATAGCTAAAATTCCAGCTAAATGAAATAAATTTTATCATTTTCTTCTGTTGCTAGTATGAATCATAAAATACAAAACTTTTAATATTAACAGGGCTATTTCTAACTAATATTGCTTAAACTGATATTATATTATACTTAAGTTGCTTATATAAGCTTCTAAAATAGTAATTTTTCTAGTTCAATTAGGAGTAAGGAGGAAAATTTTTTTAAACTTTTTGTAAAACAAAATTTTCCTCAAACTATTGTCCATAAAAATTACTTAAGATACTGTTTCAAAAAATATGACAACAATCTTTGCCTACTTGAAATCAATGTAAAAACATGCTGTCTTGCAGGTTATGTAATTTGCAAATTATCATATCCTTGAGTCCATGCATGTGAAAATTGGAAAATTTGGTTGCCTGGTACAACTTAGTTTTAACAAAATATATAACTTATATTAGAAAATTTTTGAGGGAGGAAAATGATCCCACTATCTATCTCTCAACAATACCTTACTTTTAGCAATATATTTTCTGAAAATTTGCATTATTCTTCCCGAACTTTGTGACCTACACATACATGCGCAACACTCGGCTAAGTTGGCTAATCTGGTCAACTGATTTGGTGGCTGACCAAGGTAAGTTGCAAAATTGCTAATGTAAGTTAGAAAAATCACCAATGTAAGTCGCAAAATCACCTATTTAAGTTGCAAAATCACTTATGTAAGTTGCAAAATCCATAAAAATTGAGGAGATAAGTTGCAAGATGGAAGGGGTAAGTTGCAAAATGGAGGGGGTAAGTTATATGATGGGCAGTAAAAGTAACAAATTTGGAGGAAAATAGTAATAACAACATAGTAAGTAGGCAAGTTATAATTAAGAAATGGTACACGGGACCTTTTTTGTCCTTTGCACTTTGTGCCAAGTAAGTTCACAAATTTTTCAACTAAGTTGCACCGGCTAACTGAATTTTTTAAGTTGCATACAGTATGGACCTATACTACCAATTTTGCAACTTATTTCCCAATTTTGACAAATTTTATTATTTATCTCCCCAAATTTTTACCAATTTTGTGACTTATTTTATTTCCCCAAATTTTTTGAAAAACTTTGCTACTTACTTGCCAATTTTGTGATTCACATTGCTGTTTTTGTGAATTAGTTGCCAAATTGGTTAGCCAGATTGATTGGCCAACTTGGCCATTTGCTGTGCATGTATACTTGGGTACTCAAACAAGAATAGCTACCACTATCCCATTTTTACAATATAGTATACAATGAATTCCTTACAATAGCATTGCAAAAGGGGAAAGTAAATTTTAATGTATATTGACTGGGCTTTTGTATGAAGTAATATAAATTGAAGCCATTGCTAAATTATTCAATTAATACTAGCTAGCACTACCAAATAATCAGTAATCTAGACCTTAATTTGACTTTTATTCATATTTATCATCAGACTAGGCCTTGATAGGCTTACTAATAGTTATGTATTTTTGATATATAAATGGTAACTACAGACAATTAAGAATAACACTTGTAGGCCTATATTCTATTTTGGCTGCCAAGCAAAATAAAGAAATGAACTTATATTCTTAATTTTTTAGGATTAAATATATATTTGCTTTAGAACTAAAGTTTGTGCTTCAAAAGATATATAGCTATTGGTAGACAGAGCAAAAAAAAGTCAGGAAGGTGGCAGTTTGGTTAGAAAATTCTGGCACACAGATGCATTTTTAGTGCACAATGGGGCCATGGCGCATAAGCGCAGCATATATTGGTGCACAAGTATGGTATACACAAAGGGTCTTGGTGCATATTGGCACACAACATGGTGCAAAATTGTGGCAAAATTGGCAATGTAAGTGGGAAAAGGTAAAAAAATGCAACTAATTTGCAAAGATTTAGAGTTGATGGAGAAGAAATGGTTTGTGGGACCTTTTTTTCAGTCCTTTGAACTTTTTCTCTAAGTAAGTGCATAACACTAACATGGCGCATACAAGGTTTTTGTGTTAGTGCACAGTGCACAATTTTAGGAAAAGCAAAAAATTCTTCCAGTGCACACTATGCCACCTTCCTGACTATAAAGCAAATAGGCCTAAAAGGTTATAAAGATTAGCTAGGCCTAGTTATTACTAACGCTATCTATTATTGGGTTACTGAAATGATTGAAATTTTTAGGCCTACAAATAGTCTATTTAAAAAATTAGAAAAATTAGATTTTCTGGTTTGCTAATGTGAATAATAAATAGCCTAGGCCTAATAATATGGGGTGTAGGCCTAATTAAGTCTATGCCTAAGTTGAGCTTTAAAACCCTGCCTGCCCTCCCCCTAGCATACTATAGTCATATTCTTATAGGCCCCTAGCTATACTTTATAGACTTAGGTCTAGGATAGGATAAATAAACATGATCCAAAACCCTAGGCCTAAATACAGCTCTACTTGGCCCATGGCCATAATAGCATGGAAATAAACAGCAAAGGCCTACTACACATAGTGTGAAGTCAAATTCTTAAAATACTAGGAATGTAAATGTCAAGAGGCACAGGGGCGTAAAATTAAGTCATAAGGCACGCTGCTCGTTATTATAAAAATCCGATAGAATAACAAGCGTGGACTTTAAACCTTGTCTGCTGGTAGAGAACGGAAGGAATTTCTACTTTGACAAACAGTTCAATCGTTAAAATTCATCAATAAATGATGTATTTTTTTGACTTTATCATAAGCTTTAAACGATTCTCGGCATAGTAATACAACTTAAGATCGCAGTTAGGGATTGTTCTAATCTTTAATTTGTTATACAGCAATAGAAATATAAATTATTATCTTTCCATGAACATTACACGAAACCATCCGAGCTTGTTGCGTTGTGTTGGTGAATTTACTACACTTACACTTCAGCTATCGATTGCTCTATATTTCAGCTTTCGAGATTCGGTATATTTCCCGGATACCCTGACTTTCGATCAGCAGAACCTCCCGCGCTTGGGGCACCTCCAATCACCCTTGGGCCGAAGTCTCATTAGTCGAAAGGTGCACGTATTTAATAGTCTGATGAAAAGTAAACTTTCATGCCGATTTATTCTAGTGACCGCTAAAAGCAGTTTTTTTCAGTCAGTAGTGCATTGGGCTTTTCCGTGTATACATTTGTGCCAATTTTGCTTAAAATAAAGATCGATTCACCTGCTTATTTTAGGACCTTCTCGTCTACTCGTCTGCTTATTTATTTAGCAGGACTACGTCTAACTTTACACAAATTGATGGCGGCTGAAGCTTAGCCAAAGCTCATCAATTTTCTTAGCCAGCATTTGAAACTTGCATTCAGCTAAACAACTAACGGTACCGGCTTGGAAGTCTGTAACCCAGTTAAGTGGTTTTGGAGCCTGCCTGAAACTCAGACACCAGTCCAAACGTAACGACATGCAAGTCTGGGCATGCGCCTATTAGCCTGCATCGCTAGATTTAACTGTTCTCACCAATTGCGTTTATGAAACTCGACATTAACATGGATTTGAAGATCTGAATCTGGTCTGAATTTCCTTCTGTTTTCTTTTTGATTTAAAATTATCTGCTCAAACAATTACGTGTGTAGATCTCTGCAGTGCACCTACCGAATTATCTACAGAAAAAGAACAAGTAATTTTCAAATTCCTTATAATTAGCTTCTTAAGTTCCTGAAAAAAAGTTTAGAAGGGAAACAAATTTTGACTCGTAAAATATTAATAATAATTATACTATGTCAATAAAAATGTGTATTTCAGTTTTGTCTTAGTTTTATAGCAATTTTATATTTTTTCTTAGTATCGTTTTTATATACGTTTAGATCTATAAAGAGTTCAAGTCTTGTAACTCAGTGAATGTTATCACTCAGGGAATCAGTAGCAGGTCCATCAACCGACCACGATTGTAACTAAGCTTATGGCGGCGGCAGCGCAGCTTCCAGTACTCGTATGACAGTCGCATTCGAATTTCAACTGCATCGGAATGGCTCGGTCTAATATTTAGCATTATTGAAGATATTCTAACAAAGCCTAGTTGGATCAAGTCGACAAGCAGCGTCAGAATGGTTGCCATGGGAACGAATACGTCGATTAGAGCGTCTAGAGCGGCTGTGGCAGATGCGGGTAGCTGAAGTAGCCTCGGGCCAAGAACCATGATTTCCTTAATATTTTTTAACGAGTTCCTTCTGTTGAGCTTCACTATTTATCTCTTGTAGATTTAGGTTAAAATTATGAGCACTTTAAATTCTAGTCAGAGCCATAGAACGTAAAGTGCAAAGAGTTACGCCAAAAATGTTCTCATGGAATGTGAAAACATAAATGTTACGAAAAGTTAGTCGTATAACTAACTATTAAAACTTCTCTTTTGTATTGTAGCATCGTGTACTCAATGTAAGAATCACCTAATACTAGGATGAGCCATACAAAATCTCATTCTGTAGTGTCACATTTACGTTGCAAATGATTTATTGTGCAACCAAAAATGAATTAAGACCGGTTTGGTTCATAGACAGGGGGCGCTCACCTCATAGATAGGGGGTGTTTACCTCATAGACAGGGGGCGCTCACCTCATAGACAGGGGGCGCTCACCTCATAGACAGGGGGCGCTCACCTCATAGATAGGGGGTGTTTACCTCATAGACAGGGGGCGCTCACCTCATAGATAGGGGGTGTTTACCTCATAGACAGGGGGCGCTCACCTCATAGACAGGGGGCGCTCACCTCATAGATAGGGGGCGTTTACCTCATAGACAGGGGGCGCTCACCTCATAGACAGGGGTGCTCACCTCATAGACAGGGGGCGCTCACCTCATAGACAGGGGTGCTCACCTCATAGACAGGGGGCGCTCACCTCATAGACAGGGGTGCTCACCTCATAGACAGGGGGTGCTCACCTCATAGACAGGGGGTGCTCACCTCATAGACAGGGGTGCTCACCTCATAGACAGGGGTGCTCACCTCATAGACAGGGGGTGCTCACCTCATAGACAGGGGTGCTCACCTCATAGACAGGGGTGCTCACCTCATAGACAGGGGTGCTCACCTCATAGACAGGGGGTGCTTACCTCATAGATAGGGGCCGCAACACCCACACTAAATTTACCCAGCTCAAACTGGTACCCAATCTCAGCTGGGTGGACTGAAGCAATGCGGGATTAAGTGCCTTGCTTAAGGGCACAAATTGTCTCCTAGGGCCGGGACTCGAATCCATGACCTTCCGGTCATGAGGCAGGCACCCTAGCTACTAGGCTACAACTCCTCGTAGCCTAGATAAGTAAAAAATCATGGTCACCTACTAACAAGTAGCAATACGAAGTATAAAAATTTAAAAGCGATTCGCCCTTGCTATCGCTAAGAATAATTGCAAATTGCGAGTAAATTGAATTTCAGACTATGAAACCCTTGCGAAGTGTGAGTATCAACGTTTAAGGTAGCCTCCGTGGTGACTTAGCATTGTTTTTTTTCGAGTTTTGGTACAATCAAAAAGCTCCGGTGTAAAAAATTAGAGTTATGCTAAACTGGGGTCATAATTAATAATTAAGTGGCATTAGATGTTGAAGTGTGTGAAAATTCAGTAATTTCGTGCAATCAAAAATCACTGATAACAATTGATAATCGTTTTTTAAACTTCTGCATACACATGGTGCCATCGATAAGAAATTGGTGCAATCATATCCATTAGCATGATGCAATCGATAAGAAATTGGTGCAATCATATCCATAAGCCTGATGCAATCGATAAGAAATTGGTGCAATCATTTCTATTAGCATGATGCAATCGATAAGAAATTGGTGCAATCATATCCATTAGCATGGTGCAATAGATAAGAAATTGGTACAATCATATCCATTAGCATGATGCAATCGATAAGACATTGGTGCAATCATTTCTATTAGCATAATGCAATCGATAAGAAATTGGTGCAATCATATCCATTAGCATGGCGCAATGGATAAGAAATTGGTACAATCATATCCATTAGCATGATGCAATCGATAAGACATTGGTGCAATCATATCCATTAGCATGATGCAATCGATAAGAAATTAGTGCAATCAATTTTCAAGCAATATGATGCTGTGACGTAAATTACAAGCCGAGTTCTTTAGAAGTATATTTTCTAGTTTAACTTTAAATAGAGAGCGCGAACAGAATTCTTTAGGTCCGAGCGTAGAAAGTGCGAGAGCGGTGTAGCGCGAGAGCGAGAGGGCGCACGAGAGCGAGCGGGAGGGAGGGTGGGTGGCTTTTACACATTTAAACGTTTAAATGCATATTAATTTCGTGGAAAGAAACATTATAACAAAATAAATTATAAAACCTTGATTGACTCCGTCACACCCGCCTCCGTACCGAAAAAAAGGCAGGTGGAAACGAACTACTGTAAGTAGGTCAAAGGAATATTTTACTGACGAGAAGGAAGGTCAAAATTAGTACAATTAAATATTTTTAAAATATTGCTTCTTACATTTTATGAGCACAGAATTGAAACAATAACAACGTACAACGAAATATCAAATTCGATTATATTTTGCATTGAGAAAGCGAATGTAAAATGACGAAAAAAACGAGAACAGAACAGTGCCGCAAAATATTTGTTTGATTATTTTTTGTTTTGCACAGAGGCGCAACTAGGAAATAAAAGCAACTGCACTGCAGAGGGAATGAATTCAATTCAATTGGCAACTCGATGCTCAATCCTGAAACCGCAATCCGACCTGCGCGCGGCTGCAAGGCAAACCCTCCGGTCCACACACGCACACACGCGGCAGGCACACACTAGGCTACCCCAAGAGAGAGGGGGGAGAACACAGGGAAGAGGACGGGCAGGAACGACAAAGAGGATGCCGAACCAAACCCCGACGCGACTTGCGTCCAGGCTGGCAGACCAGCACACAGCAGCGGCGCCACAGAGGCACTGCACGAGCGGCGCTACGCACAGAGCGCACGCAACAAAAGCAAGGAAGAACGACAATGAGAGCACAAAAAATGAGGCGGCACAAAAAAACGTGGAATGACGAACAGCACGCGAAGCAACATAGCAGCTCTGACTAAACTTCAGACTTCAAGATTCCGACATCCATCAGCCAGCGTCGGAAGCGAGCCAGTTTCTGGACTGTTCTACCAGACCTGGTCGTGTAGCCAGCCTCAGCAGCTGGCGGCGGCTGCTCAACCTCGACCACTGGATGATCAATAGGCCCTGGTTGCTCTGCTACTTCTGCCTGCTCTGATGCTGCGCTGTCAGACGTGTTCAGACTGCCAGAGCGCGAACTCGAACTTTCGTTTGTCACCTCTTCCCCAGCTGACCCTGGCGGCGCTACAGATTCTGTTTCAGCTACAGCCTGATCGTGGGCTTGTTCAGGGACCAGCGCTACCTGGTCACTCTCTTCTGTTGCCGGCTCCGCGGGAGCGGTTTCAACCTCCGCCTCATCCACCTGAGGAATCGTAACCTCTGACGGGGCGCTTAACGCGGCAGTGGCTGGCGGCGGGTTCTGCTCTCCGCACACATCTGATATCCCCGAACTGGAACCTGGCCAAGGTCGCTGTGCACCGACAGCTGGGGGTTGATACACGGGTTGGGCCATAGACAGGCTCTCAAGCGAGTCGAGCCAGCCTGACTGGCGGTCACCCTGACCGAGCCTGGACGACGGCAGCCGTGCAGCTGTTTGCACGCCATATCGGTCTATCACCTCCTGATAGGACGATTTTCGCACGCATCGCTTCATGCGGTCCACATTATAAACATTGTGGCTCGGATTAGGAACTTTTTCGTACGGATTTATGCGACTGAATTCTGGAATTAGCCTATAATTGCGTTCTGATAATGTTTGAATGACCTTGTACGGTCCTAGCCAGACTGCAGTGTCTAATCCTTTGTGATTAGGGTTCAAAACCCAGACTAGCTCGCCTACTTCGAAATTTGAGTGGATTGCGTTACGGTCGTAGTATTTCTTCTGTCTCGCCTGAGCTTTGCCCCGAATGTGGCGAGCCATAACTGAGACTTCAACTAAGGACTTGTGCAGATAGTGAGCATAGCTCTCTGGTCTGTAGTGATCTTGACGCGGAGGATTATAGACCAAGTCTAAAGGAAGATTTAATTCTCGGCCGAAGAAGAGTTTAGCCGGGGAGAAACCAGTCGACTCGGCCACCGTAGCACGGATTGAGAGCGCTGACAATCTCGCGGCCAGGGGCCAGTCCAGCTGTCTTTCGAGACACACAGCTCTAATCTGGCTCTTGATGGTTTGAACCATGCGCTCGGCTTTCCCGTTCGCCTGGGGTCTTCTCGCAGTGGTGCGCAACATGTCGATCTCAAGCAAGCGGGTAAGCTCTCTCATCACCTGGTTTATAAATGCGGTACCGTTGTCTGTAACTAACTGCTCCATGGCTCCGTACCTGGCTATCCATTCGGACAGCAGAACGGTGGCTGTAGTCTCGGCTGAGACATCAGCGACAGGGGCAATCTCAACAAATCCTGTGAAGCGGTCGACCATGACGAGGAGATACCTCAGACCACTCTGTTCGGGAAACGAGCCAGCATGATCGACGTGTACAACCTGATTTGGGAATCCAGCTAGTGCTGGTTGCATTGGCTCTTTGTTCTTCATTTTACATTTTTTCGTCCGAGCGCAGATTTCGCACTCAGCTAGGATACCTCGCACATAAGTTTCTAGGTCGGATATTTGAAATCTGGCTTTGATAGCTTGAGTAGTCTTTGAGACTCCACAGTGATTTAATTCGCGATGATATCTAGCTACTAGCTCACTAATGTCTGCACTTTCTGGTACGACAAGAACTTTGTTTGATGGCTTATTTTTCTTGGCTGGCTTTTGTCGATAAAGCAGCCCTTGCTCGACTGTTAGCTCGTCGAGCTGCGCCCAGAGAGCACGCATCTCTCTGCTACATCCCTGTAAATCAGCCTTAGCTGGCTTTTCGCATGTCCCTTTAACAGTAGCTATGAGTTGTGCAAGATCGACACACGAGTCCTGCGCTTCACGAACCCACTCGTCTCGAAGAGTATCCGATTCGCTTTCGCTAGTGCCATGAGTTGCGGAAGAAGTTGACAATTGCGCGTCACAATCTATGGAAGGTTGATTGCGGTTAGGCAAGTCAACTGAAGGTTCAGTATTGGTTAGATTCGAACAGCTTTGCTGCTCGGCATGATCACCTGACCCGATCTTCAGGCTAGCCTCAGTTTCAGGCTCAGTCTGGCAGCCGATCTCGGCTGTAAGAGAGCGGAGCTCGATCTGGCATGCTACAGCACTGGATGCAGTTGGCAGTTTGTCTTCTGAATTAGTCTGCCTTTTTGCCTGAAATTTCTGCTGAAATTCCGGGATTGCTGAACACGAAGGGCAGTCAAAGTGATCCGCCCGAAACCGCGGGTTTCTGCTGAGCACATCGGCGTTTACGTGAGAAGTGCCGGGACGGTGGATCACCTTGAAGTCGTATTCTGCCATGCGCTCAAGAGTGGACTGCTGAATTTTGAAATCGTAAAGCTCAATGGTTGTTAGCCACTGTGCCAGCATGCCTGTGGCGTGCTTCTTGGAATGCAGCCACTGCAATGCTGCTGCATCTGATCGAACGACAAAGGGCTTGTCCAACAGATAGGTCCGAAAGTGTTCTAACATTATCACTAGTCCCAGCAACTCTCGCATCGTAGCGCAGTAGTTGCGCTGGCTAGACGAAAACTTTTTTGATGCGTAAGCGATGACATGTTCTTCTCCAGCTGCATCTTCCTGACTGAGCACTGCACCGACGCCTTCCAAGGAGCTGTCGCAATCGAGCACGAATCCTCGACTGCCTGGAGACATGTCTGGGTACGCCAACACAGGCGGAGAGCACAAGTTTTTCTTTAGCTCGGTGAAAGCTCGATCGTGAGGCTCAAGCCACTGGAATTTCTCAGATCCACGGGCAAGTGCGTACAGAGGAGTCGCGATGATCGAAAATCACGGCACAAATTTACGGTAGTAATTTGCAAACCCCAAGAAAGAGAGTAGTCGCTTCTTATCAACCGGCCGTGGCCACTCCTTGACTGCTTGAGTCTTAGCCGCGTCTGCTTCGATCCCCTTCGCAGAGACGATGAATCCAAGGAATCGAACTTTCTCCTGGAATAACTCGCACTTTGTTGGCTTCACCTTCAAATTCGCTTTCCTCAGCTGCCACAGCACCAGCGCTAAGTTTGCTATCATCTGATCATTACTCGAAGCTTTTATGATGATGTCGTCCAAATAGTTCAGGCTCACCTTCATCAAGAGAGGTCTAAAGATTTTGTGCATCAGTCTTGCGAAGGTTGCTGGTGCAGTTTTGATGCCGAGGGGTACTACTTTCCAGCGAAAGGTTCCCTGAGGGCAACTGAAGGCTGTGATATCACGATCTTGTTCGCGGATTCCGACTTGCCAATAGGCCGATGTCAGATCTAGACTTGAAAAGACTGTTGCCTCTGCGAGGCTGTCAAAAGATTCTTCTATTAGCGGCAGCGGAAACGAGCATGGCTTAATAAGCTTATTTACAGACCTGTAATCGATGCACAGCCTCTGCGTGCCGTCTTTTTTCTTGACTAACACAATCGGCGATGACCACTCTGCGTCGCACTCCTCGATTACCCCCTGCTCAATCATCTGCGTGATCTGTCTGTCAAGGAACTCCTTCTGCGCGGGAGTAGTGCGACGGGATGTCAGTGAGACTGGGCGGCAGTTTTTATCTGTCAGTTCGATTGGCATTTCGAGTAAATCTGTCTTACCTAAGTCTGAATCCGACTGCGAGATCGAACTCATGAAATAGTTTAGTAGTTTTAGTGTGGTGTTTAGTTGTGTCTGTGTGAGATTAGTTTGATCTAGGCGGAACTGCTTCATCAGCCAGGCAGCTGTGCCCTTGTCAGGCGGCGGAAGCTTTGCGAGTTTGTTGTTAAGTTGTGCTGCACTGTCTATGGTGAAATCTTTCTCTGTGAGGCTGGTTTTCGCTATGACTTCATCTGTACCTAGCTCTGTAAACGACGCTATCGCTTCCCCCTTATTTATACTAGCTGGCTGCTCACTACTGTTTAGCACTCGAACTAAAACGTGGCTGGTTTCGCTAACCCTATCGATTGATTTGGCTACAATGTATTCTGAATCTGTGCTGAATAGTTTTGATGAAATTATGCCGCTAACCTTTTGACCTTGGTCCTGAACGCAGCTTGGCACAAGCGTCTCAAATCTTGGTGGCAAAGTCACGCTACAAGCTGCAGTCACTCGGCGCATTCGGAAAACACCCTGGTCACCTTCTATGGTCGGAACTGGTTCACCGGCTACGGTGACGCGGCCATTGACGAAGTCGAGATTAGCTTGAAAGTTGCGCAAAAAGTCCATGCCCAGGAGGGCCTCAGCAGTTGATTCCTCAGTAACTAGAAATGACTGCTCATTCCTCAGCTTGCCTAGTTTCACTTCACAACGGAGAGCGCCTAAAATCTTAGTTTGTGAGCCGTTGAAAGCCGTGGCTGCGGCCACTTGGCGGGCTGGCGTGAATGTGTTATTTATTGGATCAGCTGCTACTAATCGCTCCATCGTGCGTTTTCCCATAACACTGGCGTTAGCCCCTGAATCAAGGCAGCCCATGAGAGTGCTGTCGCCAACTTTTAGCTGCACGAAAAAACTTGATTCGAGTTTGTACTCCTCCCCAGCATCGGACTGAGCACAGTGAGCTCCTTTTGGCTGGAATCTCACATCGCATGCTTGATCATGATTTTTTCCTGGGTCGGTCTGACGCTGGAAGCTCACTCGAGTCCCGACTATTTGGTGCTGCTCTGCGAGCTTCCTTAGAGCTGGTGATAGCTCACTTGAGTGAACGAATAGCTGTTCCTGAAGCTGATCTGACTGAATAAACCCGTACGCCAAATAGCAATAGTGCCTGATTCCCCAACTCGCTGATTTGTGTGCTTGTTGTGTTCATAGCTACCCCTGGACTTATTAGAGTCTGTCTTCAGTGGCGCAGGACAGTCAGCTATCAGATGGTCTTTGGCGCCACACCGGTAGCAAGGCTTGGGCTTATTTTTGCCCCTTGGCTGTGCGTAGGCGTGATTGTGACCCCGAGCACTCGCTGCACCCAAGTTGGTGTGCACTTTATGCGTATTCGAGGCGTCACCTGAAGGTACAGAAGTTTGATGCTGCCCTGTCTGCTGCCTGCGGATCACCTCTTGCTGTTGATGAACAAGTTGTTCTAGCTCCTTGACACGGCTCTCAAGATTAGACTGCTCGCTGTGGACAGCTCGGACGGGCGCAGTAACAGGAGGCCAAAGAAGCTGGTGAACGCCGATGAGCTCCTTTGCTCGCTGCAGAAGGTCAGCTGATTTGACCTGATTTGGTCTTTCCTGAACCCACAGCAAGAGCCTCTCGGCTAAGGATTTGTCCTTCAAACCGTAACAGAAGCGAGCACGAATCAGTGAATCTGCTTCTGCGGCAGACAGCGAAGCAGCATGGGCATAGCGGGTCAGTCTGTCAAAGAAGTCTGGAGTGGACTCGATCTCGCCCTGCTGGGTCGCAATCAGCTCCATGTAACTTCGCTCTTTCAGATTCGCATCGGTGTAGCGCGTGCGCAATGCCTCTAAGGCGCCGTGACAGCCTTTACTGCCGAGCTGGTTAGCCAGAAAGAATTCCTGACACTCTGGTGCCAAGAGAGAAAGCAAGACAGCAAGCCGCTGTTTGTCCGGAATCTGATGGGCTGCTAGGTAGGCAAGAAACTGAGCTTCCCAGATGGTGAAATTCATTCCAGCGCTGTAAGACTGTGGCGGTCGTAACCGGACAGCACTGGAACCTGTCTGCGGCTTTTCTGTCTCTCTAGGTTTCGGACTGTTGACGGATGACAGAGTCCGCTCGAGAAGCTGCTGCAGAGAAGACAGAACTGACGACAAGGGCGCGCCAGCCGACTCGGCAAGCTCACGTTTAACGGGGTCAACTGCAGCTGCAGCTGAGTGCCCAGCAGCACCATCAGCTTCCTCCCCTGACAGACCAGGCGGTGCTTGCTGCATCTGACCTGTTTCGGACATGCCTGACTCGAAAGTGATAAGGATGAAGAAGAAGAGGCAGAAGAAGGAAACGTCAGAGTAAAGAAATGGCAGACACGCAAATGTTCGACGGGGGAGGGAATCCCGGGCGACCTAAAGTCCTACTCACGCAAACCCCCCAAAAGCTAACCGTCGAACAGAAGGCCCTAATGCACAAGACCGGAACGCTCACCCTGTTAACCACGCCTGCAAGCCGGAGAATTCCGAGGAGAGCTGCAAATGCTGAGCTGTCAGTCGCAGATGATTGGCCAGGCAGTCGTGACTCCGCAGGTGTCTGTCCAGCTGCCGAAGTCGTCGAACCGTCGCAGAAGCCGTCCAGCAGTCGCAGTGTCCTCGTTGTCTCGCCCTGACTGAATTTAGCTGATGCTGGTGCTGAAGAGTTGGCACAAGGCACTGAGCCACGGAAGTGCTGACGAGTTGGCGTTGAATCTGTGCGATGTTGAGGCGCGGCGGTAAGACGAGATGCTGAGCGGTGATAGGCACGGTGAGGCCTTAGCGGCTAGCAGACAAATTTCGCTCAGCCTGGCTGCAGCTTGCAGAGCGATTCAGACGGTAAGTTGGGCCGGCTAGGGGGAGGCGGCGCAGACTGGTTATTTTCTCAAGTTTAATGCGCGAAACTTGAAAATAGCTCAAAAGCGAATAAGCGGTCGACCCTGGGGTGGCGTGAGTTGTGTGCTGTTTATGCAGAGCAGAGGGCACGTGATGACGGCGTGGGGGTAGGCTGGTATGAATTGCAGTGGCGCCTGACTTGCAGATAGATAAGAGCTAGCTCTGGTTGGGGTGGTTGGCTGGACAAACTTGTGCTGAGTCACGGCAGCTCTAAACGGGTTCTCGCTTAGCTTGGTTGGAGTTCTCTCGTACTCAAGCGGTGGGCCGATTTTTCACTTGCTGTTGTGATTTTATGGCTGAATGAATATGGCTGACGCTGGTTACAATAACAGGCTGAACTGATGATGGCGAAGATGATGTCTCGGTGGGACCTCCAAAATTTATGTGACGTAAATCACAAGCCGAGTTCTTTAGAAGTATATTTTCTAGTTTAACTTTAAATAGAGAGCGCGAACAGAATTCTTTAGGTCCGAGCGTAGAAAGTGCGAGAGCGGTGTAGCGCGAGAGCGAGAGGGCGCACGAGAGCGAGCGGGAGGGAGGGTGGGTGGCTTTTACACATTTAAACGTTTAAATACGTATTAATTTCGTGGAAAGAAACATTATAACAAAATAAATTATAAAACCTTGATTGACTCCGTCACAATGCTGTTTTTTAATGCTTATCAGTATGGGTTAACATTTGTTGACATAGGAGTATTTACTACTTTTACAAAAATATTCTATAAAAAATTTTGACAACTTACAAACGCAAAAAGCATTAAGAATGGTACCCGATCAATTAAATAATAACATCAAAACGACTTTACACAGCATAAATTTACATAAATCAAGAATTATTTTAACAGAAGCCACTGATATCATAAAAAATCTTTACCAACGGTTTCAACTTAAAAAAATTGAAGCTTTTAACGTCTTAGGCAAGAGTGACAACACATTAATCATTAGCTAAATAGGGAATTAAAAAATCTTGCCCTATTTGTTTTAATAACTTATCTTAGTTAATAAAAATATAAATTCCGCAACAGACAAACATGGGTGATATTCAATGCTTAAAAACAACTGCCCCAGAAAAGTTAACAGAGGGCATAATAAAATTGAAAAAAGATCCCGACTCTGTACTCTAATTAAGAGAAAAATCGATTATTCAATTTTTTATATTCTCAAAATAAGAGCCTTGTTAAGAAGCCATAGACTATAAGCGTATCTTTCCCAAATATCCTAAACCACAGGCATAAAGTACAGGCGTAAAGGCAGCCATAGACTGTAGTTTTCCTTCTGAGTAGCGCTTGAACAAATTGTGTATAAAGTGTCTGGAAAATTTATGCAAGTAATAAAATACAAATTTTGTGAAGTTTCGGCCCTGGAAAATTAGCTGCCTGCTTTTCTGCGATATCCAATTTTAGGCCTAAAGAACATTCCCAAATTTCCCATTTTCTTCCCTATTGTCGTTCAATCTTATTGACTGACTTTATCATACATCTTCAACTGGATGTTGTAGCTTAGTGGCTAGGGCACCTGTCTTATGACCGCTGAAGGTCCTGGGTTCGAGCCCCGGCGCTAGGAGACAATTTGTCCCCTTGAGCAGCCAGGCAATTAATCCCGTATTGCTTCAGTCCACCCAGCTGAGATCGGGTACCAGTGTGAGTTGGGTAAATTTAAGCTGGGTGTCGCGGCCCCTCCAGCCCGTCAGGACTGAGCAGCTGTACACAGCACTCGGATGCGCCGCGCAACTAGCTGCGGCTGTGCTGGGGGCTGTACATCTGGTCGAAAGGTCGGGTGTCGAAATTTATTATTATTATTTATTATTTTAACTGAATAACTTCTCTTGACTTTTTTTCGGTGAGCAATAAAAGAAACTTTAGCGCGGTCATGCGTTTATCAGTCAAATCGTTATTGATGTAACTATGGCATCTGCCTTCCGTTCAAAAAATATTTATTTCCGAAATCGATTCACCCGTTAATTTTTTATCATCAATAGCAAATGCTGAACTGTGTAAGTGGTCCACTTGTTTTATTGGGCGACCACCTGTGGCCTCGTCTGACGAGTGCACCCGTGTGTGAGTACGAGCTATGCATGTTGGGGGCATTAGTTGGGGACCCTAGATTGACAGCTGCGTTTGACACCTATGCTTGTACTTTACAAGACTTCCAATTGTTGCAAGCTTTTTTGCCATAATTATGCATAAAAAACGACCATTCTTCTACTATACTAAATGTCTAATGTGTGTGTGTGTGTCTGTCTGTGGCAGCTTTCTCCGTAACGATGTAGAGCTCGAACGGCTCAACCGATTTTGATCAAAATTTCACCAAAAGATTGCAAATTCTTCGAAGATGAGACCGTGAAAGTTTGCAAGCTCTGCTCCAAGTGGAAGGGGATTAAATATTCGAAAAACGAGTTTTTCCTATGCTTTCAATGCGAGGCCAACAAAGGTCAAACTCGGCACTGTCAGAATGTTGATTTTATTTTAGATTGCGTCATAAAGTTTTGTGCTGAGTTAAAATTCGCGGGCCAATAATTCTCAAACTCTGCACTGTCTAATTTTTTATCTAAAAAGGTTGCGTCATAAAGCTAGAGTACACTGCTCCAATTCGCGGGCCAAAAATTCTCAAACTCTGCACTGTCTAATTCTTAATTTGAAAAGGTTGCGTCATAAAGCTAGAGTACACTGCTCCAATTCGCGGGCCAAAAATTCTCAAACTCTGCACTGTCTAATTCTTAATTTGAAAAGGTTGCGTCATAAAGCTAGAGTACACTGCTCCAAGTTTAGCTAAATTGTCGCGCCGGTAAGAAGAGAATATAAATTTTCTCACCTAGCTAGAGTACACTGCCCCAGCCCTAGCTTAATGGTTGTGCACAAGGGCAATAGAAAAACTGCTCAAGCGATCTGTGTAAATTTTATTAGCGATTGATTATTTCTCGCCCAGCTGGAGAGCCCACATTGAATAAATTGGCTTAAAAGTGTGGATGCTTGAGCGAAATATTTTTATTTAAGTAGCCGTGGGCCGTTCTGCAGTGAATTTGCCAATCATGTCTCGAGTCAGTAAGTAAAGAATGTTAGTTTTTGTAGCCCTGTTAGATTGAGAAAACTTTTCAAAGAAGCAAAAGCTGTTTAAGAGGTCTTCGTCGAGCACGATACTGATCGGTAAGTCTGATAGCCTGCCAAATCTTAAATTGTGATTAGCTTAATTTTCTTAAGGCGTTACAATAGCGACTTTCTACCTGCTTGCAGGATTTTTTATCTGCTGTGGTGATTTTCCTACAAGCTCGGGAACAATTTTCTACACTTTTAGGGATTTCCTAGATGCTCAGGGGGATTTGCAAACTGCTTGGGAGATTTTCTAACGACTCTTATAAATTTTCTGACTGTTAGGGTGCTGGGAGACTTTCTAACTGCTCGGGGAGATTTTCTAAACTACTCGAAGGGGACTTTCTAACTGCTTGGGGATACTTTCTGTCTGCTTGGGGATTTCTAACTACCAAAAGGGAGTTTCTAAATTCTCGGGAGATTTTCTGTCTGCTTTGAGGATTTTTTATCTGTTTAGGGAGATTTCTATCTGATTCCGGGGATTTCTGACTGCTGGGAGGTTTCCAACTGCTTGAAGGAGATTTTCTAACTGCTCAAGCAGATTTTTTGTCTGCTTGGGGATTTTCTTAACTGCTCAGGGTGACTTTCTAACTGCTCGATGAACTTTTCTATCTGATTGGGGGATTTCTAACTGCTTGGTTGTTTTCGGACTGCTCTAGAAGGATTTTCTAAATGGCCCGGTGGATTTTCTGTCTGCTTTGAGGATATCTTCTTACTGCTGAAAGGGGATTTTATAAATGTTCGGGTAGTCTGCTTAGGGAATTTTCTGTTTACTTAGGGGATTTCTGACAACTCAGGGAATTTTCTCTTTGATTTGGGGAATTTTTTACTCCTAGAAGGGGATTTTCTAACTGCTGGGGGGATTTTTCCGTCTACTTGAGGGGCTTTCTACCTGACTGCTGGGGAAAGATTTTCCGACTGCTCGCAAAAGTTTCTTTTATGTTTAGAGGATTTCTGACTGCTCGGGAAAGTTTCTATTTAATTGGAATTTCCGACTTCTCAAAAGGGATTTCTAACTGCTGGGGGGATTGTTTCTGTTCGTGGGTTTTCTACCTTATCCTGGAGGAAGATTTTTCGGCTGCTCGAAAAAATTTTTAGCTGCTTGGGTGATTTTGGACTGCTTGAAGGAGATTTTCTAACTGGTCATGGAGATTTCGGACTGCTCGAGGGGGGTTTTCTAAATGCTCGAGAAACTTTTCTGTCTGATTAGAGGATTTCTAACTGCTTGGGTGTTTTCGGACTGCTTGAGGGGGATTTTCTAAATTATCCGGAAGATTTTTAACTGCATGAGGAGTTTTTGTTCTAACTGTTATGAGCCTAAACCCAGTGCAGTCAAAGAAGTTAAATTAGTCGCAAAATTGAATGCAGCAGTAAGTTTCGAATAAAAAATATTCTCTCACTAAGCTACCGTACAATACAGACTACTGTCCGTCGTGTGGTAAGTAGTAAGACAGAAATATTTAACCGTTTTAACTCGAGCAACCTGACGCCATTTATTATTGGCTAATGCGAATAAATAAGTTGTTAGACATTCTGTTCAAATTTAAACAGAATTTTACACTCAAATTGCTTTTCGTGCATGCTTCAATAATTGTAGTTTAAACGGTAACTTCGGAACAGCTGCCTCCTACCAAGGCCTCAAATCGGGCACGTTGATGCAATAAATCAACCAATTTAGTGAGCAATTAGCGTAGAACAAATAATCGAATAGTGCTCCGAGCTCGAACATCAAACGCTTCTCGGCCATGACCAATTCGGAGGCGTCGGCATAACCGCTGTATTCAATAATGCCAACAATCAGGTAGGTGACGGCACGCGGCAGCGAACCGACCAGATGGGCAGCTGAAGCGGCCATCAGAGTGACACCCGTGCGAACAGCCGCGGTGGATTCTCTCGGTCTCGGTCTTGTTTGACGGTGTCGATAGTTTTTGGTCTGGTTTGGCGGCGTCTCACGGACAGGCGAAATCTCTAGCCGCGTGAAGCTGCATTGATAAATTGAGTTGCAAACCTTGACAATCAGTAATTCCCCATTATACAATATTCAAAAAAGAAGCATATAGTACTTGGGGCTTCACTAACAAAACGCCCAGAAGCAATCATCACTAAATTAATCAACGATTCCAACATACGCCGATGTTGGGCTAGCGGCCAAATCTACCAGTGAAACAATGCAGGACTATAAAAGGATAAGCATTGCAAAGGCTATTAAAATGCAACAAACCCTGAGTATAGACGAACGTTGGCAGCATTTAGACTAGGAAATCATGACGTAACATGCGAGACACTTCGAAAAGTGAGAGACCTAGAATACCCTATGAAAATAGATTGTGTCCAAAATGTAAATCAGAGGTTGAAAATGAAGTCCACTTTCTATTTAAGTGTCCCTGGAATGAATACAGAGCTCCTAGGGAAAATTTCATCAAGGAGATATCCAAAGAAGTTAAAGAGGAACTTTAACTTGTTAACAGAGGAGAATAAATGTCTTTTTCTTATGGAACAAGAAAATGTTGAACTTATTAACAAATTAGCCAAACACAAAAGCTCTGAAATTTCAAAAAAAAATATTTCTTGTCTTTTTTAATTCCCACGCCGCTTAAAAAATTTAAAATGCATAGGAAATTCTTGTAAAGCAAATTTCGTAAAATCAACATTGGTTAGCTTAACGCTCGTATTGCTTATGTTTCGATTCGATGTTTATGATATTTTAAATAAACAAAAAAAATCAGCACCCGTATAGCGTGCGCAAATTATAAAATAAAATAAAATAAAATAAAATAAAATAAAATAAAATAAAATAAAATAAAATAAAATAAAATAAAATAAAATAAAATAAAATAAAATAAAATAAAATAAAATAAAATAAAATAAAATAAAATAAAATAAAATAAAATAAAATAAAATAAAATAAAATAAAATAAAATAAAATTATCCAAAACGGATTTGCCTTCATTTACCCTAGAAATAAACTCACTTTTCCATTGGCTGCGATCCTCTGCTAGCAATATCCTGGCGTTGTTGTTGCCGCTGCTGCTGTCGCCAACTTGCTCGTCGGGAACGCGCTATTGAGCAAAGTCGGCAGGCCAGAACGGCGTTGGCAACCAACAGAAAGCAGCTGCCTAAAGTCCCGTTAGCAACTAGCGTGGCGTAGGCCTGGTAGGCAATTACAAGCCCATTCGGTGCCGTTATGTCCATGTAGCAGTGCTCCTCGTCGAGATATTTATAGATTCGAAACTCAACGATGCCGAAGATGCCTACAGCGAGGAAGGGAGCGCAGAAGACGCCGAGGAGAAGGCAGTAGCGACCGCGGCTGGTGCTGACTCGATGCTGCAACGGACGGCTAACGGCGTAGAGCCTGTCGATAGCCAGGAAGCAGAGCAGGTTAGCTGACAGGCCATTGCCAACGATCCATAGCAGGGACCAGAGTTTGCAGGCTGCGTTATTCGACACGTGCGGCATTGAAAACTGGAGACCGTAGTATAGAAACTGATTGAAGAAGACGCTGTGTGGTGCAGGGAGGAGTTGGTATGTTAAAGTACTTGTGCGAATGCATTCTCTGTCAATAGGACAGCATCACAAACAATAGGACAGCATCACAAACAATAGGACAGCATCACAAACAATAGGACAGCATCACAAACAATAGGACAGCATCACAAACAATAGGACAGCATCACAAACAATAGGACAGCATCACAAACAATAGGACAGCATCACAAACAATAGGACAGCATCACAAACAATAGGACAGCATCACAAACAATAGGACAGCATCACAAACAATAGGACAGCATCACAAGCAATAGGACAGCATCACAAACAATAGGACAGCATCACCAACAATAGGACAGCATCACAAACAATAGGACAGCATCACAAACAATAGGACAGCATCACAAACAATAGGACAGCATCACAAACAATAGGACAGCATCACAAACAATAGGACAGCATCACAAACAATAGGACAGCATCACAAGCAATAGGACAGCATCACAAACAATAGGACAGCATCACAAACAATAGGACAGCATCACAAACAATAGGACAGCATCACAAACAATAGGACAGCATCACAAACAATAGGACAGCATCACAAACAATAGGACAGCATCACAAACAATAGGACAGCATCACAAACAATAGGACAGCATCACAAACAATAGGACAGCATCACAAACAATAGGACAGCATCACAAACAATAGGACAGCATTACAAACAATAGGACAGCATCACAAACAATAGGACAGCATCACAAACAATAGGACAGCATCACCAACATTAGGACAGCATCACAAACAATAGGACAGCTTCACAAACAACAAGGGATCATCACAAACAAGAACACGATTTATAGAGAGGAGACCTAGAAGAGACCGATTAGTGTCCAAAAGAGTCCCATCTCCCATCCTATCTTCCCTAGTAAAAATCGGGCTACTCACCTCGACAATATGGTGACTAAATCGGCAATAGTGAGCACCACCAGTACATAATGCTTCGGCTGTAGGGTGCGCCTCTTCTTAATGGCCGAATAGAGTATCAGGCTAGCGCCTGCCAAGCAAGCAATTGTCAGCACTGGGGCGGCGTAAAGTCGCATTACTTTCACCAGCTTAGCAACATGATCTGCTGCCTCGGTGTAGCTTGCAACTGGAGTTGTTAAACGCAATTCAAGAGATTATTGTTTGTTGTCCAGAGGAGTTGTAGCCTAGTGGCTAGGGCGCCTGCCTTATAACCGGAAGGTCGTGGGTTCGAGTCCCGTCTCTAGGAGACAATTTGTGCCCTTGAGCAAGGCAGTCCACCCAGCTGAGATTGGGTACCAGTTTGAGCTGGGTAAATTTAGGGTCGGTGTTGCGGCCCCTCCAGCCCGTCAGGACTGAGCAGCTGTACACAGCACTCGGATGCGCCGCGCAACTAGCTGCGGCTGTGCCGTAGGAATACGACCGTAAGGTCGGGTGTCTAAATTTATTTTTTATTTTTTATATTTTTTTAGTATAGAATTTGAGCGTTAGTATAATCGTAACTGTATACCCACCAAAATGAAATCTCGTTATTCCTAGAATCCAATCATACTTATTAAAGCCATCAATAAGCATCTCTGTGTCAAAAAACTGCTTACCATGTTTTGAAACAGCTGTGAAATTTGTATCGTTCACTGGCATTGACATTTTATTTCTTCTTTTCAAGTTTAATTTGGTTCAGATAAGCTGCTATAGACTTCAACACTGTCAAACACCATGAATTTATAATTTTACCTAAAAGTTAATCGTACCACCACCCGCTAGATGCTTATTGGATAGGGAGGTTAAAAGCAAATTGCCCAGCTGCAGCTGATGAAGCGCCGCGTTTCTTATCGCTTTTTTGCTAACCCAACCTCTATATGCTTCCATGACTGACTAACTTGCTTTAAGGTAAATTTAGATTTAAAATTGTATCTGAATGGAAAATTTTTAAGTGGAAACGTACGCTCTGCTTGTAAGAATTTTTTGTACATTTAATGGTTGTACATGCACATGTATTATTGCACTGGTGCACCTCGCTACTGTACTGATAATGTTTATCAGCACACTTTGAAATTAATCTCTGTGTGCGAACCTAATACGAATGTACGAACCATTGCGTCTTTAATATAACTGTATCAATTCAAACAAACAGTGAAATCTCGCAATTAATGATTTATCGGGTACACATTCCGGATGTAATCAAGTTAATAAAAAAAAATTCTGTGACATCAATAACAATACATCCCTGGATCCAAACATCTCGCCGCTGTGTAAACAATATATTTTACTGATTAAAGTATGTTTTCGCATGCTAGAAAAGAGTAAATAAACTTCTACAAGACTGCTCCAACAAGCAGCTGAGCATCGAGGGTTAACCATAATAATAATAATAAACATGTTTCTTTAAGTTTCATGAAATTTCCTGTGCTCCAAAGTAGCCTAATATTTTCGTGGTTAGTATAAATTCTTATCTAGAACAAATAAACTGTATTATTTCTCTATTGCCAGCTATAAGTTTCGTGCGATATATATGATGCGTTCAACATGTTTCACGGGTTGAGCAACAACGTGACTTCGTCATAGTTAACCTCGAAACAGCTCCATATTCCTATTTACATCCGGAAGAAGTCATGTATTTAGAAATAAATTCTGGTTAATACAATTCAATGGGATCTATAGAAATGATCAAATTTTATACGATATCGAAGCATCAACTTGAGAACATTCAATGTAAAACTGTGGATTACAGTCTTTTGATTGCACAAGCATCAAAATTTTGCCGCAGGGGGGTGGGCAGCTCGTCCTTTGTGTTGCCTGCCCGGTTGAGCTGTTATGCGCCGCTTTGACCCCGTTAGAAGGTCGACGGTGGACCAGTCCATGCGCCTGCACGTGATCGAGCTGTGCCAGCCTCTGAGTTGCTTTCTCTCCTCGCGCTTTCCGCCGCCTCCGTCTTGCAGCTCACGAAAGTCTCAAGCTAGTTTTCCAGCCCTCTGCATGGTGGTGCCATTCTGGACTGGCCTCATGAGCAGTGACTGCTTGGACCTACGCAGAAGTCGGTTTTTATGTGCATGTACATGTAGGTCAGTGAGAGCCGCGAGTAGCTGAGAGTAACACCGAAACTTCACAACACCGAAACTTCACAACACCGAAACTTCACAACGCCGAAAAGCTATTTTAGCCGCCTCTTTCACGACACCGAAAATTTATAACACTAAAACTTCAAAACACCGAAACTTCACAACGCCGAAAAGTATAGCCAGAGCTTAGCTTTGTATAGCTTTTCGGCGTTGTGAAATTTCGGTGTTGTGAAGTTTCGGTGCTATGAAGTCTCTTGCTATACATGTACCTTTCGGCGTTGCGAAGTTTCGGTATTATGAATTTTCGATATAATGAAGTTTCGGTGTTGTGAAAGAAATTTGCTTTTCGGCATTGTGAAAGTTCGGCGTTGTGAAAGCGTGTGGCCTCACTCGTACTCTATAGTACTCGAAAGGGTGGATGCTGACAAATCTGCATGATGTACATGTACATGTACAGTTAGCTGCCAATACGCGGTCCCCGGACGAACTGAGTGTTGCTTGATGACGCATTAATTGCGAAATTGTCAGGCACAAAAATATTATTTTAATTGCAGATACGTAGTATGCACGTTACATTCAAACTGGCTACTGGTAAGTAGTTAAATATGCTGTTTAATAAAAGAAAATGTTTTTCAAAAGCCTAAATAATAAAGGCCCAATCCACCCCTGACTTACAGTTTAAATGTTGTGCCCTAAGCTCAAGAGCGACTGTCTGAAGCCCAGCCTTCCTGAGTGCTAAAGTACGGCTCAGGGCATAAACACGCAAAACTAGCGGCACAGCAACTGTTTACATGCATATCACGAGACTTCATGAATACACACATGCAAATTTAACTTGGCACGTACTGTACACCGCGGCCATAAAAATACTGTGTTTAGCTATAGTCTACTGGCTGGTGTTACTTTCCTTACACGATACTCCTGGCCTGTGTACACTGCTTGCTCAAGGACTACTAAAATCTACTTAAGTAGTCCTTGTGCTTGCTCCTAAAAAATAAATGACAAAATTAGGCTAATTAAATAAATAACTTTATTTTCACGTGCACCACCTTATACGCCTCCAATAAGTCTGTCTGTACACACTATTAACACTAAATTCACATGTAAATTAGTACCAAAACAAAAATCCTTTTAGGTTTAGTTGTCCTTATTAAAGTTGGAATAAAACAACATTGAAGCTAATGCTTTCCTAAGCTCCAGCGAACAGAAAACAATGTACATCTAACGAGGTGGTAGAGAAATTCTTATCTTAGAAGAAAAATGGTCGCTCTGAAACAGGTCTTCCCATTGAAAACCGAACATTTCTGGCTGAATTTGGCATAGCTAGGGTACTAAATTTCTCTTCTTTAATTCTCAATTATCAATTAATCTATACGAGTACAAAAGATATGAAAATGACAAAAAAACTGAAACGCTCAATTGATGATATTAGGCATATATTACACTGTTAATAACAAAATAAATAATATAAATAAATAAAAATTTAGACACCCGACCTTTCGATCAGATTTACAGCCCAAGGCACAGCCTGGTTGCGCGGCGCATCCGAGTGCTGTGTACAGCTGCTCAGTCCTGACGGGCTGGAGGGGCCGCAACACCCACACTAAATTTTCCGAGCTCAAATCTCAGTTGGGTGGACTGAAGCAATGCGGGATTAAGTGCCTTGCTCAAGGGCACAAATTGTCACCTAGGGCCGGGACTCGAACCCACGACCTTCCAGTCATGATGCAGGCGCCCTAGCCACTAGGATACAACTCCTCTTAATAACAAAACACAATTAATTAATACAGAAATTACTTATGAATTGACCAAATTAATTCAAATTTATTTATTTTCAAATTAACCGAGCTTTGCAATATGGACATATGGAAGATTAGAGAGTTTTTTTTCAACGGAACTAGTTTACTACAACAGTATACTAAAGCGAAAATATCATTATCAAATTTTTTGGGGGATTTAGGGAACAGAAGAATGAAAACAAGCAGCATCGACAATTAAAACAAAGAATTAAACCAACCAATTCATACAACAAAATTAAATAGATGTTTGACAGTGATAATTGATAAATTTCAAATTCCAACATATTTACACGATTTTTTTTTCACAAGTTGGCTAAGAAAATATAGAATAATTTTTTTTCGAAGCTTTTTTTTACAAAAATTTACAGCAGTGGCAACGCTAAAAAACTGCTAAAATAAGACTGAATGACATCTGATTAAATAATGCGATTGATGGATGAAGAGTGATATAAAAATATAATGAAAACTTACTATGTTAACTTACATTCTGAAAACGAAAATCAATTGTTGAACTGAAGCGGTGAACATACTAAATAGTAAATATTATACTTTCAAAAAGTGCTAATTTACATTCAGAATTGTAAGAAATTTAGCGTGAAGTTTTGTGATCATTTTTTAAACATTTTCTTTTCAATCTGGATTGATTTAAAAATGCAATGCGTTTTTAAAAAAAACGGTTTTAATGTCTTGCGACAAGTGAAGAACATAGAGACTGTGATAAAATAGATATAGAATATAGAATTTTTCCCCTAATTTCTGAATCGCCCATTAGGCATAGTCTCCGGATCAAGATGAAGAGGTAATAAACGATTTAAGAGTTTAAATTAGAGTTTTGTTTGTCAACGGGTTAGCAAGCAGTCAGGTGACTAAAGTGTCAAGACATAGTTTCATTTCAGAAAGTTACAAACACTCAGTCTTCTGCGCAGCTTCTCATTGCAGCATTTTGTGTTCACGGAGGAACCAAAGTATGCCCTCGTAGGTTGTGAGCACAATGCACGTGTTAGGAATCTGACGCATAAAATGAGTGAGCATGCCGCGGTACAGGGCGCGCGGACCTTCTTCTGACACGATGAGGCGAAATGTCGGAATTAAGCCTTTGTACTTGTTGCCCTCCTGTCTGAGGCGCGTGCGAAGTACCTCTGAAAAAGAATGTATGTAATATCGACTAAACTTTACAAACTATATTGTGTCTTTTCCTAAGCGAAACCAGTTAACTTAAAAGTACTTTTATCAATACAAGTCTTAATTCTGGTTTTTGCTTTCTGTTTCTGCTGGCCTGCTTGTTCGCTCTCTGCAGGCTACACAAAACACAATTTCTCTAAACGCCCACCCAGACCAAACCCCCAACCCCCACCTCTGGCCTAGTCTCGTGCTTATCACGCTTCGGGCGAGTGACTGCGTACCAAAGTACGGCGCTGGATAAACAAGAGCTATTTTTAGCAGAGGGAAGGAATAACTCTACCGATCTAAACACAATGAATGCTTGTGCGGGCGTGTTAGGGCATTCCCTCAAGGTCGTTTAGAGCTAGCTAATGGAATTGTGGGCTTGGTTTTTAGGCGGGCCAGGACAAGGCCGTGACTAAATAAATAGCAGAATTTTGTTGGGTTCGTTCTACCGTACGATGGATGAACTTGGCTTTGGGAAGAAAGACTAAACAGGGAAAATCGACTACTTTTATAGCCAGACCCTGGACGGCTATGAATTGCAAATATTATCCAGGAAATTATTAGGTAGGTCAGCCTTTCCAAACGTTTATTTAATTTTTAAATCTTTATAAAGTTAATTGCAGCTTACCGTGCGGATAGCACACACACGTGGCGAAAGACTTAGAACAGGTGCTAGCTATGGAGCAATAGAGCACCTCGTCTGCGCGGCTAACGCCGGCTACAACGCTATCAACGCCGCGGGACCATCTTAATAGGCGCCGTTTTAAATCTTCGTAGACAACAAAGTGCAACGAGGTTTCAGCGATGCCCAAGTAGGACGCCTGTATGCCTCGGTAAAAGCCTAGTGGGCCGTGCTGATGCCATACGGCTCGAATGCAGCGTAGAGCGCTTACCGACTGGGATTTCGGGCTGAGGGGACAAGAAGAATGGGAACTTATGCTGCAGCAAAGAAGAAGCAGTAAAATTAAGATCTTTTTATCTTTATTATTTTTACCTCTGATCCAATTGCATTCGCGTTTTAACAAGCCAAATAGGATTAGTGCAAGTTAGCGACACAAATCCGGCAAAAGCCGCGGCCAGACAGTTGTTGCCATGGGAACCGCGTGGCAGCCACTCGGACAAAATCTCTTGTCCATTTACGTAGGCGCCAAAGTAGAAAGCGCGAGATGGTAGTACGCCCAATATTGTCATGCTAAGCCCCTTGAATAGGCCGCGAACACCTTCGGTGTGACGAATGTAGCGGATGCACTGGATAATTGATATCCGACTCATTGTTGCCATTTTGTGCTCGGCGCATGTTGCCTGTTGAATTTGAAAAAATTTAACACTAATTAGATGGTGAGGAAATATTTCCTACTGAATAGGCATAGTTACTCTTGCTGTTTACCAGACATAATAACTAAGTACAATACACACACACCTGTGAGTAGCAATTCGCAGACATAGCTGGTTGCAAGCCCAACCAACTAGGCAATTTAAGTATTGATCGAGATGTTGACGATGTTGCATAAGCTGATCCACTAGGAATGCCATTATGAAATTGCCAATGAGTCACAGAGCTTTGCAAACGAGTTTTAACAATTTCCAATGGTGATGTTAGCACAGCTCCAGTGGTTCCAGCCAAGCTGGAAGAAAGAAAAAAGGAAAAGATATCAGTTTAGTAATAAAATAAGAATGTAAGCAAAAGGCTTTTAACTATAATAAATATAAATTGATAGAAAAAACTAAACAGATATTATTGATAATGATAACTATGCCTATCTATGCTATGGTACCTTTAATTTTCTTACTTTTTATAGCTTTTGATTAGATTATAAATATAATAAATGATGCTAAATCATTTATAAGTAAATGTATATTACAGCTAATAATATACATGGTAAAGTTCTCATTGAATATCTAAATACTATTTTATTTATTTATTTAGCTGACTGTAGTTCAGCAGTTGAAGGTGGGAAATGCATTAATCGGCTGTAACAAAAAAGTGAGTCACACATTAGCTAGACTTTTTAACACTCTCACATCTAAGTTGATAAACTAAAAATCCCTCAAAATAAAAAAAACTTACCCTCCAGCGACTACATGAGCGAAGCTGCCATCCAGAAGTACCATTTTATCATAGCTATGGTAAACTAGACGGCTGCAAGACCGCTTTGATCAATAATAGTAATATAAAAATACAAAAGTTGCTTTTATACGATTAAAGCGCATACACTCAACAACTACCAACTAGAGCCTAACTAAAAATACGCATTACTGAAGCAAGCGGCATTTTAATAGTGACCTACATGCAAAAGGGGTGTGACTCAGAATCCTATTGGTTGACAGAGCACGTGGCGACCTTGGGATTTCGATAAAATATAAAAATATTAGTTAACGACTAAAATGCTACAATTAAAACCCTTTTTAGTTCAAGCAACATAAGCTTTTCGTTTTTATTCTTAATTTAGCCAGCAATAGACTAGTATTTATTTAAGTATGTGTCGTGTAATATTTTTAAACTTAAAATTTTCCTAGAAAGATTAAAGAATTGTAGGTTTTCTATTCGAAAAGTGAGCGTTGCGCAAATATATTGACAATATATTGACAACATGAGTAAATTGTTCACTGGATCAAACATCTCTTCTTTTTATCGATCAGCCCGACCTCGATATCCGAATTCCGTAATGAACCTAATATTCCGAGCTTGGAAACAGTTGAGCTCTGTGAAAATGAACAGTAGAAGTTTCGAGGATTTAAAAGTTAGTTTAAGTTTAATGATTTAGTTGTATTGTATTTACATTGGCTCGATTTTTCAGTCTGCCTCAACAAAAAGGTTACAAACTTAGTTCCTTTTAAAACTGAGAAAAGTATAGATAGTACTGGAATCATTTTGGCACTGAGGCTGAAAAAATATCTACACAGGAGCATAAAATTTTCCTAGCCAAATGGCATAACCAACTTGGCAAAAGATAGATTGAAAGATTTCTAAAATTTTTGGGCCTAAATTAATTGCTTCAACCCAGTCACTGGGCCAGTGTTTTTGTAATATGTAAATCAGAAAATAAATACATTAGTCAATTTGCGTAAAAATGCTATAATAACATTTTAGGTTTGATTTGCTGGATTATTTTTGTTTATTATGGGAATGAAGATGTATTTCAAATATATATATTATTTTTAGAGGTCTGGTCTCGCTTTGGATATAGGCTGTGGATCTGGCCAATTGACTGAATTGTTAGGAAATCACTTTGCAAAAGTCATTGCCAGTGATATAAGTGCTACTCAAGTATCCACTGCACAAGAGGCTTTTTCAGACTGCAATAATCTTGAATTTCAGTAAGTAGAAAAAATCTGAATGTTTTTTTCTATGAAAATATTTTTATAATATAGTTTTTATGAGTGAACTATATATAAATATTTCTTATATGCTAGAAAAATGGTATATACATTTTTTTGGCTGAATTTAGTACCTAGCTTTTTTATTTAATTCGATTTTATATTTTATCCTCATGCTGTCATGCAAATTGCCAGGCATTCTCATATATATGCATAGATTATGCAGATAACAAACAATTTTCCTATTTATATAATATTTTTTCAGTGTAGGCGACTGCTACAATCTTAAGTGCCCAAACCAAGGTGCTGATCTCATCACTGTGGCCCAGGCCTTGCACTGGTTTGATGTGCCAAAGTTTCACACAGAAGCCTCTCGATGTCTGAAGCCCACGGGTGCTCTGGCTCTGCTCACCTATGGCTTCTGTTCGATTCGCTGTCATAGTAATGAGAGTTACAGCGAGACTAGGATCAACCAGCTCATGCAGGAGGTGAGAGTCATTGAGGAAGCTTTGTTTTGACTGTTCTGGTTGAAGGAGCTAGACACTTTTTCTGAGAAAGTCGTGACACGATGTCAGATTTCGTACTTTTTATATTTTTACTCAATATTTTTCTATATTATTACTTTAAGTAGCGCATAACTGAAATTTTTAATATTTTTCTTATAATCGTTAATATTGTTCTTTGCTTTACATGCATTTTCAAATGGTAAAAAGTCGCCTAATCAATAAAAACAGAGTAAAACAGTGTAATTGCGTGTATATTACTTTTTTATTTAAAAGTTTTCTATATTCCGTACTTTGTTCGTCATTTTTTGCTAGTATTTCCAAGGCGACAAGTACATTGGACCATACTGGGACTCGAGACGCGAGCTAGTTAACTCCAGCTATAAAACTCTGCCTATGTTCAATGAGAAACAGTGCATCAGGTAAGTGTTAATTTATTCGATTTGTTAATTTCCTTTATTATGTACTTTTACTTTTGTTTTTCTGCTTAATATTGATTTTGATTGGTTGGGGGAAAAAGTCTAAATTATGGATTTCGTATATCGCATATACGAAAAAATTATGCTTCTTATAATGGATATATTTTTTTATCTCTAGACTCAGAATCGAATTCTCCTCTATATTTTCGCAGAATGACTGAAGAAATGCCACTAGATTTGACCATGTCGCAGTTCGCAGACTATTTAAAAAGTCAGTCAGCTTATCATACCTACTTGGAGACTGTGAAGCCAACTAGTCAGCAAGCGGATGTTCTCAACATTTTCCTCAACGAGTGAGCAATTTTTATTTCAAAACTCCCCTTTCTAATAGTAATTCAAAACTAACAAGCTCAAAAAAATCAAATATTTCAGACTCGAGCCTCTTCTGCCAGGGAAATTTTCTACGCCTAAAGAAGATTCTGTCTCTTCCACGGTGGCCGAACCATTGCTAACGTTGGTGTTTCCACTGACTGTGATTGTCAGTGTGCCGTGAACTTGACTAATTAGACTTTTTGCTCATTAAATATTATCTTGTTGTGCATCCATAAATACGAGTACATGCTAAGCAATGTTTTCAATTTAAAATATATACCAGAACTTTGCGTGTTTTTCATTCTAACTGAATCTTGCTTATAGGAGCAAATGATAGTAGCAAATTTTTGCTGTGTTGCTTTGATATCCTGGGTAGCTACAACTTAAGCGTGTTACGCAACACACTGGCAGACTTCAAGCGAGAGTTTAGGAAAAACGGGATAGCGGGATAGGATAGCAGAGAAAATGAAAGATAAAAGTACGGAGTTACGGAAGTGGGGAAGTGATGGCATGGGAACATTTAGATTCGAAGATTTAGAAGAGTCAGCTAGTCAATGTTTTACGTTGCGTCGCATTATTGTATTGTTAAATTGGAATTTCGCAAATTTTTTTACTTTGCTAGAGATACCACTGAGCTGCTCCTTTCAAAGTCGTCTGTATCCTAAAAGCATCCAGTTGCTTTTAGTCTTTTGCTATTGATCCCACACAGCTTATCCTTTGTGGTCGAGCTGCCCTAAAACAGCTTATCCCATTAAGCTGATCTTGTGGTGCTCATCCCATCGAGCTGATCCTGTAGAGCTTATATTGTGGAGCTTATCCCATTAAGCTGGATTTGCGGAGCTTATCCCATTAAGCTGGATTTGTGGAGCTTATCCCATTAAGCTGATATTGTGGAGCTTATCCCATTAAGCTGATATTGTGGAGCTTATCCCATTAAGCTGGATTTGCGGAGCTTATCCCATTAAGCTGGATTTGCGGAGCTTATCCCATTAAGCTGATATTGTGGAGCTTATCCCATTAAGCTGATATTGTGGAGCTTATCCCATTAAGCTGGATTTGCGGAGCTTATCCCATTAAGCTGGATTTGCGGAGCTTATCCCATTAAGCTGATATTGTGGAGCTTATCCCATTAAGCTGATATTGTGGAGCTTATCCCATTAAGCTGATATTGTGGAGCTTATCCCATTAAGCTGGATTTGCGGAGCTTATCCCATTAAGCTGGATTTGCGGAGCTTATCCCATTAAGCTGATATTGCGGAGCTTATCCCATTAAGCTGATATTGTGGAGCTTATCCCATTAAGCTGGATTTGCGGAGCTTATCCCATTAAGCTGGATTTGCGGAGCTTATCCCATTAAGCTGATATTGTGGAGCTTATCCCATTAAGCTGATATTGTGGAGCTTATCCCATTAAGCTGATATTGTGGAGCTTATCCCATTAAGCTGATATTGTGGAGCTTATCCCATTAAGCTGGATTTGCGGAGCTTATCCCATTAAGCTGATATTGTGGAGCTTATCCCATTAAGCTGATATTGTGGAGCTTATCCCATTAAGCTGGATTTGCGGAGCTTATCCCATTAAGCTGGATTTGCGGAGCTTATCCCATTAAGCTGATATTGTGGAGCTTATCCCATTAAGCTGATATTGTGGAGCTTATCCCATTAAGCTGATATTGTGGAGCTTATCCCATTAAGCTGATATTGTGGAGCTTATCCCATTAAGCTGATATTGAGGAGCTTATCCCATTAAGCTGATATTGTGGAGCTTATCCCATTAAGCTGATATTGTGGAGCTTATCCCATTAAGCTGATATTGAGGAGCTTAACTGAGGATATTGAGCTAATTTTGTGGAGCTTATCCTGTTGAGCTGCCTTTTTTGGAGCTTATCCCATTAAGCTGCTCCTGTAATGCTTACACCAATGCGCTGCAGAAGCGCTAATCCCATCAAAACGTCCAGATTGCCCTATACTGCCCAGCTTACTCGTATACGAGTAATCTTTCAGCTGTTTTTTAGTTTACAGCAGATTTTCCTTTGCAATTAAAAAATAACTAAGGCCGCTCTTAAAGTTCAACTGCAATAAATTATTTTTCTTTAATCCAATCGCGGTAAGACAAACAAACCAATTATTTTGTCGCGCATCAAACGGGATCGCTCAATGTTGTATTTTATCCAACATAAATGTCAAATATCATCAGATTTTTTTTCAAATTACTTCTTCTCGTCCTCTTTGGCGGCGGCTTTCTTCTTGCGCAGTCCGTCCAGCCGCTTGTTAGCCCTGGCCTGCCTGATCGCGTGGAAGGCGTGGAATTTCTTATCGTCCTCTGATTGAACGCGGGCCTTCACCCGACGAAGACGACGACCCGGAGCAACAACGGGCGGCAGCGGGCGCTGTACAACAGACCGCAGCTCCTCTTCCGACGCTTCGCCAGGCTTGGGCGATTTCGGATTCTTAGGGAACAGAATCAGCTTGCCGCGGTAGGCCTTCAAGCGTTGGGCGTTGCGTTGCAGACTCTCGGCCGAGCGATTCTTCCGACGATGATCGACGGCGATGCCGATGGTGCGTGCGAATCGACGGTTGATGCCGGCAGCTTTCAGCTCGTCGAGGCTGAAACCGCGCCCGGCGCGGACGCGCATGTTGTAGCGAACCGTCTGGCAGCGGACAACAGGACGGAGGGGTCCGTTGACGGGACGGGGCGCTACTAAGCGAGCTTTTTCAACGCGAGCTCGTCTCCGACGCTCCTTGCGGGCGGGCTGGTTGAACCAGGTGCTCACAAAGCGTTGCCAATCCTTGTGGAAGTGGGCATTTGGTATGATGTTCTTGCGCTTTACCATGGCGGCTAACCTGGCTGCTGGAATGATTTTGTTTGTTTATCAGTTTATTAAATAAACTAATTTAAAGTA
Source organism: Macrostomum cliftonense (assembly GCA_950096795.1). Classification (NCBI taxonomy): domain Eukaryota; kingdom Metazoa; phylum Platyhelminthes; family Macrostomidae; genus Macrostomum; species Macrostomum cliftonense. The sequence continues at coordinate 216,935 of CATNEM010000185.1, forward strand.
AGTTTAAAACACAAGCCAAAAAACCAAATTTTGTTTGCTTATAATAATATTTGATTTTATCACTGAGTTTAGGTAGCCTGTAGAGCACAAATTTATTTTTTTATGTATTGCACATATAGACAGTATTACCAAAATGCAAGTCAAATGATTTATTGCACACTGAATACTATATCCTTGAACTAAGTATTGAAGCTAAAGTTAAACTATATTTGTGAATAGCATCTTGCTTAGTAGTAAATTGTTTTAAAATACCTAAATATAAAAGGAAAGAATAACTCTAAGACTATCTTTTTGATAAAAATTATGAAATTTATGCTCAAATTTGTTTAAATGCATGCCAAATGTTTTACCATGTAGACTACCTAGAGTTATAGCCAATAAATAAATAATTATAACTTTTGATATCCGACCTTTTGATCAGATATACAGCCCATGGCTTAGCTGCAGCTTGTTGAGCAGCTCAATCCTGACAGGCTATAGGGGCCGCAACACCCACACTAAATTTACCTAGCTCAAACTGGTACCCAATCTTAGCTGGGTAGACTGAAGCAATGCAGGATTAAGTGCCTTGCTCAAGGGCACAAATTGTCTCCTAGGGCCAGGACTTAAACCCACGACCTTCCAGTCATTAGGCAGGCGCCCTAGCCACTAGGCTATAACTTCATAGCCAAAATTTGCATTAATAAAGACTGAATTTAACTATTTACTATTTAAGATTTTTCAAAAACATTTTACACTATACATTATTAAGATATAAAATCTTGCCTTTTAAGAGCAATTTCTCACTTGTAATTTCTGCAATAATAAACCAAAAGATAGCTATTTATCCACTATAAAAATTAGTTGGTTTAGACTGTGTCTTACTATTAGTAGGCTTTATAGTAAGAACTTGCCTAAAAAGTTTTAGCATGTAACTACTTTAACAACTTTTAGAATATATAATTTACATTATTGTAAATCATGCAATAGCAATAAAAAAATATATGATTATATACTATTGATAACTTTTATTTAATTTTACAATTGAAACTAAATATAAAGTCATAAGACTTGACTAAAATTCCCAATGAAAAGTTTATTTAAAATTACTTATTTGTTTTTAAATTGCTTTGAAATATCCTAGGTACATAGGCTAAAAAAATAGGTCCTAGGGTTGAAATACATTATCTAATAATTAGACTAATTATTTTTAGTACAAAGACTCAAAACAATTATACATTTAGGTAAAGTATCATCAACCAAAAAGGAAAATCATTTTTTTATCTTTTTTACTAAATTCTGCTTACCACAATTTGCCATAAATAGAACTTTTACTTAAAATTGTTGCAAATAGATTAATCTTTATAATGATACTTTACTTGTAATAGTTTCCTTAAATACTTTATGTGTTAAATACAAAAAGTTCTTTTTAAGCCTGATTTTCTTTTAGTATCAAAAAATTCAACAGGACAACACAGCAGATTTTGGCTTTAGTTTTTGCTGTGATTCTTTTATATCTTATTTATTGTCAATACTGAGCTGGGTTGATTAATTTGACACCCTGGACTAGGTCTATACTAAGTCTCTAGTCAATCTAGTTAATAATATTATTTATTAAAAGTACATATTATTATAATAAAATCTAAAAATACTAAACTTATAGTAATGTACATTTCGTCTCTCTCAACCCATACTGTACGCTTATGTATATTGTGCACTGACTTAATCAATAGCGCGACTACAACACGTCATTGACGTTCGAATTTATACATTCACTGTCGACTGAAAATTAATTTACACATATATGTAGAAATAATACTGTCGCCCAGATCAAGCCAAAGAAAATAATCTGTGGGTAAAATAAGCGCCGTGATTTAAATTTTGCGTGCGTTCGAGCAGCTTAAAATGACTTAAAATAACTTAACCTGACTTAAACTTTTTAGTCAGGTTAGGCCATTTAAACGTTTTAAGCAGTATAACAAATTATGCCTTAACTTTATTGTCTGTGTCCAAATAATAAAATATATTTTAGTTAGATTGGTTAAGCTGGACTTTCAATACGCATACGTTTCTTGATGGTGTTTAATTCCACTTTGTGTATAATTTTGCTTGAAAAAAGTTCCCACCGTTTTAAAACTACGTCAAAGGCACGATCAAGGACAACTTAAGTAGGTCCTTGGCAAAATTATGCACAAAGTAGAATTAAACACCATCAAGAAACGTAAACGTATTAAAAGTCCAGCTTAACCAATCTAACTAAAATATATTTTATTATTTGGGACACAGACAATAAAGTTAAGGCATAATTTGTTATACTGCTTAAAACGTTAAAATGGCCATTTTAAGTCAGTCTAAGTTATTTTAAGTCATTTTAAGCTGCTCGAACGCACCCTTTGTTCCTATAAATTGCAAAGTAATAACCAAAATTTTCTACATAAATTTAAATAACTAAATTTTACTAAAAACTAAGAAAACATAAAAATATTAGGTAATTAGTTTATAGGCTTGGCAAAAAATCAAATTATAATATTACAAATTTGCTTATCCCCACGGTACCGTCGGAATAATATTTTGCTTATCCGCACGGAACACTGCCGAGATAGGCAGACTTCCGTGCGGATAAAGCCGGACTTATTCCCACGGAACACTGCCGAGATAGGGGCAGAGAGTGGGGGCAAATGTGAGTGGGCTGGACTAAAGTCAGTAAACATATTGGCTGGGTATGAGGGAGCAGAGTACGCGCACAAAAAGATGCGCATAAAGGGTGGCCACAGGAGAGAGAAAATATTAGCCAATCAACTGGCGCAATGAAATTTCCGCGACAGGCTTTACTCTTTGTTTTGTAAATCAATCCACTAAGCGAGAGGCTAGCTGAATCATATTCCACTCAAAATCAACATACAAACCCGCATAACATTTAGACGTATCGGGACGTCCAGGGGACGTCTCATTTAGGTAAATTTGGAACGTTGCACATGCGAGATTTTTTTGGTCAACAATGCGTCCCCAGCACGAATTATTTAGACGTATCAAAATGGTCGCAATTTTACGTAGAAAATACCTTTAAATGTAACGCATATTTTACCTAGCAAATAGCCAGCTAGTCTGCTGCAGCCTGCAGCACACTTTACACGTAGTAGCACCTCTGCAGACACTTCCTTTGTATTTTTTGTGGCTAATGATATGGCTATAGTTTCATATAATTGCTGCTGAAATCAGCTGCGGAACACTGCCTATCTCGGCAGTGTTCCGTGGGAATAAGTCCGGCTTTATCCGTACGGAAGTCTGCCTATCTCGGCAGTGTTCCGTGCGGATAAGCAAAATATTACTCCGACGGTACGGTACCGTGGGGATAAGCACTGCCTATTGTTAACCACCGCTCGCTGCTCGAAAAACATTCGATTTTGATTTAATTTCTTAGAAATGCTCCTGTAGTCGAACAAAAAACTATTTTGTTTTAAAAAACTAATAACCCTGCCACAGAATTATATTTTCTAAAGTATCTAGGCAGTCTTTTTACCTCAAGTATAAAAGGGCCTGATATAGACCAAGAACATAGCTGCACGCCAGTCTATTGAAAATGTTGAGTGACTTCAGCTTCAGATTTAGAATAGAAGCAATGAAAAGAAATGTAAAAAAGATATAAGAAAATAAGAGATGAGGTAGAGGAAAGGAGAGAAGAGCTAGAAATAAGAGAGAAAATAAATAATTAGAAATAAATAATCTTTGCTATAAGTTGCAAAAATAGAAAATTGTGATTTTTAGGTGCAATTTTTTGTCAATGAAAATTTTGTGCTCAATAAAATAGCAAAAAAGCTAATGTGCATACTTATTTTAAGAGCTTCATTTTCATATTATATTTTGTTGAACTTGTCAATTAATTATAAAAGCCACTTAATTTCTTTTTTTCTTGCAAATTTGGTAATATATTGCCAATTCAACAATTTTTTTGCAATTTATTAAGCTTACATTTGTTTTTGCAACTTTTTTCTATAGGTTTTCCCAGTCAAGAAGCAGGATTGTTGAATCAACAGCCAAAATAGCAAGTTCAAGAGCATAATGTCAAATAAGCTATCACAATTGCAAGTTCAAGATCATAATGCAAAATAAGATATCAAAATAGCAAGTTCAAGAGTGACAATCTGACTTGTTTACATAATTGGCTGTGGGCGCCCATTCATGATTTGAAAATGCAAATTCAAGAGCAACACTGCAAGTTCAAGAGAAACATTGCAAGTTCAAGAGTGACAATATTTTTTCAAGCATTATGCTGCATGGTATCTTATCATAGGAATATTGTAGCAAGACCTATGAATTTTCTCTGATGACTTGAAACACTGGCTTCCAATGGGACATCTCGATTTCATGCTGCTCCATTTCTTAAATTACCTAAAAACATCTACAAAAATTGACTGCAAGCTAGGCTAGGTTTAAGTGAAATATACTGTGGAGTTCACACAAATGACTCGTGACTAACAAAGCTTTTCCATGAGTGCTATTGATATGGAGTTAGAGGCTTTTCTTTGCTTGTTTTTGCTCAATTTTTGTAAAATGCTGCCTAGTATATATAGTGCGATCAATCGTCCATATTTATTAAGTATTATTTACCATATGTATTAAGTATTATTTACCATTAAGTATTATGTTTAGAGTAGCTTGATAACATTCAAACCAAAGACAGAGAATATCAATACCACTTAAGTACAGTACAGGTGCCGTATTGTTTCTGCCTACAAAAATAGAGAGGACTATTTGCTACATGCAGCTTGGAATCAGACAAATATTGGCATATCTTCAGCTTTGCCAAAAGGCAAAAGTCAGCAATTAGCCAAACAACCTTGGCCAAATCATTGATGGCACAGCTGATAACTGTTAAGAAACTGGAAGATGCGCCAGAGGTGATTAACAGCAACAGAAAACAGATGCACAGCAAGCATTTGCAGAGCTAGCAGCTGATGAACGAAGGCAATAATTGGGAAGAGTTACGCTTTATTGATGAGGCCAGTGGCCAGCATTATCCAATTCTGTACTCAGACATGAGTCAGAGAAAATTCATAGTTCTTGCTACAATATTCCTGCAATAAGATGCCATGCAGCATAATGCTTGAAAAAATATTGTCACTCTTGAGCTTGCAATGTTTCTCTTGAACTTGCAGTGTTGCTCTTGAATTTGCATTTTCAAATCATGAATGGGCGCCCACAGCCAATTATGTAAACAAGTCAGATTGTCACTCTTGAACTTGCTATTTTGATATCTTATTTTGCATTATGATCTTGAACTTGCAATTGTGATAGCTTATTTGACATTATGCTCTTGAACTTGCTATTTTGGCTGTTGATTCAACAATCCTGCTTCTTGACCAGGAAAACCTATAATACTAATGCAATTTTAGAATTTTTTAGACAATATACAAGACAACATATTGTTTGTCTTGTATATATGTTCCAATTTTTGTGCTAGAATTCCATACTGGCAAATGAAAAGCCATTTGATAATGCAATTTAGGCTTGCAAGCTAAAGATTGCCAACCTCTAATCTATATTGTATATTTTAGACTCAATATTTTTCATTCCTTTTAAGAAATATTTATAAAATTAGCCTCATGAATGATAAAAAGTATAAGCATAGCATTTTGTTATTTTTGTAATTATTATTATTGGCACAGACTATAAATAGCATCTTCCTTATTGGCATGGATCCATGAGTAATGTCTCCCTTATTGGCATAGATAGATCTATGTCAATAGTGTCTTAGAGCCCTATTGTATCTAATAAAGGTTTTTGCGAATAGCTATTATCAAGTATGGTTGCATTATTTTCTGGGATACTGGTATACCCAAATGTAGACATCTATGCTTTAGGTAAATAATGAGATTAGACTAAGAGTGACTAGGAATATTGCTTTTGTTTAAGTATTCAAATATCCTATTATCTAATTAGGCAACATTAAGATAATTTTTTGCTAGCACAGTTGGCTAAAAAAGTTATATGCTTGATCAGGGATATTTAGTATACTGCAACTCTTTGCTGCAATAGTAGTAGCAACATTTTTGTATTGGTTGCAATGGATGTAGGAAGGGATTAGTGTCTGTAGGCCTATGTAAATCTGATTGAAATTTAGTCAAGTGGTGCAATCTGGGTATTAACTGGAATCTTAGAAACTTTTTATGTCTATTATGTTGATTTGGTCTAAAGTATATACTATGCACTTAGAAGAAAAGATTACAATAAGCCTAGTCAGTTTATAAGGACTAGTTTTGCTTTGGTTAATGTTTTGCATTGAAGGAAAGTGCTATAATGAATTGTTAAGTGTCAAAAGATTTGTTTATCTTTATTTTCAAAAATTTTCTTATCATACTTACATTAAAAATCATTTCAGTTCAAAGCATGAGTGCAAAAGCTAATCGAAGATCATCAAGACAGTTTACAATGCCAATTCTGCCTTTAGTAGTTGATGCAAGTTGCGACGCAACTACTGGAGCAGATCTTGATACTTGGCCGCCCTCGGCTATTGCTAGCAGTAATAGCAGTGGCAGCAGCCATGGCAATAGCAGTGCCGCTGGTGGAAGAGGCACAGACAGAGATCACCTAAGTGATATTGCTGCTGAATTCGATATTGATGGCGCTCCTGTTGACGACTTATTTGTCGATCTTGACAGCGAAGAATTTATGCCAGTCGATAGTGTTGGGCATTGGCGGAGGTTACCACAACAGGCACAGAAAAAGCAGAAGCAGCAACAAGAGTTACAATTGAAGGAACATCAATTAAAGGAGTTGACGAGACTACAGAAGCTGGAAATCCGTCGACTTGAGTGCACTTTAGAGGTAGAGTTACGTTAATCAATAGTTTCTTTATATTCTAACTTAATCGTTAGTTAGGTTCAGTCTACTTGTAGTTATGTAATAGTAGTAGTATGAATAGCGCATTTGAATGATTTTTTTAAATTTACTATTGATACTTGGTAATAGTAAAATTCCGCAAAACTTCGCGAACTTTACATTGCATTCTTAAAATTATTGATTTTATCAAAAAAACGCCAACAGGAGGTGACAAATTCAAACTTGGAATTGGCCAATCTACTAGCTAAACGTGAAGACGAATTAAAACGGGTTCGCAGCGAGTTAATACTGCGCGAGGATTGGTGCCGCCAGCTGGCTAGGGAGGCCGATCAGGAGTCGTCCAGGTGCAGTAGGCTGCTTCGGCGGTGTCACAAACTGGAGGTGAGTAAAGTAGGATAGTGGTTTTATTTAGTACCACTAATGTCACTCCTCAGCTCCGTCAGTCACCCTGATGTCACTCCTCAGCTCCGCCAGTCACCCTGATGTCACTCCTCAGCTCCGTCAGTCACCCTGATGTCACTCCTCAGCTCCGTCAGTCACCCTGATGTCACTCCTCAGCTCCGTCAGTCACCCTGATGTCACTCCTCAGCTCCGTCAGTCACCCTGATGTCACTCCTCAGCTCCGTCAGTCACCCTGATGTCACTCCTCAGCTCCGTCAGTCACCCTGATGTCACTCCTCAGCTCCGCCAGTCACCCTGATGTCACTCCTCAGCTCCGTCAGTCACCCTGATGTCACTCCTCAGCTCCGCCAGTCACCCTGATGTCACTCCTCAGCTCCGTCAGTCACCCTGATGTCACTCCTCAGCTCCGTCAGTCACCCTGATGTCACTCCTCAGCTCCGTCAGTCACCCTGATGTCACTCCTCAGCTCCGTCAGTCACCCTGATGTCACTCCTCAGCTCCGCCAGTCACCCTGATGTCACTCCTCAGTTTCATTACAATGTTTCTCAAAATCTTTTAGTCTGAGTTAAACCATTATTGACATCTGATGACATCTCCATATCAGGAGTGCCTAGCCTATCGCGGTGATCAGTGGCACCTCGTTGGAGTCCAACAGCAGCAGCAGCCGCCGTCGCAACCGCCGCCACTTCCTCCGCGCCGATTTCCCTCGTCTTCGTGCTGCCATTCTGCCAACGGATGTCAATCACCGCCAACTCGATTGCGTAATCAACCACCGCCACCTCCACCTCCTCCGCCGCCGCCACCGCCGCCACCGCTGCCTTCGCAGGCCCCGAAATCGGCCAGCAAGAAGCTGTCGGCAACGGCACGCCAGCTGCTCACTGGCCGCTACAGCTTCAAGTTGAAGCGCCGGCGTAGCAGCGTCAACAACGCGCCCGCTCTGACCGCCGGTTCCGAAGCCGCCGCCGCCGCCGCTGCAATTGTCTCGTCGTCTGTCTGGCGTTTGGAGAGCGAAGTTTAGAATTGGCTTGGCCTGGAGCATTTTTGCTGACTGTTGTTCTTTTTTAACTGGTGAAATGCATTTTTCCTAGTATGAGATAAAGGTTTGGGGTTAAGAAATCATTCCTGTGGCTAGTAAAAAGCTGGCAAGATCTCATTGTGCTCATTGATTGGTGATTGATCCCCTCTCCCTTGTCCAACCTATTATCTGTCTCTACATTTTCTCCCCCTTCCTGTCTTTCTTATCTCTCCCTCTCTCCCTTTCCTGTCTTTCTTATCTCTCTCTCTCCCTTTCCTGTCTTTCTTATCTCTCTCTCTCCCTTTCCTGTCTTCCTTATCTCTCTCTCTCTCCCTTTCCTGTCTTTCTTATCTCTCCCTCTCTCCCTTTCCTGTCTTTCTTATCTCTCTCTCCCTTTCCTGTCTTTCTTATCTCTCCCTCTCTCCCTTTCCTGTCTTTCTTATCTCTCTCTCCCTTTCCTGTCTTTCTTATCTCTCCCTCTCTCCCTTTCCTGTCTTTCTTATCTCTCCCTCTCTCCCTTTCCTGTCTTTCTTATCTCTCTCTCCCTTTCCTGTCTTTCTTATCTCTCTCTCCCTTTCCTGTCTTTCTTATCTCCCTCTCTCCCCTTCCTGTCTTTCTTATCTCTCCCTCTCTCCCCTTCCTGTCTTTCTTATCTCTCTCTCCCTTTCCTGTCTTTCTTATCTCCCTCTCTCCCCTTCCTGTCTTTCTTATCTCTCCTTCTCTCCCCTTCCTGTCTTTCTTATCTGCCTCTCTCCCCTTCCTGTCTTTCTTATCTGCCTCTCTCCCCTTCTCTGTCTTTCTTTTCTCTTCCTCCCCTTCCCTGTCTTTCTTTCACCCCTCCTAGAAAAAATCTTTATAAAAAATCTGTTTAAATTCATTTAGCAAGGGAAAAATCTTTTAGCCCAATCAAAAGTCCACGATGTATGCTACCACAATTTTTTATTTTAACCCTATTGGCGAGAATAATTACGTATCTTTGTGTGCTGCCAATAAAAGCTTTGTGCTTGAATTGCATTTTTTTCTCAGTTGCTTCCCACCTAGATAGAGCAGAGCATTTGTTTCATCTTGCCCAGTGCAATCTGCATTCTATTTAGATGTTATTTTTTAACGCTTTCTAAATTGAGATTTCTATTCAAGCATTAAATTTGATTGTCTAGCTGGAATTTGTTGGCATTTGTTTGAATAGTTTTTCTTAAATAATTGTTTTACACGTTACATATTTCAGTAATATTAACAACTTAGTAATATGCGCATTTGTAATAGTAATTTTTTCTGTTTTATTTAGTATAAAAATTTTACTAATATATTTGTAATAGTGTCGGTTTTTTAGTTCTGTCGTGATTAATTAATTATCTTGATTATATTATTTGTTATTTTGCTCTTACTAGTTTATCAGTCCTGCAGAAGCCACTCGGCTCCTGGATCTTAAGCTTATTGTTAGACCGCCAGCCTCCCAGATCTTCAGGTTGATGAGCCCACCAGCCTCCCAGATCCTCAGGTTGATGAGGCCACCAGCCTCCCAGATCCTCAGGTTGATGAGGCCACACCAGCTTCCCTAGATCCTCAGATTGATGAGGCCCCTCCCAGATACTCAGGTTGATGAGGCCACCAGCCTCCCAGATCCTCAGGTTGATGAGGCCACACCAGCCTCCCAGATCCTCAGGTTGATGAGGCCACCCAGCCTCCCCAGATCCTCAGGTTGATGAGGCCACCAGCCTCCCAGATCCTCAGGTTGATGAGGCCACACCAGCCTCCCAGATCCTCAGGTTGATGAGGCCACCAGCCTCCCAGATCCTCAGGTTGATGAGGCCACCAGCCTCCCAGATCCTCAGGTTGATGAGGCCACACCAGCCTCCCTAGATCCTCAGGTTGATGAGGCCCCTCCCAGATACTCAGGTTGATGAGGCCACCAGCCTCCCAGATCCTCAGGTTGATGAGGCCACCAGCCTCCCAGATACTCAGGTTGATGAGGCCACCAGCCTCCCAGATACTCAGGTTGATGAGGCCACCAGCCTCCCCCATCCCCAGGTTGATGAGGCCACCAGCCTCCTAGATCCCCAGGTTGATGAGGCCACCAGCCTCCCAGATCCTCAGGTCGATGAGGCCGCCAGCCTCCCAGATCCCTCGGGTTGATGAGCCCGCACAGCCTCCCAGATCCAGATCCCCAGGTTGATGAGGCCACCAGCCTCCTAGATCCCCAGGTTGATAAGGCCGCCCAGCCTCTCAGATCCTCAATTAGCGCCGCCATAAGAAAAAGACGCACTCTTACCCAACTCTAATGTTTCAGCAGAGCGGCAATGACCCAGGAGCTGATCACTCTCCAATTCGGTCCGACTGCCTGTTTCATCGGCGCCCATTTTTGGAATCTGCAGGAAGCGTCGTTTCGCTTTGTCGATCCGTCCTTGTCAGAAGCAGCAGCTAGTCCGACAGGTCCCGAAGCCGATCACGATGTTCTATTTCGTGTTGGCGAAGATTTTCGCGGCCGAACCACTTACACGCCGAGGCTAGTGGTCTGCGATCGGTGGTCGGGGGTTCGAGTCCCTATTGTCAATGACGGTGCGTTAGAGGTTGGGTTAAGGGAAGTTCTTGTTGATCTAATCAGACACCTGATATTGTCTGATCAGGCCTGATCTCACCCGATTTCAGCTGATCTCATCTAATCTCACCCGATCACACTTGATCTCATCTAATCTCACTTAATCTCATCTATTCTCACCGTTCTTTTGAGATAAGATCTCATGCGATCTTATATTATTTCACCTGATTTTACTTAATCTCATGCGATCTAATCTAATCTCATGCAATCTCATCTAATCTAATGCGATCTAATCTAATCTCATGCAATCACATCTAAACTTGTGCAATCTCATGTAACCTCATGCTGTCTCATCTAATCTAATGCGATCTCATCTAGTATCATGCAATCTCATCTAATCACATGCGATCTCATCTAATCTTATGCAATCTCATCTAATCTTGTCTAATCTAATGCAATCTCATCTGATAGCAGCCGATCTCATCTAATCTCTTATCTCCCTTCCCCGTCCATCCAACTTCCAGCCGACGGCATCGATGCCGAACCCGACGATCCAGCCAGCGAATCGGCAGCCTTGGCCAACGCCGCGGCAACCGTGGCTTCCCGAGGCCTCCCAGTGGAAGTGCATCCGGTGGATCAACCGGCCGAACGCGCCAACCTTCATCAGTTCCAACGTCGCGCTTTCGCCAACGCCGAACTCGACGATGTCAAATCCCAAGCGACTGGCGACCGCCGCGACGTGGTTGACGAGCCGAACTATCCGGATTCCAGCTTCCGCTCCTGGCACGACTGCCTTGGCACTCGGCTGCATCCCAGATCCTTGATCCGATTGTCGCCATTGGTGACGGATTCAGCCGGTTTGTGGAGGCAGCTGGACGAGGATGTTGAGTCCAGATTGCGCCTGTTTGCTGAGGAGTGCGACCGTTTGCAGGTGCGCAGCTTGAATGCTTTTCACTTTCTCGCGCTATTCCCGTGTTTCATATATTGGTCACTCTCTATGGGATTAACGCACACTAAATTGGTCACTCCATAGGATTAACGCACACTAAATTGGTCACTCCATAGGATTAACGCAGAGTCTATTGGTCACTCTCTATGGGATTAACGCAGACTCCATTGGTCACTCTCTACCTATGGAATTGACGTGCACTCAATTGGTGACTCTCTATGGGATTAACGCACAGTCCATTGGTCACTCTCTATGGGATTAACGCGCACTCAATTGGTCCCTCTCTATGGGATTAACGCGCACTCAATTGGTCACTCTCTATGGGATTAACGCGCACCCAATTGGTGCGCGTATCTATCTATCTATTCTATCTATCTAGCTATCTATCTAGCCAGTAATCCCATTCTATGGGATTAACGCACACTCAATTGGTCACTTTCTATGGGATTAACGCACACCCAATTGGTCACTCTCTATGGGATTAACGTGCACTCAATTGGTGACTCTCTATGGGATTAACGCACAGTCCATTGGTCACTCTCTATGGGATTAACGCGCACTCAATTGGTCCCTCTCTATGGGATTAACGCGCACTCAATTGGTCACTCTCTATGGGATTAACGCGCACCCAATTGGTCACTTTCTATGGGATTAACGCACACCCAATTGGTCACTCTCTATGGGATTAACGCACACTTGATTGGTCACTCCATAGGATTACCGCACATTCAATCAATTAATTTATATGGGATTATCGCAAACTTTTAATCCGAACAATTCACAGGGCTTCCAACTCCTAGCGGACGCCCAGGACCCCCTGTTGGGCCCCCAGCTGAGCGGCTCAACCCTAGCCTACCTAGCCGAAGAATATCCCAAGAAGGTGCGCCTGTTTCTGCCGTGCCTACCCGATCCCAGCTGGCTGCCGGCCGCTGAATTCTCCCCAACAGTCTACTGTTTCAACTCCTGGCTGGCTTTGATACGCAGCGATCCCCTAGCCAGTCTGATTGTTCCCCTGTCGTCGCCAACTTCGCCGACTCCGTCTCCGTGGCTTCGTTCGTCTGCGTCGTCAACGTCGACGTCGATGTCGATGTCCAGACACGCGTCGGCGGCCGTGGCGGCCTCCTGGTTAGACACGATCAGCTTGCCGACCCGACTTCGCGACTCGATCGATGCCAAGCCTGACTTGGCCGACGTTCACAGGCTTCTGTGTCAGGCTGGTCGACGGTTCTGCGCCGCTTCGGCGCGATTGTGTCGATCCGACGACATCGGGGAAGCGACGTTTAGTCCGCCGGCGCCTATTGGGCCGCTGTTTTCTGCTCAGTTCGAGCTTAATAAAAGCGTCGCTTGCTTGTCCGTGAGTGACTTTTTCTGCTGTCTCTTTGCCTGTCTCTCTAAGTCTTTCCCTTCCATTGTCACTAAGTCTCCCCTTTCCCTTCTCCCTAAAGTCTCTCCCTTCCCTTCTTTCTAAAGTCTCCCTTCACTACTCTCTAAAGTCTCTCCCTTCCCTTCTTTCTAAAGTCTCCCTTCACTACTCTCTAAAGTCTCTCCCTTCCCTTCTTTCTAAAGTCTCCCTTCACTACTCTCTAAAGTCTCTCCCTTCCCTTCTCCCTAAGGCTCTCCCTTCCCTTCTCCCTAAGGCTCTCCCTTTCCTTCTCCCTAAGGCTCTCCCTTCCCTTCTCCCTAAGGCTCTCCCTTCCCTTCTCCCTAAGTCTCTCCCTTCCCTTCTCCTTAAGTCTCTCCCTTCCCTTCTTGCTAAGTCTCTACCTTCTCTTCGTCCTAAAGTCTCCCTTTCCTACTCCCTAAAGTCTCTCCCTTAGTCTCTCCCTTCTCTTCTCCCTAAGTCTCTCCCTTCCCTTTTCCCTAAGGCTCTCCCTTCCCTTCTCCCTAAGGCTCTCCCTTCCCTTCTCCCTAAGTCTCTCCCTTCCCTCCTGCCTAAGGCTCTCCCTTCCCTTCTTCCTAAGTCTCTCCCTTCCCTTCTACCTAAGTCTCTCCCTTCCTTTCTCCCTAAAGTCTCTCCCTTCCCTTCTACCTAAGTCTCTCCCTTTCTCCCTAAAGTCTCTCCCTTCCCTTCTACCTAAGTCTCTCCCTTCCTTTCTATCTAAAGTCTCTCCCTTCCCTTCTTGCTAAGTCTGTCCCTTCCCTTCTCCCTAAGTCCCTTCCTTCCCTTCTCCTTAACTCAAGTCTCCCTTCCCATCTACCTAAGTCTCTCCCCTCCCTTCTCCCTAAGTCTCTCCCTTCTTCTGATTCGCACCAATCCCTATGAATTTGTCCATCAATCCAGGTTGGACGCGCCCTACCAGGCAGCGCTCAACAGCAGCAGCGTCAGAGATTTATCGACACAGTGGAACGCTGGCTAAGCGACAGTCGCGCCCCAGGCGCTGGTCATTTGGCCCGTCACATCCATCTGACTGGTCCGCCGTTGACAGCTAAATCGCCTTTCCCTATCGGCTCGCTGCTGCCTGCCGGCCCGACCGCTACAAATTCGAAGCTACTCGGCTGCTGGTCTATGCTGGACAATTGTTCCGCCTCGGGTGACTGCATCGACAGTCTGACTGACATTGTGGAATCCGGCGGCGGTCGCAGCAGCGCCGGAAGAACTGTCGGGAATTTGGAGGCGGATGAATTTCGTGAGGCGACGGCCTCGGCTAGGGATATTGCGGACCGGTATCGGCCTGATCGGGTGCTTTAGATATTGATAATACTGATAATTGATGATCGCCTAAATAATCGGATGATTTAATTTTAAGTAAAATTTTGACTGACGATCTTCCCTTTAAAGTCGAAATCCTATCGATAATCCTGCCTTTGAGATCGAAATTCCATGGGTTATCTTCCCTTTGAGATTGAAATCCCATGGATAATCATTTCTTTAGGGTCGAAATCCCACGGATAATCCTCTCTTTAGGGTTGAAATCCCACGGATAATCCTCTCTTTAGGGTCGAAATCCCACGGATAATCCTCTCTTTAGGGTCGAAATCCCATCAATAACCCTCTCTTTAGGGTCGAATTCCCATAGATAATCTTCTCTTTAGGGTCGAAATCCCATCAATAACCCTCTCTTTAGGGTCGAAATCCAATGGATAATCCTCTCTTTAGGGTCAACATCCCATGGATAATCCTCTCTTTGGGGTCAAAATACCACGGATAACCCTCTCTTTAGGGTCGAATTCCCATAGATAATCTTTTCTTTAGGGTCGAATTCCCATATACAATCTTCTCTTTAGGGTCGAAATCCCATCAATAATCCTCTCTTTAGGGTCAACATCCCATGGATAATCCTCTCTGGGGTCAAAATACCACGGATAGCCCTCTCTTTAGGGTCGAATTCCCATAGATAATCTTTTCTTTAGGGTCGAATTCCCATATACAATCTTCTCTTTAGGGTCGAAATCCCATCAATAATCCTCTCTTTAGGGTCAACATCCCATGGATAATCCTCTCTTTGGGGTCAACATCCCACGGATAACCCTCTCTTTAGGGTCGAAGTCGAACGCTCTAATTCTTTCCTTGCTTTACTTATTGTGTAGCATTTCACACTAAATCGACTTGTTAATTCATTTGTTTGTTATGTAGTTTCTTTTTTTTCTTGATCGAGCTTGCCTTTGCATTAGTGTGTTCTTTTTTCATAAATTTTGTTGCTTTAATCGCTAAAATATACTCGTATGATTCTCTATAATATTTGCTGTTGCGTCACATTGCTGAAAGCTGAAAAGGAATTGTCCATCTGTTCAAAGAAGTTGTTTGTTATTTGACAATTTTCTCTACAATATCCGCCTGAGAATCGCCCCACCAAAATCTACCTGAGAATCGCCTTTCCAATATCCACCTGAGAATCGCCCCTCCAATATCCACCTGAGAATCGCCCCTCCAATATCCACCTGAGAATCGGCCCTCCAATATCCACCTGAGAATCGCCCCTCCTATATCCACCTACCTGAGAATCGCCCCTCCTATATCCACCTACCTGAGAATCGCCCCTCCTATATCCACCTACCTGAGAATCGCCCCTCCTATATCCACCTACCTGAGAATCGCCCCTCCAATATCCACCTGAGAATTGCCCAACCAATATCCACCTGAGAATCGCCCCTCCAATATCCACCTACCTGAGAATCGCCCCTCCTATATCCACCTGAGAATCGCCCCTCCTATATCCACCTACCTGAGAATCGCCCCTCCAATATCCACCTGAGAATCGCCCCTCCAATATCCACCTGAGAATCGCCCCTTCTATGTATATTTAGAGAAATTACGTTAAGAATGCATATGCCTACGTTCCTAATTGCGATTAAAAGACTCGAAAATGTGATTGACATGCTAAATTGAGCTCACATGTAGCTCTTGTCAACAGATAAGAAAGGTAGCAACTCACTCAGTTTTGGTAGTGGGTAGGTAGGAGCACAGGCATTGTACATTTTGCCTGTGAGAAAGGGAGGGTTGATTGTACAGGCTTAGCTACATGGGGGCAGAGCTTAGTTTGTATTGATAAAGCCTTAGCGAGGGTGGAGGCGGCGCTTTCTCGCCACTCACCAATCCGTTCTCCCTTTACCTACCGTCCCCTTTTGTTGCCAAGGAAACGTCCGAGAAGCGCGGCGAAAGTACAGCGGCATTTTTGGCATAATAATGGTTGAAATTGTGTGGCTAAAATCATTTTCTACACATCTGAGAACTTCCCTTACCAACTGAGAGTAAAGGCATCATCAAGCCATGAACTCCCTGAGTCAGATGATTGGCACCTCGTTGCGAGGCTCCGCTGCTGGTGGCCCGCCGCCTCGTTACTCAGCAGCCGATTCGCGCCATGATAACGTTCCTGTTGGTGTACGAAGAGGAGCCGCAGCTTCGCCGAGGTACAACACGCTTGACGAAGTTCCTGTGGGTCGCTCTGGTGCATCAGGTCGAAGCAACTTTCACGACGAAGTTCCTGTGGGTCGCTCTGGTGCATCAGGTCGAAGCAACTTTTACGACGAAGTCCCTGTGGGTCGCTCTGGTGCATCAGGTCGCAGCAACTTTTACGACGAAGTCCCTGTGGGTCGCTCTGGTGCATCAGGTCGCAGCAACTTTTACGACGAAGTCCCTGTGGGTCGCTCTGGTGCATCAGGTCGCAGCAACTTTCACGACGAAGTTCCTGTGGGTCGCTCTGGTGCATCAGGTCGCAGCAACTTTCACGACGAAGTTCCTGTGGGTCGCTCTGGGGCATCAGGTCGCAGCAACTTTTACGACGAAGTCCCTGTGGGACGTTCTTGTACATCAGTTCGCAAAAATATCCACGACGAGGTCCCTGTAGGTCGCTCAAAAAGTAGCAACTTTCACGAAGATCTACCTGTGGGTCGCTCTGGTTCATCAGGTCGCAGCAAATTTCACGACGATGTCCCTGTGGGTCGCTCTGGACCTTCAGCTCGCAAAAGCCTTCATGACGAGGTCCCTGTGGGTCGTAAAAATCTCCACGACGATCTACCTGTGGGTCGCTCAAAAAGCAACAACCTTCATGACGATCTACCTGTGGGTAGTCGCTCAAAAGGCAGCAACCTTCACGACGATCTACCTGTGGGTCGCTCAAAAAGCAACAACCTTCATGACGATCTACCTGTGGGTCGCTCAAAAAGCAACAACCTTCATGACGATCTACCTGTGGGTAGTCGCTCAAAAGGCAGCAACCTTCACGACGATCTACCTGTGGGTCGCTCAAAAAGCAACAACCTTCATGACGATCTACCTGTGGGTCGCTCAAAAAGCAACAACCTTCATGACGATCTACCTGTGGGTCGCTCAAAAAGCAGCAATCTTTACGACGATCTACCTGTGGGTAGTCGATCTGGTTCTTCAACTCGCAAAAACCTTCACGACGAGGTCCCTGTAGGTCGCAAAAATCTCCACGAGGATCTACCTGTAGGTCGATCAACAAACAAATTCGATAACCAGTCAGTAAATCGATCTTCGAATTCATCAAAAGACCAAGTAGGCCGATCTCCTCGTTCCTCTGCACTTAAAAAGAATAGTTTTGACGAAGCACCCATCGAAAGAAAGTCACTGTTAGCCTCATCAACGGATCGAACGCATCAACAGTACGAAGACTTACCGATCGGTAGGAAACAAACTGTCGATGATTTTGATCGGCACAGACGGTCACCTAGAGAGGCTTCCGACTTGAAAAATTTTAGACGAGACGTCGATGATAGCTTGTCAACGATGCGGCGTCGCAGACTCTTAGATGAAGACTCGTACGATCACCGAACCGACGAGCAGCTACCAAGCAGGCGACGTCGGCAACTAATCGACGACGTCAGCGACGACCGTCCCGATCGGAGTAGGCGGCGTCCAGCCCGATTGAAGCAGCCGCTGCCCGCCAACCTCAGCGGCAGCCGCTACGAGGCCGTTCACCATGCAGCCCAGAAGTTCGGCTTCCTGCCATGCGCTGACGACGATTTCCGTTCGCCATTCCTGATCTGGATTGACCAGTTCATTTCCACGGACCGGCTGACCGAATTGCGGCCCCATCAGCGGATTAACCACTTCCCGGGCATGGCTGAGATCGCCAGGAAGGATCTGTTAGCCAAGAACCTGGCCAGAGCCGCCGGCCATCTGCCGCAGGAGTACAACTTTGCTCCGCGAACCTGGGTACTGCCAGCTGATCTGACTGCTTTCCAACAGCGCTGCAAGGAGCTGCGCAAAGTGCAGGACAAGCGACAGGTTTCGTTCATTTCTAAACCGGTTGACGGGTCTATGGGACGCGGCATCGAGATCTACAAAACTGTTGAAGACGTACCCGAGTCGTTTGAAAGTGCCACGGTTTTGCAGGAGTACGTCACCAACCCGTTCCTTATCGACGGTCTGAAATTTGACCTTCGTTTATTCGTGCTCGTAACCTCGTGCGATCCGTTGCGCGTGTATTTCTACAACGAGGGCCTGTTGAGAATGGCTGGCGAGCCCTATGTTGAACCTTCGAAAACTAAGTCGAACAGTTTGTTGATGCACGTCGCCAGCCCGCTGGTGCAGCAGGCGGCGGCGGCGGCGGCAGCAACTGAGGCGGATCGCGAGCGTCGGGTTGGCCGCCATCGTGGCGCTGGTCGCCTCCAATCCGACGACAGCGTCAGGTCGTTGCGCTTCCTCAACGAATACCTAGCTAAGAGGAACTATGATGTGGCCAAGATGTGGCACAGAATTATCGACCTGCTGCTCAAGACGATGTTCCTCGCCCAGCCGCACCTGTTGAAATCCTACCGACAGTGTCGGCCGTCTGACCCGCCTGGCAGCCGCTCTGTCTGCTTCGAGTTGCTCGGCTTCGACATTCTGCTGGACCAGAACCTGCGGCCGTGGCTGCTTGAGGTCAACAGGTCGCCTGGCCTCGAGGTCGACCATCCGGTTGAACGGGAGGTGAAGCTCGGCGTCCTTGAGGAGACTCTCGGCCTGATCAACTGTCGAGCTTCCGATCGGAAATGCGTCAAAAATGCGGCCACTGGAGACTTGGTCAACTTGCAGGCTCGGCTGCGTCAGCAGGTGACAACAAATTGTCTGCCTTGTGTGATTGTGTAGCCTTTTCTTACTGGACTTGAAAGTTTACAAATTGGGTTGAAAATCTAGTAGTTAGAGGTTTATAGCCTTATTCAGGGGTTGTTGCCCTAGAGGGCTGTAGTCTTGGTTAGGGGGGTCGTAGCGTTAGTTAGGGGGTTGTAGCCTTGGTTAGAGGGTTGTATTCTTAGTTAGGGGGTTGTAGTGTAGTCTTAGTTATTGTGGCTGTAGCCTTTTTAGTGGGTTGTAGTCTTAGTTAGGAGGTTGTAGCCTTAGTTCGGGGGTTGCAGTCTTAGTTAGGAGTTTGTAGTCTTAGTTAGGGGGTTTTAGTCTTAGTTAGGGGATTGTAGTCTTAGTTATGGGGTTGTAGTCTTAGTTAGGGGGTTGTAGTCTTAGTTATGGGGTTGTAGTCTTAGTTTGGGGGTTGTAGTCTTAGTTAGGGGTTGTAGTCTTAGTTATGGGGTTGTAGTCTTAGTTTGGGGGTTGTAGTCTTAGTTAGGGGTTGTAGTCTTAGGTAGGGGGTTCTAGTCTTAGTTTGGGGGTTTTAGTCTTAGTTAGGGGGTTTAAAATTTTAATCGTACATGCGAGAAGACTCAGAAAAAATTTGGTGATGATAAGCGAATCAAACTGGGCTCAATTTCGCAGGCAGCCAGCCGAGAAACCGAATCCCGAGTCTGTCAAGGCTTTCGTCGAATTTTCCCATCCGACGATCCCGAACGTCAAGCCAAGTTGACAGCCAGCCTGCTGTCAATCTTCAACGTTGTCTTGGTGGACGGCGGCGCCGGCAGGCTCGCGAAGGAGCTGGAGGCCTTCTACTCCAACAAGCTCAGCCTGGAGGAGGTCAACAAGCAGCTGGCCGGTTCGTCTTTGTTGTTGCACAATAGCGCCGAATCAAGCGAATCGGATGAAGATCATTCTGGTCGAACAAAGACTACAAAAAATCGCGACAAAGACTCGACGGAAAAAGAAACAACAAAGACTAATTATAAAGATGCTGCAGACGAGTCTCAGCTTCGTCTGGCTTTGAAATGCCTCAACGAGTTGCGCATTAGATTTCCTGGAAAGTCGGTCAAAGAAGCAGATCGTCTACTTAGCAACCTGTGGAGCAGCTGGCCCGACAACCGACGCCGCGTTGGCAACTACTGGCGACTCGGTCTGGACTCGGAAAAACGCGCCAAAGTGCTGGACATCGCCAGACGCAGCGTCCGCGTTGCCCTCGAGAAGGCATTCCGCGGCCAAGGCGGCGGCCAAGGCGGCGGCCAAGGCGACAGCGGCAATCGGCAGTACATCGGGCTCTTTAGGCTGCTGGATCGACTGTTCAACCGTCTGCTTTGGCGTTGCGGCCACGGACTGTGGGAGACGTTCAGCGAATGTAGAATGAAGGCGTCGGGGGCAAGCTGGGAGGCTGTGATCTGTCAGCATCAGCCAACGGAGCTCGAGCTGATCTGCTGTCGTCGGGTTGTTCAACTGTGCCAGGACTGCTTGCTGACTGTCTATCTCTATTCCGAGGCGGCCAAGGGCGCATCCAGTTCCGTTTAAATTATCCCCCCCCCTGGGTTTGGTTTCTGATTGGCAATAAAAATTACTGGTTGAATTTCGAATTGATTTTTTATGATAGTTATTGCTTATTTTATATCATCTTTTCTAGTCTATCAATATTTATATACCTCTTATTAGGTTTAGTTAATTTTTTCTACTTACTATCTGTTTAATGCAAAATACACTTTTATGTATTTATCTAATTTTATTTGTTTGTTATATGACTGAATCTTCTGAAAAAGAAATATTTAATTTGATAAATTTAGATTTATTTTGTTTTATTTAAACATGCCTTTTTAGGAATTAGTTCTAAGCAGCACGAATTCAAAAAAGTTTTATTGGCGAAAGAAAAATGACGAGTAAGACACGAACGAATACAGTCGATAAGTCTATATACAATAACTACTGGACAACAAATATATCTAATAATTTTCTTAAATAAACATTTTTTGAAAGTACAAAACTAATGAGTGCGATATGCGGGTTGCAATCAGTGAGTAAAAGCAGTTTGAATGATGAAATGGAAGCAGACTAGGGGGGCTTTTTACTGACTTCAGTTCTCACGCGGTAATGTACGCTCTGAGCAAAATTCCTTCCCCTTCGCTAGTCGGGACAGCGTACATGCGCTATGCAGGGTTGAATTTCTTACCCTTTGTACAGTTTGTTTGATGTACATTGGGAGTCAAAATAACTGTCTAGCCAATTAAGTACGAGCGTACATTTTGAGCAGAATTTTCTACTATCGTAATCTGTAGATCTTGTGGAATCGCTTTTCTATTAAGGCAACGTACTTTAAAAGTGATACCTGATAAGCAAATGTACTTTTAGGCCAATGTAAGTCAACAAAATGCATTCATATTTACATAGAAAATGTTTTCAACTGACAAAATCAATTTGTCTCTAATTTTGGCCAATTTTTCAGGAAGAAATCAATTTTCAACGACGAATTTTCACAGCTCGGTTTGTTTGAATCCTCTCTTGACAACGGGCAGGCTGCAGTCCTCGAATACAGTCGATGCCGTGAACGATGCGTCGTCAGTTGCCGAACTGCAAAAGTCCAGCCTCGGCGAGGAGACTGTCAGCAGGCGGGGCAACGATCGACAGCTAGCAGCAGAGTGGGCGCCAGACATCAAACGACGCCGCTTCGCACCTTCGGTGGCACTTGACGCTGAGGCGGCAGAGGCGGCGACATCAACAATTGTCGATCCCGACAAGATCAGCTGGTCATCCAGTGGCTCCTCGTCCAGTCTGTCAAAGTTCAGACGCGGCAGATGGTGTAGCAGCTGCTGCTGCTGCTGCTGCTGCTGGAAGTGATGACGCTGGCAGGACTTGTACACCCGGATGCTGGACAGGGCCCGGATGAGGCGACGGTCGCGATTGAAAAAGCGACCAACCGGGGTCCTGGACTCGCGCTGAATTGGTAGAAACATAGATAAAAAATTATCTTTTTGAAATAATAGTCAGTGATTTGCTAACCTTGCTACTGTAAGTAGCATTCCTAGCATATTTATCGAAGTTTAAGTTTATCAAACTGACTCACCGAAACTGACACGCTCCGAGCGGGAGACTCGAATCGTAAGGGAGATTGCTCGCATCTTTGCTGAAAAAATATATTAAAATAGTATTATT
This sequence comes from Macrostomum cliftonense, assembly GCA_950096795.1. NCBI lineage: Eukaryota > Metazoa > Platyhelminthes > Macrostomidae > Macrostomum > Macrostomum cliftonense. Next base: position 239,331 of record CATNEM010000185.1, read on the forward strand.
AGTTATTAAGTTATAAAAAATATACTAATCTAAGGTATTGTTTTGTTATATTGAATGGGTAAGGGACGGAACGTCAAAGGATAGATAACAGCAACAACGCACTGAACATCGGTAGCGGTGGCACATCAAAGGGTAGATAACAGCAACAGCACACTGGTAATCGCCAGAGGCGGCACATCAAAGGATAGATTAAAGCTACAACACACTAAACATTGGTGGCGGCGGCACATTAAAGGATAGATAACAACAACAACACACTAAACATCGGTAGCGGCGGCACATCAAAAGATAGATAACAGAAACAACACACTGAATATCGCTAGCGGCGGCACATCAAAGGATAGATAACAACAACAACACACTAAACATCGGTAGCGGCGGCACATCAAAAGATAGATAACAGAAACAACACACTGAATATCGCTAGCGGCGGCACATCAAAGGATAGATAACAGCAACAACACACTGAACATCGGTAGCGGCTCCACATCAAAGGATAGATAACAGCAACAACACACTGAACATCGGTAGCGGCTCCACATCAAAGGACCAACAAACAATTTTCAAGCGAATCTACTCACTCTGAACGAAACGAACTGCCGCCTGCAGGCAGTCATCGCGCATTTCGCCTGATGCTCACTCTTCGCCGACAAACTGGACGCTGCGCCCGCCGCCAGCAGTCGCTTCTCGAATCGTCGCTTCTCCTTGGACTCGGGCATGGCGCTGACGTGGGCGCACAGGGCGGCCAGCTGCTGTCGACTGTAGGCCGCCATTGACTGCCGACTCGCCCGCCGATGCTCGGAGAACTGGGCGGCCGCGTCGACGCCGCAACGGTCATCTTCGTTGTCGTTATTTTCGTCGGTTTCGATGTCGTTCCTTGCCGACGAGGAGGAGAAAGTCGGCGAGGAGGTGGATCGATAGGACGAATCTGGGGCAGTGGCGGGACAGGGCGGCGGCTGCAGTTTGTGCAGGTTGCGCTTGGCATCCTCGGCGAATGAGCGCGGTACCAAGCGGACTGAGTCGCAGTTGTCAATCAGAAAGGTGGTGAACCGGTTGATAGAGCCAATTTTCTTTTGCATGCTGGCTGCGTCAACCTGGATTTAGACACGAAATATTTTGCAGTTATAGATTATTGACAACAATACTGATGAATGTGGATTGGAGAAAATCTTTTTGTTGCAAAGAAAGACCGTTGGTTGAAGATAAAAAAGCGATAGGAATATTCGACTGTTGTTAGAGAGGGAAAGACAGTAATCGTAGAGAGGCGGAGAGTGGTGAAGATTGAGTAAAGACATGGAGAGAGAGTCAGAAAGAGAGATTGGGGGAGAAGGAGGGAGATAAAGGCGGAGAGAGAGGGAGAGAGAGGGGGAGAGAGGGAGAGAGAGGGAGAGAGAGGGAGAGAGAGGGAGAGAGAGGGAGAGAGAGAGACGGAGAGAAAGGGAGAGAGAGGGAGAGAGAGGGAGAGAGAGAGACGGAGAGAAAGGGAGAGAGAGGGAGAGAGAGGAAGAGGGAGAGAGAGGCGGAGAGAGAGGGGGAGAGAGGGAGAGAGAGGGAGAGAGAGGGAGAGAGAGGGAGAGAGAGGCGGAGAGAGAGGGGGAGAGAGGGAGAGAGAGGGAGAGAGAGGGAGAGAGAGGCGGAGAGAGAGGGGGAGAGAGGGAGAGAGAGGGAGAGAGAGGGAGAGAGAGGGAGAGAGAGGCGGAGAGAGAGGGGGAGAGAGGGAGAGAACGGATAGCCCCTCAGACCCCGCAGCACTTACGCCGTCCAACAACTAAGGCAGACAAAGCTGAGAAGTTAAGCATTGCCGATATTTCGAAAAAATTTATTCTTTGTCAGGGCGAAATATTGTAGAAGCAAGGTACAGACAAAGGCGGAGACAGGGAGACAGTCGGCTTGTGAAGGGTAGAAGGGTAGGGTATTAGATTGGTAGGAGAAGGCAGGGCAAGCCCGTAACCAAGACAACATGATTCAGAAGCACGAGTCGCTGAGTCGCTCACCGACTTGCCGCAGCAGAAGAGCACCGGGCCAAACACGGTCCCCAGACTGTCCGACGACATCTTGGTGACCGCCTCCGCGGCGGCCACTGTGCGGAGAAATGCCAGCGCGGCAGTCAGGATGTTCACGGACGCGGCTGGCAGGAGCTGCATCAGCAGGCGGGCAGCCCGAAGCTGGCGAGCAGCCAGGAGGCGCCGATCCAGATCTGACCGGCGGACCGGCTGGCCGCGGTCGTCCAGGCGAGGCTCGGCGAGGTCTGCGGGGTTCGGGTGGGTGTTAGTGTCACGTGATCAATGTACTACTGCAAGTATTGTAGCTTAAATAACTGAATTAGGACTCACCAGCAATGGCAACCAAGATTTCCAGATTCTTCGAGTCGACAATTAACGGTTCAGCCAGACTGCGAAATATCTGCTTCATCACATTCGCAACGTCGTGAACAGTGAATGCGTTCAGCAGCTGTTGTTGAGCCGCTAACTCCGCTGAACTGTTGCTGCACTTTTGTAGAGCTTGAAGCAGCTCTTTCTGTCGACCGCAACTACCAGTTTTGCGAAATATTCCTTCGGTTTTGTAGCCTACGTGGGAAATTTAAAATTGAACATAAAAGTTAAGTTTATATGAGACCCGACCTCACACATCAAGCAATCGCTTTATTAAAAGAATAAAAAACAATTTTAGGCTGTTTTAGACCTCCCAGTGAGACTAGGGGCAGGGGAGGCAATGGAAAAAAATAAAATGGGGAAATTGCGGTGCTGCGTGACGCAATCAAAGTATCGAGGTGTTGCGTCATCAAACACACGGGGGTTAGGATTGAATTGTTTTTAAGGAAATAAAAATTCGGATGCAACGGCCGTTTAGCTAGTAGGAAAAAACACATGCACACTCTTCCACCTGGAACTAAAAGCCCCGAACGTCCATTAACATGCACTGAACACTCGCGCACTGTAAAGCTAACACCAGATGGGTGCCTGTCTGTCTGAAATCTGCTCGCTTGCGGAATCAGGTGGTTGGGGCTGGTTTAAAAACAATTTTATCGGACACCTTTTAGTCTTAACTATCGTTTAGTCTTTTGTCGTTTTCTTTTTTTTATAAAAAAACTCGGACCCCTCAGGCAATTAACAAAGACTTGCGCTGAAGAAAGACAGACACCTATTATAAGGTTGGAATTCATTTCCGGAGGCGTTTTAGTTGGTGCAGTGTTGGGTCCATTATTTAAGGTGAGTCTTTGTCCGCCGAACACAGACACACCTCCCAATTGTCGTTCTCCAATAATCGTTTTTATTGTCAATTAAAACTCCTCAAGCGGCGATCATAAGCCACGACTAGAACTATCCGGTCTGACACACACACACACACACACATGGGGCTTTGGTGATTACGCAACTCTGACTGCAATTATTCTTCTGAAAATCAAACTCAACAGACAAAATAAAGGAAAAACTCACGATCAAACTCTAACAGATAGTCAATCAGAAGGAGTAGCAGGGCTCGCTGCCTCCCAGCTAGTGTCAAGCCGATTCCACTGACGGAGTCCGTATCATTAGAAATCTTCCGTTTGGAAAGAACCGCTGAAAACAAGGTCGAGGTGTCGGCATATTCTGTGTAAAAATTTTTTGCCTAGGTAACTGACCAGAAATCCCGCTGAGTTCTCTTATTACTTTTTTCCCCCATCATATAGTGACTAAAGGAAGCTGAGGTGTCAACTGTCAATAATGATGCAATCAGAGCCCAAAACATGAGCGTAATTTCGGGTCATATTAAAATTAAAATCCATGATGAATCGGTTACGGGAGATCCTCTTAAACTCCTTATCCTCTGCGTGCTTGACCAAAAGTCGCACCCTGAAACCTCTAAAGCAAGCCTATCATTTGATTTTTATTGCCACATTGGTACATTAAACTGAGAACGCATTGATTGTCCAAAGAAATTCTCTTCTTGAGTCAAAAGATTGTAGCTTGGATACTAAAAAAATCGTGTAACTGTGCAGTGTTGACTTTCCTAATTAAGGGTTACAGCGGTCGCATTTGTTGAAGGGGTGCGTACGAAAAAAAGGAAATTTGACTGTGCTATTAAAAATTTAGGAAGAATGCAACTGATTAGTATGCAAAGAAGTGTCATCGGGTCAGTGAGCACTTAGGCGCAAATAAACTGCCTTTTAGTGAAAGTCTACCCAACGCTAAGTTTCGTCTCTTATAGTGACAATGAATGCACATAAGTTCATAAACCTGATTATGTACTCATGGATAATTTTCTGACCCAATGTACTCATGGATAATTTTCTAACCCAATGTACTCATAGATCGTTTTCTGACCCAATTTGCTCATGGATAATTTTCTAACCCTATGCACTCACGGATGAGTTTCTAACCCTATGCACTCACGGATGAGTTTCTAACCCTATGCACTCACGGATGAGTTTCTAACCCTATGCACTCACGGATGAGTTTCTAACCCTATGCACTCACGGATGAGTTTCTAACCCTATGCACTCACGGATGAGTTTCTAACCCTATGCACTCACGGATGAGTTTCTAACCCTATGCACTCACGGATGAGTTTCTAACCCTATGCACTCACGGATGAGTTTCTAACCCTATGCACTCACGGATGAGTTTCTAACCCTATGCACTCACGGATGAGTTTCTAACCCTATGTACTCACGGATAAGTTTCTAACCCTATGCACTCGCGGATGAGTTTCTAACCCTATGTACTCACGGATAAGTTTCTAACCCTAGCCTATGTACCCACGGATGAGCTTCTAACCCAATGTACTCACAGATAAGTTTCTAACCCAATGTACTCACGGATAAGTTTCTAACCCAATGTACTCACGGATAAGTTTCTAACCCAATGTACTCACGGATAAGTTTCTAACCCAATGTACTCACAGATAAGTTTCTAACCCAATGTACTCACGGATAAGTTTCTAACCCAATATACTCACGGATAAGTTTCTAACCCAATGTACTCACGGATAAGTTTCTAACCCAATGTACTCACGGATAAGTTTCTAACCCAATGTACTCACAGATAAGTTTCTAACCCAATGTACTCACGGATAAGTTTCTAACCCAATATACTCACGGATAAGTTTCTAACCCTATGCACTCGCGGATGAGTTTCTAACCCTATGTACTCACGGATAAGTTTCTAACCCTAGCCTATGTACCCACGGATGAGCTTCTAACCCAATGTACTCACAGATAAGTTTCTAACCCAATGTACTCACGGATAAGTTTCTAACCCAATGTACTCACGGATAAGTTTCTAACCCAATGTACTCACGGATAAGTTTCTAACCCAATGTACTCACAGATAAGTTTCTAACCCAATGTACTCACGGATAAGTTTCTAACCCAATATACTCACGGATAAGTTTCTAACCCAATGTACTCACGGATAAGTTTCTAACCCAATGTACTCACGGATAAGTTTCTAACCCAATGTACTCACGGATAAGTTTCTAACCCAATGTACTCACGGATAAGTTTCTGGCCGAATGTACTTATAGATAAGGTTCTTTATTGATGTGGACTTTTATATTAGTCTACCGGTATAGAGAGAATGAGTGTGTGAGTCTGAACACAACCAACTCGCCATTCAGGCGGAGACTGACTACTCACTGTTCCTGATAGGCCCAATCGGTAGGCGAGGCAGCTGCAGCCGTTTCCGACGCTGAGACAGCGAAGCGACTCGCGCACCACGTCGTTTCGGCGACGCGTCGACGCCTCCTTCCAGCGTCGAGTCGATCGACGACGCCTCAAAGTGCGGCATCTCCACCAAGAAGGCGAGGTGCAGTCGGACTAGTTCGACAAATTTCGACGGATATTGTCGACGAAATTGGTCAGTCAGGTCGGTTAGCTGACGGTCTGGGGCGCCGGCGGCGACGCAGGGGTCGAGCGAGCTAGTCAGGCGCTGGCAGTAGGCAATCACGCCGAGCTCGTGAGCCGCCGGCGGTCTTGGCTGCTGGCGAATTGGGCGATGGGATTTTGGAATGAAAATCATGAGGATCGGGAATCTTAAACGTTTTGAGAATGTTGACGCATTTTTGATTCCGCAACCTTAAATGTCTTGTTCAATTGTGTTTGATTTTGAGAAATGATCAAGGGAAATTTCACTAGAATCAATTTAGTCAATTTAAAGGTCTTTGTATACCTAACTCACTATGATGCGAAGTATAACTGAGCTATATATGTGAGTAGGTTATACATTAGCCATTAATAGCCACTGTAATGTTTAACTTCACCATTGCTTGAGCTGACGAATGTAATCCCGCTAAAAGCATTCAACGAGCGTTAATTAATTTGATCCCATTAAAAGGCTCTACACCAAATTTGGGACAAAAGTCAAGTCAAACAATCCCCCCATTTTAACACCCATTATTTCAGAATTGAAAAAAAAATTGTTCAAGCGAAAGTTTTTCCTGCCTATATTCTTACCCCCCCCCCCGTGGGAGAAAGTGATTGAAGCCATTATTAGTCTTTGTTTCAGCAGGATCAGGAAATTGGTAGCCTAGCTAGTTGTCTAAAGAAATTTATTGGCAACAGAGACAGGAAGCAGGTATAACTTTTTCTCCCCATTCTAAAGTGGCCTGGCTGCTATATAGATGGGTTGAAATCATGGGAACACAGCGAAGGGGACCACACGCTGCACTGAAGAGGCGAACAAAGACTTTATCCCGTTGTCTTGTTCCAACAGAGAGAGACAGAGAGGCGAAAGATGTTTATCAGCTGATAGCGCAGGCTTATAATAAGTAGCGGGGATTTCCCTCGGGACCCTCCTAAGTCTGCGTCTGCAACAAGGGAATTGGGAATTGGGAAATCGGGGACAAGGCAGACAATTCCAACAGCTGTCTGTCTTCCATCAAACTGCTGCCGGGAGCGGCCTCTTGAGGGGAGGGATGGGGGGTCTTAGAATGGGGAAGAAGAGCGGCGGAACCATGTCTGCCTGATGATCGCAGTGATTGCAGGGAATAAAGCACATAGCGGCTCACCTCTAACAGCTGATTGAGTGGCGACAGCTGCTGATGCTGATGCTGATGATGCTGCTGCTGATGTTGTTGTTGTTGTGGCTGCGTTGCAACTGTCATGACTGTCTAGACAGGCTATATTTGAATGACAAAATTTGAAAAACAGTTTTGTTTCTCTATACTGAAGTGTCCTGCTTGCGTTCAGTCTTGTGGCTTCTGGGGACTTCTTGAGGCTCTGTCTCATAAATATAGAGGCGAGCGGCGGCGGTGGGTAAGGCAGTCGGGGACCTCGGCAGCAACCCCAACCTCCCCAGCTTCGAACTTCAACTGCTATTGGTTCGTAACCGTTAAATACAAAGTAATTTGTTTAAAATGGAAGAGTTTTGAGCTTGGGCTTGCTTATTGGTTGCGCGGGTTTTGTCAAGACACACACACACACAATGCACACTGATGTCACATCTATACACCGAAAAAAATTGGTCACTGCAGCAGATAGATTGAAAGTTGCTGAATTAAATAAACTACAGTAAAATAGAGTAGATGTATTATAGATTAGAAATATTGAGTAGAGAGATCATGAGAGAGATTGGGTTAGTAGATGGAGGCTGAGAATAGAGATAGATTAGGTCAGTAGATGCAGGCTGAGACTAGAGAGATTGGGTCAGTAGATGTAGGCTGAGAATAGAGAGATTGGGTCATTATAGACAGGCTGAGAATAGAGATTGGGTCAGTAGATGCAGGCTGAGAATAGAGAGATTGGGTCAGTAGATGTAGGCTGAGAATAGAGAGATTGGGTCATTATAGACAGGCTGAGAATAGAGATTGGGTCAGTAGATGCAGGCTGAGAATAGAGAGATTGGGTCAGTAGATGTAGGCTGAGAATAGAGAGATTGGGTCATTATAGACAGGCTGAGAATAGAGATTGGGTCAGTAGAATGCAGGCTGAGAATAGAGAGATTGGGTCAGCAAGATGGTAGCCGGTAGACACTCGGTTGGTTGAACTTGACATTAGAGGAAATCTTTACGAGATTCTGCATAGTCCGTGCAAATACTATATGCATTAAACCGATCCCTATAAGAAGGGATTGAGATCCCATTTTTTACATAATAAAATCATTTGCATACCTTGCATAGCTATAAACAAGCGTCTCCGCAAGGCTGACAACAAAAATAGTGCGGATCAAAATCAGCGCGGAGACAACAAACTATCTATCTAGCAATCCTAATTAACAATTATAGGGTCCTATTTTGATCACACTCGAATGACACCTACAATTCAAATATGAGTGTATGAGCATATGCTGGTACATAGTTAAATATGACACTGTATGCGCAGTTCTCATCTAATATCTAATATTGTCTATAACGATGTTTGACGGCATAGTGACAAGATGAGACAACAGATCTGCGTTGATGCGCAGTGGTCATTTCAGTTCCCGCGTGATCTATTGATAACGCCCATGCAGTTTGTGTATATAATTAGCTACAATAGTAGGGAACACAACACCCATGGTGGTTAAAAATATCCCCCCGTTGTGCTGTGCGGACTTGTTGTTGCTAAGCTGTTAGTTAGTGGTTGTAATTGTAACTATACAACGAATTCCTACTATATATATAGGGAACTTTGCCGAGAGAAAATTCTATAGGAAAAACGAATCTCAGAGTTATCCCATCATTTATCAGTGTTGCGTCATTTTTCCAGCAACAGCTGCGCTGAAATCCCAACTTGACTTTTTTCTATAAACAATTTTCAATTCTCGCAGCTGACCTAAGCTTGAAACAAAAAAGGCAGAAAACAATTTGTTTAATTTGCCGTGCATAAATGACTGGGTGAACTTGTCATGGGTGACGATTTGATAAGCCATTTAGACGAATAAAGCAACATCAATACACTCGTATATGCAGCATCTAATAGGGAGTTATGTAGGCTTGGCTGATTTTTTAAGACAATTTGTTTTTCTTTTAATTAAAAGAAATTGCTGGCTTTCTTTTTGCGATGAAAAAAAACACAGGGTCTTTTAAAAGATGTGATCGATTCGAAAATTGGTGTTAAAGTATAATAAATCCTTAAGTAAAAGCGCATTAAGCGAAATAGGGAGGCTTTATACTGAATTAAATAACGATAGAGAGAAGGGGAGAAGGAGGAAGGAGGAGAGGAGAAGGCGAGGGAGGAGGAGGGGAGAATTCGAGGCAGGAGGAGAGGAGAAGGCAAGGGAGGAGGAGGAGAGAAGGTGAGGGAGAGGAAGGGAGAAGGCGAGGGAGATTAGGGGAGAAGGCAAGGGAGAGGAGGGGAGAAGGCGAGGGAGGAGGAGGGAGAAGACGAAGGAGATTAGGGAAGAAGGCAAGGGAGAGGAGGGGAGAAGGCGAGGGAGGAGGAGGGGAGAAGGCGAGGAAAGAGAATGGGAGAAGGCGAAATGGCAGGTGGAAGGTGAAAGACAGGAGAGAGACGAAGAAGGCGAGAAAGGAATCGAGGAAGCGATGCAGCAATAAATGAAAGAATGAAAAAGAAGCAAAATTCCAGACGCAAAGCAGCAACTTGAAGAACAAGTTCACAAACTAGATTCGCGAGCAGATTTCATTCTACAGGTCAGCCAATGCACTTGCAGATCAAATATTGACTCTGTTAAAAATCTATACAAACCAAGTAACGCAATGCGTATTAGATTTCAAAATCCCATTGCTAATATATCGCCCAAAGCAAACTCCAAACATCTAATCATTACCGGTACTATATTTTAGCCACACCAAATGGTATAAAATGACCCCCATAGCTGGTGTAATTCATCCCTTTTGGGGCTCGCGGGCAAACAAAAATTACACAGGGGAGCAATAAATCTATTTGAGTTTCGCAGCAAAGGAACTCGCCCCCCTCACACTTCTTGAGTCTATATAGCTAGACTCCGATTCAAACAATCCGATCTGCTTATTCCTTGATCCCATTCCTATAAACCCGTGGGGCTTGTGCTACACACACACAATTCAAGATTTTTCCCTTACCAATTCGATCTCAATTCGTGAAAGAAATCAAGAAATGAAAGAAGAGAATAGAAAATTCACACTACGAGCTTCTGTAAAACTATATAATCAGATTAAAAAGATCTCAGAGTCAACTGCTTAGTATTGAATCTTTTACTGATGACGCAATAGAAAGGCAAATCGACCGGTAGGGATTTTTTTACACCTTACATTGCGGACAGCTTGTCTTGAAGAAAGCTTCATTTGTACGAGCGTTAACATTCCCAAAACTAGTTTGACTCCTGTACAGCTAGATGCTTATGAACAAGACATGTCTGACTGACAGACAGTATAATTAATAATGAATGAATAGCAGGTGGTTCAGCTAAGGAACTGACTTGTATAAGAGATAACAGGTGCATTGTTTAGACTATAGATACTGTTATGTCAAGATTTATTGCACCACTACGGCACTACATCTATAGCTAAAAAATCGAGGGTCATTGGCAACAAGCTCCATGGTATTTTATCACCTCTTGGAGGTCATTTATTCGAAGATTGTAAGCAGGAAGTTTAACACTAGTTAATATTGCCTTTATTGCGTAATCAATGCATTCAGAAAGCTGTTCATAGCACAATTGATTTTGAAATCCTAGAAAATTCAGAAAAGTCAAACTTTTTTAAATTAATGGACAAGTTTAGCTTTCACCATGTTTGCCACCAAATATACCAAATATATCTTTCACACGAGAATTAACAAAATTTCCTATGCTTCACGAATCAATCGCGGCACAACATCAAAGACAATCGTGTAAGATAACTCGATCATGGCGGCGGCATCATCAAAAGGTGTCATCCCTCCTTCCTTCCGTCCGTCCTTTGATCTAAGCCGCGAAGCTTTGTTCAAACACTTTTGATTTAAAACCGCGAGGTGACAAATTCAGCGGCTGGGTCTAGCTGGGTCTAGCAATCGTGTGTCAATTTAACAAACCATCAAGAAGATAAGATAAAAAAATGAAGAATTAACAAGCAAGCTATTATCACCAATTTTTATTATTTCTTCTACGTAATACGAATGAAAACGTTGGACCCGAAAATTCGGGTGCAAGCAAAGCACGATTGTTAAATCCAATTAAATCCAATTTAATGGAACAAGTGAGTAAGCTGAGAACTCCTCCCAAGTTTGAGCAGATTAGAGAAAGGGGATGGGATTTTCACAGCGGGTACTAAGCACTCAATATGCTATAAAAGTGGGATTAAAAAATTTCTAATCTCCCGAATAGCGTAGCGAGCCACACCCAAAAAGGTAATTAGCTAGTACTCAAAAAATGCAATACAATTTTCCGCTTGATCTAATCCTCAAAAAGCGCCAAAAATTCCCCTAACCACGATTGTAAGGTCGCGTATTGCATAGTCGAACAAGCTAAATAACGGGCGCACTCGCGCTATATCTTATTATTTAATCTAAATACTCAGTATAGTAACCGCATACTTATATAGGAATGAGCATACTTATTTACGCCAATTTAGTCTTATAAAGATCCCACTCTTAGGTAGCATAGGGGCATTATAATAGGAGTGCAGTTGAGGGGAAAGTTTTATAGTTTTGATGAAGGGGGAGAGGGGAAATGTGAAGAGGAGATGCTGGATGCCCTCTCTAACACCATGCCATCGAAGTCTAATTAGACAGTTTAGTTGCTGGGCAATCTCTAAGTACTGGCTCACGTAGCGGATCATTAGGGTTAGAAGAGAGATCTCAATCGTAGAGAGAGAGCTTATGGGCCAGTGTCATTTACTGCCATTCGTTATAGAAATTTCATTATCTGACAAATTATTTACGCAACATATCGGCAAAATATGAAAAAACACAATAGCTGAAAAAATCTGAAAGACTAGCAGTTTCATTAAACTTAAATCGTTAAGCAACATCTACAACCTCAAGCTGGCATCCTCATTCACTAGTACGACAGTCACACCCAGCCGTCTGTTGCACTTGTCCAGCTCGCGAATCACCCGGTCCAGCCGTCTATCGAGTGCCGCCTCGTGCTGAGGCGTCAGCAGCTGCCCGCTGGCCGGCATTGCAGACGCACCCGACCTGGCTAGGGCAACCTGCATAGCGGCTCCCAGGAGGCCCTGAATTAGGTTGAAAGTAGGGTGACTATTCTGCAGTGTGTGTGTGTGTGTGCCTACCCGCAAATCTACGCAGGCTATTTACTGCACAGACACCCAGCTCACCTGTAGCACCTGCAGGCGACTTCTAGTTGAGGCTCGCAGCCGGCAGCACTGCTGCAACGGAGCTAGAATGCTCAATTCGTCGTGATGCGGATTGCCCAGACCTTTGCCATTGTCCAGAGTGACCACAAGTTGGTCCTTGGTGAGGCCAGTGCCAGGACTGACCGTTTCGAACTCGTGTCGGTCAGCGTTACCAAGCAAAAAATCTAAAATCGAAGTATCAATCAGGTCTAGGAGGACGCCTGGACCTAATCGAGTAAGCAGGTCGGCGTTGCACGGATTCTCGCCCAGTTGCCATGGGGCTTTGGCGTCGTTGGATGCATAGTTTCTGGCCCAGGGATGCCGGTGTCTTGAGCGGGTGTTAAGTGGGAAACTTGGTAATTGATACGCATTAAACAGCATAAACCAAGCTAGAAAGTCACTTCCTAGCTAACACAACCCAAACACCCTAACTGCCACAAAACCCACACCCTAGCTACCGAAAATTCAAACTCCAGCTACCACGAATCCGCACCCTACCTACCACAAAACCCCACACCCTACCTACCAGAAACCCACACCCTACCAACCACAACCCCACACCCTACCTACCACATAACCCACACCCTAGCTACCACAACGCAGCACCCTAGCTACAACAACCCAGCACCCTAGCTACAACAACCCCACACCCTACCTACCACAAAACCCACACCCTAGCTACCACAACGCCACACCCTACCTACCACAAAACCCCACACCCTACCTACCAGAAACCCACACCCTACCAACCACAACCCCACACCCTACCTACCACATAACCCACACCCTAGCTACCACAACCCAGCACCCTAGCTACAACAACCCAGCACCCTAGCTACAACAACCCCACACCCTACCTACCACAAAACCCACACCCTAGCTACCACAACGCCACACCCTACCTACCACAAAACCCACACCCTACCTACCACAAAACCCACACCCTACCTACCACAAAACCCCACACCCTACCTACCACAAAACCCACACCCTACCTACCACAAACCCACACCCTAGCTACCACAAACCCACACCCTAGCTACCACAAACCCACACCCTACCTACCACAAAACCCACACCCTACCTACCACAAACCCACACCCTACCTACCACAAAACCCACACCCTACCTACCACAAAACCCACACCCTACCTACCACAAAACCCACACCCTACCTACCACAAAACCCCACACCCTAGCTACCACAAAACCCACACCCTACCTACCACAAAACCCACACCCTACCTACCACAAAACCCACACCCTACCTACCACAAAACCCACACTCTACCTACCACAAAACCCACACCCTACCTACAACAAAACCCACACCCTACCTACCACAAAACCCACACCCTACCTACCACAAAACCCACACCCTACCTACCACAAAACCCACACCCTACCTACCACAAAACCCCACACCCTACCTACCACAAACCCCACACCCTACCTACCACAAACCCCACACCCTACTTACCACAAAACCCACACCCTACCTACCACAAAACCTACCTGGTCATCGCCACCCCATCCGGCAGCATCAGCACGGCGGCGCCCTCCAAAAAGCCGTCGGCATCGGAGCAGACGCCGGTCCGCCGGCCCTGGCAGTACCGGCAGACGCCCCACAGGCAGAGCCGGTTGTCGCGTGGCCGACGATAAAAAGTGGCTCGAAGACGAGGCGAGGCCGATTCGGCGGCGGCTGACAGGTTCAGCAGACGGGGCGCGGCCACGGGACCGCGGTGAAAGCCGAGCAGGCGGCCCAGATGGTAGCCGACTACTTCGGCGTTGTCCCTGGGCGATGGCGCGTTTAAATGTTAAAAAAATAAAAAATTCGTGAGAGCAGCCTCATTAATTAAGGATCTGGTATGTTGGCAGCCTCATCAACCTGAGGATCTGGGAGGCTGGTGTGGCCTCATCAACCAGAGGATCTGGGAGGCTGGTGTAGCCTCATCAACCAGAGGATCTGGGAGGCTGGTGTGGCCTCATCAACCTGAGGATCTGGGAGGCTGGTGTGGCCTCATCAACCTGAGGATCTGGGAGGCTGGTGTGGCCTCATCAACCTGAGGATCTGGGAGGCTGGCGGCCTCATCAACCTGAGGATCTGGGAGGCTGGTGTGGCCTCATCAACCTGAGGATCTGGGAGGCTGGTGTGGCCTCATCAACCTGAGGATCTGGGAGGCTGGTGTGGCCTCATCAACCTGAGGATCTGGGAGGCTGGCGGCCTCATCAACCTGAGGATCTGGGAGGCTGGCGGCCTCATCAACCTGAGGATCTGGGAGGCTGGCGGCCTCATCAACCTGAGGATCTGGGAGGCTGGCGGCCTCATCAACCTGAGGATCTGGGAGGCTGGCGGCCTCATCAACCTGAGGATCTGGGAGGCTGGCGGCCTTATCAACCTGAGGATCTGGGAGGCTGGCGGCCTCATCAACCTGAGGATCTGAGAGGCTGGCGGCCTCATCAACCTGAGGATCTGGGAGGCTGGTACAACCAGGTGATCGCCCATAAAATTGTAAATCCAATTAAAAAAGCCACCTGTCCCGGCCAGCCACAACGCTGCCAGTCATGACCCGGTCGCGATCGTACACCCGCGGCTTGAACACCGCCGCCGCGCCGCCATTGCCGAGGTGTAGAAGCAGCTTCAGTTGGCTGCCAGCAGGAAACTCGCTGACTAGCGAGACGGCGGCGGAGCCTGCGAGCAACTCCAGATGGGACAGACTCGCCAGGCCATTGCTGGAGTTGCCGGGCAGTAGGAGGCGACGCTGCTTTGATCCGGTTGATGGCCGCTTGGAGAACTGCAGATGTATTAGATGGGAGAGCAAAATAATCAGAGGGGGCGGATAGAGACGCCAACTGAAGAATCAGAGGGGGCGGATAGAGACGCCAACTGAAGAATCAGAGGGGGCGGATAGAGACGCCAACTGAGGAATCAGGGGGCGGTTATGGGAACAGTAAGAGACCTCACCATGGCAATCAGAGGGGGCGGATAGAGACGCCAACTGAAGAATCAGAAGGGCGGATACAGACGCCAACTGAAGATGCAACGGGGCGGATAGAGACGCCAACTAAAGAGTCAGAGGGGGCGGATAGAGACGCCAACTGAAGAATCAGAGGGGGCGGATAGAGACGCCAACTGAAGAATCAGAGGGGGCGGATAGAGACGCCAACTGAAGAATCAGAGGGGGCGGATAGAGACGCCAACTGAGGAATCAGGGGGCGGTTATGGGAACAGTAAGAGACCTCACCATGGCAACATAGCTCTGGAACAGCGACCCAGTATCTGGCGAAACAAATGCATGACCGGCGCCATTCAACAGTACCGGCCCCAACTGGTTGTCAGGCGGCCAATCGACAGCCAGCAGGTCTCGAATCCTTAGCTCGGTCTGGTTGACAGCCGACCGGAAATCCGGCAGTCCCTCGTGCATCCGATGCTCGTACAGTCGGTTAGACTGAAGACGCCAGGCTATGTGAGCCGATTGGCCAAGATTGTGCGATTCGAGATCGTGCCTAGCAACTAGGCTGGCGTCGTTAGCAACCGATGCCGGCAGTTGGCTAAGGTTTATAACGGTGAGGCAGGCGAACGCTAGCAGGGCGACGGCGGCGTAGGCGAGAACGCGCCGATTGAAACCGGAGATGCGGCGTTTGGGAGGCTGCAGAGTTGAGGGCTAGCAATTTGTACTTTTACCCGTAAGTTCGCACTCTTCGGAATCATACTTTTAGACACATTAGAATTAACAGGATTTAAATAGAAGGGATAATCTACTTTGCTATAATATTATAACTTACGGCTTTTAAATGCACGATTATTCGTCTCCATCAGCATCTGTTCTATGTGATTATCCAGCTCTAGCAGCATCTGTGCTGTGTGATTATCAGCCTCTATCAGCATCCGTTTTGTGATTATTCATCTCTATCAGCATCCGTTCTGTGATTATCCGCCTCTATCAGCATTTGCTTTGTGTGATTATCCGCCTCTATCAGCATTCGCTCTGTGTGATTATCCGCCCCTATCAGCATCTGCTCTGTATGATTATCCGCCCCTATCAGCATCTGCTCTGTATGATTATCCGCCCCTATCAGCATCTGCTCTGTATGATTATCCGCCCCTATCAGCACTTGCCCTGTGTGATTAACCGCCTCTATCAGCATCTGTTCTGTGATTATCCGCCCCTATCAGCATCTGCTCTGTATGATTATCCGCCTCTATCAGCATCTGTTCTCTGTGATTATCGGCCTCTATCAGCATCTGCTCTGTATGATTATCCGCCCCTATCAGCATCTGCTTTGTATGATTATCCGCCCCTATCAGCATCTGCTCTGTATGATTATCTGCCTCTATCAGCATCTGTTCTGTATGATTATCCATCTTAATATCTTCATGAATATCTTAATTGTGTGATCATCAGACTCTATCAGTATAAACATTATTACATCACGAAAATATAGATAAAATTGTGATAGGAACTAGTGCTCGGACGGGACAAACTTTTTTGGGTCGGGACGGGACGGGACGGGATAAGGTGAGTCGGGACGGGATCTCGGGGCAAGTCGGGACGGGATTTGGTAGGATTAGCCAAGTTGGTAAACAAAATTATATAGGAAATAATAAATTTAAAACAGTATGTATGAATTGAAGGAATATTATATGTGACTCTAAAAAGCTACCATATGGTATCTACAGTAGCAATAGCAAACTAATAATTTTATTGTTTCAGATTTAGATACCTACAGTTACAAATACCTATTTAAGCAATTTTTGTATGAAACCAAATTTTTTTTATTAAAAATAAAAATATTGGCAAATAAAGCAATAGAAAAGTATAGTAATAAGAGCAATAAAAAAAATAATAAAACAAACTACTTTTTCCTATTAGAGTATACTAGGACCTATTTACTATAGTATACTATATAGTATAGTATATACCAATATAGTAGGGCAAGGGCAGGGCTTTTCTTTTTCATCCACAAAAAATGCAGGTCTAAGTGCATTTATCAAGCATTAATGCAGATAATTTAGAAGATCAAATTAATTGTAGGACTTCCATTGTTGGTGTTGTGTTGACCTCTGAAATAATCTGCATTGTACTAAATAAATTGCACCACTGTAAATTCTACACAATGGATGGATGGATAGAGAATTAGACATGGCAATATGGCACTTAATGAGAGCTAACGATTTTCATACTTAACTGATTATAACTCATCCTATAATGCAGCAGGCCAGCAGCCACTGCGCCAGCAATACAAAATGCAGCAGTAACGTTGTGATTAGAACTTATTTATGAAAATGAAATAAAAAATAATTAGGAATTGTTAAATTTTTAGAATAAATTTCTGACTGAAGTATAATTACCAGTTCTTTGAGCTATTTACAGTTCTAATTAAAAGTGCAAAACTACGAATTGCAACTTGAAATGTTTATAAACTCATGTTTGATTTACTGAGTAAGAACTTTCATTTCTTTTTGTGACTTTCGGATTCACGATTCCATGAATTCATGATTATAGGAGAATGATAACCGAAACGCATTTGCTTTGCTACACAAAAGTCTAATTTATTTTTTTATTGCAGCTGTTTCTTTGATATATATAATAAAAGGAATATCGTAGAAAGAAAGCATAGAGGAATATAAGGATTTTTTTTAAAGAGATTGTGTTGTGTCTGGTTTGGAATTCGGATGGCTGAGAGCAGCCTAGTCTGGAAGTACTTCGATAAATGTACAGGAAAAGGTTTTTCCAAATGCGAATATTGTCGGGTCGAAATAAAAACAGGAACATCATATATTTTAATGTTTTTTACTTTTCTTCATTAAAAATTCGACTCATAGTTTGAATTCCAACTTGGTCAGTCGGTTGGCTTTTTATTTTTTTGTCTAACTTTTTTGTCCCGACTTGTCCCGACAAGTCGGGATTTCAGAGTCGAGATTCGGGACGGGATCCCGTCCGAGCACTGATATTAGGAACTACTATGGAATAACCTCATACGCATGCCAGTATCGATATAATACTGTAGTCCTATCTCGGCATTAATATCAAAGCTTAGTTTCAGTTCTCCTACAAAACTAACTATCGACCTTTAGTCGTAAGTTTTGCTTGGCGACTATAGATAAGGTTGATTTGTTTTTATAAAAATTTGAGGGTCTCTCGATCGAACGTGTTAAAAATCCTAGGAAGCAACAATCAGTTTAAATACACCCAGCGCAATCAATTCAACATACTATAGCCAGAGATAGCTAACTGATTGAAAAGTAAATAAACTATTTTTCGGCGGGACAGATCAAACAAATCCTGCTACTGTCCCTGTTGCCACCTAGTCCATTTGATATTGACACCCTTTTTAACTTCATCAAAATCAGAGAGACGATTGCCATCGCGAATAATCAAAACACTTGTTTTACTGATGACGAAAAAGGCCATCGCAACAACTAAATGATTAAAATCATCACTCAGCATGCATAAACAACTTTCACCTATTGTGAAATTGTGAATACCAAATCGCAGAGAGCAAGTGGCATGACGGGAAACTATCCTTTAAGTGGGTAATGAAGGGCCCATACATACAATGGAAAATTAAGTGAATAAACAAAAGAAACAATGCAACAATGCTTTAATAGGATTTAGAGCTAAGAACCTACATATCCCAACAACACAGGTGATTGGCCGATCAACTATTCATCACTAGTGTCCGGAAATTTGATTGTGAACATCATCAGGTTGGATTAGATAAACGTTAGGGAGACATAATAAGAAAAACAGAAAGACAGAAGCAGACTGAAAGAGACACGGACTGATAACCCATTTACTGGTGTTCACTTGGGGTGTAGAAACTAGAAATGTTATTTAAAGCATTAATTCTCTAACATTGTTTTTCAGTCAAAGTGTCTTCTGAGATGCGAAATTTCTAGAACTTAGACAAACTAAGAAATTGTTGGCTAAGAAATTTCACTAACCCAATCAAGTGAAGCCCTATTGATGTCCTATTTCCGATTTAAAAACACAATTTCAAGTAAGACAGATGGCATAGGAATAGCTACTACTATTAGTAAATCCTACTGATGAGTGTCTAAAATAAATTCCAACGTAAATTAAAGAAATAAATAAGGCGAACAGAGTTATTGTTTCAATAATTTTTTTCTTCCATAAAACCAGCGTACTTTTTTGTCAATTTTCTTTCGTATCGTCAACCGCCAACAGACTTTTATTTTTCCTTCAAGCTTACGGGGCCCTCGACAAACATGTTGACACTAAAGTCCGAACAACACGGTGGTTACATTGCACAATAGTTAATTATTAGAACAGCATATCGTGCGGCTTCTGGCCAGACTTGATGCTGAACAGCGAGCGCAGATAGGATCGCAGCATCGGCCCGTCGCCGCTAGCCTTGATGGCGCCCACGATGGCCTTGTCAACGGCTGATTGATCCTCGCGACGCTCGGCCGACACGGTGTAGGCGGCCTCAGATTTGGCGAAAATGTCGCCGCCGCCAGCTGCGGACTGTTTCTGCTTCTTAGCGGAGCGCAGGCGTCGGAAATAGGCGTCGTTTAGGCGTTCGGGCAGGGCAACCTTGGAGATGTCGATCCGGGTGCGGGTGCCGATGACGTAGCGCTGGCTGACGCGGCGGAGCGGGCAGCCGTTGAGCTTGCGCGGCCCAGTCACCAGCAGCAGGCCGCTGTCCAGCTGCTTCAGCAGCACCACGCGCTTGCCCTTGTGCCGGCCAGCCAGGAGGATCAGAACAGCGCCGGGCACCAGGTTGGAACGGATGCGGCGAACGTGCTTCTTGAAGGTCTTCTTTGGGCGAAGCTGAACCTTGCGGCTGGGCACCTGGGTTGGCAGCGACTTCGGCTGCAATGATAGATTTTTAATGATAGTAAAAATGGGATTATAAATTACAGAAGTAAAAAATGTAACTATAGAAGTCAAAAATGGGATTATGGATTATAGAAGTCAAGAATGGGATTATTTAAGTCAAGAATGGGATTTTAGAAGTCAAGAATGGGATTATACAAGTCAAGAAGGGGATTATTGAAGTCAAAAGTGGGATTATAGAAGTCAAAAGTGGGACTTATAGAAGTCAAAAATGGGATTATAGAAGTAAAAAATGGGATTATGGATTATAGAAGTCAAGAATGGGATTATTGAAGTCAAGATTGGGATTATTTAAGTCAAGAATGGGATTTTAGAAGTCAAGAATGGAATTATACAAGTCAAGAAGGGGATTATTGAAGTCAAAAGTGGGATTATAGAAGTCAAAAAAGGGATTATAGAAGTCAAAAATGGGATTATGGATTATAGAAGTCAAAAATGGGATTATGGATTATAGAAGTCAAAAATGGGATTATGGATTATAGAAGGCAAGAATGGGATTATTTAAGTCAAGAATGGGATTATAGAAGTCAAAAGTGGGACTTATAGAAGTCAAAAGTGGGACTTATAGGAGTCAAAAATGGGATTATAGAAGTAAAAAATGGGATTATGGATTATAGAAGTCAAGAATGGGATTATTGAAGTCAAGATTGGGATTATTTAAGTCAAGAATGGGATTTTAGAAGTCAAGAATGGGATTATACAAGTCAAGAAGGGGATTATTGAAGTCAAAAGTGGGATTATAGAAGTCAAAAAAGGGATTATAGAAGTCAAAAATGGGATTATGGATTATAGAAGTCAAAAATGGGATTATGGATTATAGAAGTCAAAAATGGGATTATGGATTATAGAAGGCAAGAATGGGATTATAGAAGTCAAGATGGGAATTATGGAAATCAAGAATGGGATTATGGATATTAGCGAGAAAACTGGGATAATTGAAATCAAGATTAACATTAATATATAGGATTAGCAGGTCTAAACTCACCGTCTTGCGGTAGACCTTTCGCTCGCCGCCGTTTTTTTCACCGCCGATTTTTTTAACTACAAAAGCGGCGGCAGCCTTCTCGGCGCTCTTCTTAGCCGGAGTCTTCACTTTCTTAATTTTGTAAACGGCCTTGCGCTGGAAGATGCGAGCGCGCGAGTATTTCATCAATTTGTCGGCATTGATAGCCGAGTTCTTGGGCTTGTGCGGTCCGGACTTGGCCATTTGCTGCAATTTTTTGTGGCGATAATTAATCAGTAGTTAGTAACTGCAAATTATAATTAAAACAGTGGAGAAGTAAAATAAATAAGACAACCAGAGGAAAGCTTAACACCAAAATAACAACTACAGTTCACCATAAGTTATCTTTTCATCTAGCATGGGAGCATATAAGTGATTAATAGTGCAAATCTACTTATTATAAGTGCACAGTGAGTGCAGTTAAGGAAGACCAGTTAGTAGAGGAAGATAATAAGTAAATAGACAGCAGTTGGCATACTTTGCCCTGCGGCTTTTTCTGCGCTTTCGGGGCCATGTAGAACGTTAATATCCTTTCTAACACACAAAAATTATTTTCTAGCTTTAGAAATTCGTCGCAACGTATGCTACCTGCTAGTAGGAATAGTAGTAGCTAGACGGAAACTTGCTGAAATAATATTAATTTTTAGTAAAAAAAGTTAATAGCCTTGTCAATAAACAGTCGGAAATTGTAAATTCGTTAGAAAAGGGGTTGAATTGTGAATCTTATGGACTGTGAAGTTGAATGTATTGTGAAGTATGCAGGGTTTGTGAAAGCGCTCCACAGAAAGATATACTTAGATTTTTAAGCTAGAATAAATTAATAAAAAAATAACAAAGACATAACACAGTTTAAGAATGCCAATAGTTTTTAATATTTTCAATACACTTTTTCAGTAATCAATATAAACAATAGGCGTAACGGGCTAACAATTACAAAAAACTGATCAAGCAAGCATATACATTAATAGTCAGACTAGCCTAAGTGGCTTCATCACAATAGCGAAATGTTAGGCAGCAGCCGCAGCCTATTAGCGCTAGTTTCGTAGCGATCGTGCAGCATCCACTGCACATTCTCAGCCTCAATGTTGCACTCGTACACTGGCAACTCGATTAGTTCGCGCGGATTAGCCCACGAGCCTAGGATTAAACGGCCGAAACGATCAAAGATGGCGCGCCGCTGACACAGATGCAGGCGGACAGTGACTTGTACAAGCCTGACACCGTGATAGGCCTCATTTACTTCGCGTTCAGCGTATTTGACAATCCTCGGCTTGTCAACTTGATTGATAAACTCGAAGCGATAGGATCGATTCAAGATGTCGTCCGTCATAGTCTGAAAGTACGACGGTACTTATTTAATGTACGCACCCAAAAAATAGTGTAATTTGTAGCTTTTTAAAACAGTAAAATACTACCTTGAATCCACGAATGGTCAAATGATTCTCCAGAAGGTCTTCAGGCGTTTTTGTTAAGACTAAAATTACTAATTAGACATTAATAATCTCTAAACCGATGGCAAGTCTCCCATTAGCAATTAAATAATGGAAACAATGCTTACTCTTGCAGTTTCTCATTAATATCAATGTAATCCTTTTGCAGCCGTTCGGGTAAGGCTCAGATCACCCTCTTTTTCATCAAGAATCTCTCCGCGTTCAGTTAACAATTTCTTTAAATTCTTCTCCTTGCGATCCCAACGCATGCTACTAGCCTAGATTTTTCCAACTGCTCGATTGGACCGCCTTTTCAATGGCTTTGTCGTCCATTCGTTGGAAAATCTCGTTTGAGTAGCCGCTATAAAAATTCTGGGCAGCATCGTGAAACTGCATGCCTCGGAACTACACTGTTAGACCTCATAACTTCTAGCTGATCAATGGTCTTGCGCTGCCTACCAAATTCGTCTTCGTACCAGATGCTAGGCCTGTTGCGCATCTCTGGCCCGAATTCGTGCACCCGGAGTTGGCGAATTATTTTAAAACGCGGATGCCACGGCTTCGAACGGGCATATCGAACGGGCTGAAAGCCCACAAGAAATCGGCCACAACCTATGCAAGCAGATGCCTGCAAATGATTATTATGTAGACAATGAATACACACGAATTTGTACAAATTCAACGTTGCACAGAACACAAATGGAAATAATATCTAGTGCCTAGATTTAAAAAATTTGCATAATTTTCTTAAAATACAGAGCCTTACTTTTCTTCGACATAGATAAGTAGCTCTAGTTAAAAATAGTGACAGCTCATCCCAAAGACAAATTTAGATGTAAAGTTTAATTTGAACATACTTATTAAAGTAGACATGCATCAACATTATAATGGCAAGTAATAAAAGATACTGAATTGGGTTTATTTTTTATTACCTTATGTGTAGATCCCCTTGATATAACTATTTTAACTTAAACTACTATAGTCTAGCTATTTAATTTATTTCCATTTATTTATTTCCAATTTTTTAAGTTTTAGAGAATTTGTGATGCATAAAAATCAAGATAACAATTCAAACTTGAAATGAGTTTTTCACTCTTAAAAGCAAAGGCAATTAGAGAAGGATACTAAGTTGTAAATAATTCAAGGGCAATTTTGCACCAGTAAGCTAAAAATTAAATTTTTAGTGGTGATAGCTCAATGGATTTGTTTATGCATTACCGTTCTAAAACGTTCTTAGCAATTCTTTGGCTTTTACACTATTTTAATTTTTTTTCAATATCCATACATGCACAGCTATAAGAATCACCTGGCAATTTCTAGTAATTACACTCACAGGTAAGTTGCTATTGGACAAAATAGCAATCCCATGACAATAATCAACCAATAGCAACTTACATGCATGTGTTGCCAGTGGAAATGGCCAGGTAATTCCCAACGTTGTGCCTATACATGTCAATACCACTGCCATTTTATTATTTTTTTGCCAACATATGAATATATATACATACAATTAAAAAAATTTGTTAGCCAATGCAACTTTGCTTTATTAAAATTTGCAACTTATATTTGAAAATTTTCAAAGGAGCAAAAATGGCCCTATTAGCCACATCTTAGCTTTACCTTACTTAGTTAGCTAGTACAACTTAGTTGAAACAAAATTTGCAATTTACTTAAGACAATTTTTGAAGGAGCAAAAAAGTCCTATGAACCACTTTTTATCTATAACTTACTTTTTGCTATGTTTTATTTGCATTTTCCTCTAATTTTCTATACCCATACTATTAATCTTATGACTTGCCCCCCCTTAATTTTATGACTTACCTTCCCAATTTTGACCAATTTCAAAACTTACAAAGCTATATTGCAGATTTGGTGACTTACCTTGTTTGGCCACCAAATAGTTAACCAACTATTTTATATGTATGCTTGGCAACTTTTGCATATATATATACATGAATTCATTTCAAATTTTTGCAATAGTTGCATATTAGAGATGGTCAAATATAAGCTAGAATTTTGATATAATATATATTGTAAATAAGTAAGAATTGGCATAATTTAAATAAGAAGCAGATATATAGCATTTTAAAATAAAATTAATCAAGTTAATACTAGGCCTACTTCTAATTAATTTCTTACTTATTATTCTAAAGAATTGTTTACTCAATGAACTATTGCTTTGGAATTTGTTACCTGATTGATTAATCACTATGAAGACTATTGTTGATTTTTATATTACTTTTATAATAAATATCATGCTAAAAAAACTAAACTTTTAAAATATTTATTTTTTAATATAATTTTTAAGCCAGAATGGAATTCTTGCAAGGCACTCATGGAATACAAAGTTGCATGAATATTTTTTGTGCAAGTATTTTTTCAAATGCACAAGTTAAAATTTGGTCAGCTAGTGTGACTTAATTAAAATAAAATTTGCAATTTACTTAGGGCAAAAAAATTGAAGGACCAAAAAAGGTCCCGTAAACCAGTTCTTGCCTATATTTTCTACTTGCTACATTTTTAGGATTTTCCTCCAAATGTTTCTGATGCCTGCATATACGGGCATAGCTAGGGGGAATATGGGGATATATCTCCCCTTCCAAATGATAGAAAATTGAAAGAGTTGAAAAGGGGGAATATTACTATTAAAACAAAGTCTTTTTTTCTTTTCCATAACTATTTTTTGAAGTGTTCATTAAACTTTTTTTTCCATGTATCCTTCACATCAAAAATTCCTAACTATGCCATTGTTTGTATGTGGACCATAGGTGCCCACACTTTCTTTGCAAATACTTGCGCCAAAAAACTTGTTTGTTGTGTATAAATAAATAATGTTTTTGTATGCAAGTTTTTTGTTGCGCACAAGGAATATATTCCAGATTTTGTGCAAACTTTCCATCATGGTTTTTAAGATCTTGATTTAAAAATTAGGATATAAAAATCTATTAGATCTTAAGTTTCATGATAAAATTTTAAATATTGATTGAATCTATGTGGTCTAATCTTCTATTTTTCTTTTTTTATTTAGTCAAATTTATGGTATTTATATATCATATTTTCCCATACATTTTTATTGATTACTAACTCACCAAATTTGCCATTTACTTGCTTGGTTTGATCTAGGTCCAGCCAAATTAGCCAAGTTGACTAGGTATTACAAATGAAAATATAAATAAAGAAGTTTATATTTTATTTAAGGTGCAAATTCAAACGAACCGAAAATTTTTAGGATAAAAAAATTATTTGTCTAATTAGTTATACAAAATGTTAAAAGCTACTTATCTACAATCTATCTACCGTCTTATCTACCATCCAAGTCAACTTATGTGCCGTCGGCGACTCCAGCTGGCAGGCCATGTCATCCGCGCTGATTTGTACTGCCCCGAGCCGGTGCAGGAGGTGCTGCTGCTTATGCTGCAGGCGCCCTACCGGCGAGGACAAACGCGAACTCGGCTTTTCGTTGATTGCCTGCTGGCTGATGCCGGCGCCCCCGATTCTGCTGGCGGCGCGGCCTTCATTCGCACCCAGGCCCTGAGGCGCGCCCTGTGATGCTGATTTTCCATCTGACAGCATACTTTGTTGTTTGTTGTTGTTATAAATGCTTTAAATATTGATTTATTAAATTAGACTATTCTTATTCATTTCAGTGATCCCTAAATAGCACATAAAATATAGCAAAATGCTCTTAGTACCCACGAGTTAGGAGTCTGGTGTCATTTCAAATTTCAAATTGCATTTAGACTGCCAATAATATGACTGACAATAGCTAAATATTTAGACATGACACTAACTAAACAAAGCATTATTTGACATGCAGTGAGAATGAATATCAGCTAAATATTTACAATATTATTTGAGTGGCACAGACCAATGAGTCTCGATTTTATTAAGAAGTATAGTAAAGTCTTTGCATATACTAAACTTTTATTGCAGATGGTTGAAGTGCTAATTGTTGGTATTTAGCAAAGTAAATAAAATAACTATATTGTTTGGTTAGATGATGCTTTAACTTACGCAAGAGTATAAATAAAAAGTATGAATCCACAGTAGAACCTTAAAGTAGTCATGTAATATGGTCTATGATAAAAAACTTAGAAGTTAAGAAAAGATTAACATTGCCATTAAAATTAGATAAGACATATTTACATTGTACACGTTACATTAAATTATATTCTGTCTTTTCTATAAGAACGAAAAGAGTTTTCTAAACCAATCAAAAACGCACTAAGATGAAAAAAGCCTTACATAATCTGATGATACTTTACAGAACATTATTAAAATAGCAACAAGGGGCTAAAGCGGTTGAGGTGCGACGAGAGAAAAGTAATTTTTTCTGTTTAAATTTTAGGAGTTAAAACAAAGCATCTTTTGAAAAGAATTGCTAAATTAAAAAACTTTAGGCCTAATAAGGCCTAAACATTTGTGTTCTTTAATATGAAAAATAAGGCCTAAAAACTTTATGTTAATAAACTATTTAGGTGTCAATATACTTTAATATATTTGTAACGAGTTATAGGCGCATTTTTTATGAGCATATTGGCAAAAGAATACAGTTGTAGCGAGTAAATAGTTTTCCAATCAGTACGCGTTCGCTATCAGTTTGTGATGTTAATAGCTATTAGTCGAAAATCTACAGATTAAAAAAAATATCATGATTATTATATGAATATATATATATATATTGCTGCGGTGCTGAGGATGTTTTATTAATAATATACAGTATATGCAAATTATGTATTTAGGCCGTTATTTCGCCTTCTCTACTTTTATTATTGCATCAGCATCCTGAAGCTTATCCTGCTTGTTTTTACAAGATGTCCTTGTGTTTTTAATGTAGTCCTAAATAATAAGGAAGACCTACCCTAGGCCACTGTAGGATCACGTGCAAAAACTGTGGTGTATAACGCTGATCTACAATGTACATGTACATGTATATCAATGCATTTGCACATGCATTCTACAGTTGGCCTATACTACGTAGCTGAGGTTAACTACAAGCGTAAGAGCGTCTGGTCGCATGACCCAGAGCATCATTTTGCCGCCTAATAATATACTCTGGCCTCCCATGATCCCGTTCTCGAGCTACCTACATGTAAAATAACTGCGATTCCAATTAATGGGTTGAGTTGTCATCTGTCCTAACGGCTACAGTAAGAGCTACATGTAAATCCTGTTCAATATGATGCAAGCTGTTGAAGCTGGAAATCTAAAGCACCAAAATCTAATACAATTACACGTACTACTAGGACTATTCAATTGGTACTTAAATCTACACTGTACGAGAAAAAATTCCTAATTATATGCAATTCCTAATTGTCTATTTGCATGTCAAGAATAACTAAAAACTAAAGTGGCTAAAATTACAGGAAAAAGATCATTCCTTACACTCCAAGAAAAGATCTGCCTCTCAATTCAACGCTTGTGTGCTGGTAAAGTATGTGTACATGTAATAAAGTGAAAAAATTTCTGCGTATTAGATATATACTTCTGACGATCGATTTAAAAATAATGCAATTCTTAGATTTTACAGAAATAATGTACGACTTTTTCTTGCTTGTGTTCTTTTTTGCAGCTATTCACATACATGAATTTACATATGTACAGGCACTTTTAGCTAAAAATCAAGAGACATCACGTCCATATCGCACCAGAATGTGTATAATCTACAAAGTCAGTCATCGTGCCCTGCTGAAAACATGAAGCACAACATGAGACTCAGTTATAATTTACATGTACATGTACATACTGCAATCGCAGACGAGCTAATTTATACATGTAAATTATGTGTTGTTGGGTTTCGGCTTTGTCGTTTTACCGACGCGGCCTCAGAGCGCCGATCTTATTGCCTACATCGACAACTCTGGCCTCCCGTTCCCGATCTCGAGGTCAGCCCCAGGGGTAGCAGGATAGATGTGGCGAGCGGCTAGGTCCTATGCTAGGAGAAGACAGCGAGAGACAGACACTGAGATGAAGAAAGGTGGAGAGCCGCCAGCCCCAGAGGGAAGCTGACAGCCCCGCCGCCACCAACTTGTGTGGACTGCATCACCAAACAGCCCTATCGAAACCAAGTTCCCGACTAATTGAGGCCTGATTTCCACCTACAACTAGTGTCTTTTAGCTGTCAATCTCGAAGTCATAGCCGACTAAGGGATGACCAAGGCAGGCTCAGAGAGGACTTTTGCAGGGGGTTCTTGCATGGATCGGTTTATGTGGACTCGGAAATGCACTATTATATTGCTAAGAGGAGTGGATAGGGAATATCCCAGCTTTTAGCCTCGATGCTTCAACTAACTGCCGCAAAGCGCTGAAATGACCTAATTAGCCTCTTCCGAAAGCGCGCCCTAACTACTCTAAAGATTACATTAAGTTACATTAATAATATGGCTGCCGTGCCGCCCCGAACTGCACTAAAGTACAGCCGAAGCTGAGTCCTCAATCTTGACTCTGATCGCATGAATTACTGACTGACTGACTGCATGACTGGTCCGCCTTTGGTCCACCATCGTGAGTAAATAAAGAGATCAAAAAGCTATGAAATGAATGGTTTAACTTTCGTACTTAATCACACACTGCCTATGAATATCGGAGCACTTAGGCTACTAGCGCTATTATATGATTATTAACTCCTAAAGCCTCTTAACAGCACAAAATGAGCAAAGAGCAAGAGCGCAAATCCCTATGAATTACTAAGCGAGGGGACTGATAAGAATGCACCCGATAAGGCAAAGCCAAGTGATCTCTCACCAAACCAATCAGATCTATACACTTCCGATGCTCTCAAACACCACAGTGGCCGAGGTAGATCTCGATCTCGACCGTTAGTACTTGTCGGTCTCGCAGGCAAAGGGCCTCTGCTGATCAGTCGCTTCTGGCTAGCTTTTGCTGACGATGATGGCTAATTGCGTTGATTGCTGATCGCCGACACTTAGGGGAGGTTCGCAAGCTAAGGGAAATTACTCTTGTAATTCTTATCGAAATTACTCTTGTAGAACTAGGGGCCGTCTGAACGGGTCGTCAGAGTGACACCTGACTGTCAGAGCGTCAGACCGTACCTTCAGAGCGTCTGGAGATGGAGCGCGCTCGACGGCGCCTTTAAATTGGCGCGGGAGGCGCCGATTTGTTAAAACTGGCGTCGAATTTTCTGATTGGTTCAGCCACGTTTGTTATAACGGTCTTGCACTTCACACAACACTTCACAAGCACGACACTTCACAACGTCGACAAATGCATTAGATGCAGTAAGATGCTAGACAGTGTCGACGTTGCGAAGTGCAGCAGTGTTTGTGAGAGTGTCGGGCTTGTGACAGTAGATGCCAGACAGTTGACGTTGTGAAGTGTCGAGTTTATTAAGTCCTAAGACGATTTGTACCCGTGAGCAAGGTACTTATTCCTGTAATGCTTTTGACAGTCCGCCCAACTAAGATCGGGTACCAGTTTGAGCTGGATAAATTTAGGGGTGGGTGCTTCGGCTCTGTCAGGAGTGAGCAGTACAACATTCCTCGGATGCGCAGCGCAGCTGGCTGCGGCTGTGCCGTTGGCTGTACATCTATCGAACGGTTGGGTGTCTAATTTTATTAAGTTTACGAATAGTATAAGTTTGACGTGCGATCGCTTAATGACGGGTAAAAATAAAAAATAGGCACTCGTTATAACAAAAAATGTCTAAACCACTCCATTCTATATTCTCAAAAATTATTTTTGAAATCCAATGTAAACTTCT
This sequence comes from Macrostomum cliftonense, assembly GCA_950096795.1. Classification (NCBI taxonomy): domain Eukaryota; kingdom Metazoa; phylum Platyhelminthes; family Macrostomidae; genus Macrostomum; species Macrostomum cliftonense. The sequence goes on from CATNEM010000185.1 coordinate 269,520, forward strand.
AATTTTCAAGAAATCTTTTGAAGCTGTTTTACGAGCGTAAGTTACACGTCAATTTTATTTAAACTAGATAATTAAATGAATCCACGCGCCGTCGAATAAAATTTCGACTGAAACCACAGAATCATAAGTGAACCGTAGTCTTTGAATGTTTTCCATCCGAAGCAATCAAAGCATAAAGCAAGGATATAATTTTTTAATAATTATAAGCTTTAAAAGATTATTGCCATTTAGGAATGCTGCATGTAGCGTTTATCAGCGTCTTTTACTGTATATGTATGTAACAATGCTACCGCTGATCTAAAATTCATTCTTAGCTATTATATTTTAATGGCCTATTTAGATTTAAACTGTATTGAAATGTAGAGTAGATTTGTTTATTTTATACCACATTTTTGTGGGCTATACGTAATTTTAGTTTTCTTACAGGTAGATCGGATAACTTTAATGTAGGAATAATGAATTTTTTGGGCTTAACCAAATTGCGTGGATAAGTCTCATTCGAATGCGTGGATAAGTCTCATTCGAATGGGAAATTGATCAACTGTGCTTTTAAAAGTAAAAAAACTTTCCATAACTTTATTTTTACTTGTCAATTTTTTCTTAAAAATTTGGCTTTTTATTAACAAAATTTTAAAGCACGACTTTTGCGGACCAAAGCGTAACCTGGCTATTCGAAACTTAAAGTTTTACTGCTTACGACTCAGATGGTCAGTATAACAACCCATACATTCGCACCAATGGATCTCTCAGCTTAATATAGCTCGTATACCCTTTAAATAACAATTAAGTTAGTTTAAAATCCTTATGTATAGATTGGAAAGCTAAATTTAAATGTAGCTACAGTATCTGGAGTAACAGCTTTATTAATGCTACTGTCACCAACATTATTAGGTTTAAAAGATCCTCAGCTACTCATGCTAATTTTGCTAATTTTTCCACAGCTTGCAGATTAGAAGTTCGATTTGAATATTCGAAATTGAATCTGCAAATGGCAGCGGCTCTTCCTGCAGATGCTGATCGCTCGCCAGTCGCAGCAAATTTTCAATGCACTTTGAACAGTTCCAACTGGAAGGAAATGATCAATCTCTTGAGACTAGCATGCGGGACAGGTCAATCAGATCTGGCAGCGAAATTCTGCTCACAAGCTTCGATGAAGGCCGCTCAAGAAGGAAGCTGGGACTCGGCAATTGAACTGATTTCGGCAGCTCCCAGTGCTCACGTCATGAAAGTTTGTTGCGCTCGTGTGGTTGTCATGGCAGCGCAGGACAAGAAGAGAGACGCGGTGAGACAGCTGCTCAGCCTCACCGACTTCAGCGCCAAAGAGCAGTTTTACATTGTGTCTCTGCAGTCCGCGACCTTCAATTGGGACAAAGCTGATGAGCTCATTAAAAACCCAGAACTCACTGGTGCTGCCAGAGACGCACTATGTGCTCTGTGTGTTCTGAATGCTGCAGCTAGCAAGGAGTGGCAGAAGATGCTTTGTTTTGTTAGAATGATTGAGTCGGATATTGTCAGAGATCAGTGCTGCCTAGATACCGTGGTTGCAGCAGCTCAGGACCGAGAATGGAGCTCGGTTGATAAAATCCTTAACGTTGTCTCTCAGCAGGATGTCAAAGACAAATGTTGCCTAGAGGCTGTGAAGCCCACAGCGGAGAATCAGAACTGGAAGATGGTGGTGAAACTTCGCGAAGCTATTTCTGAAGATTCCAAAAAGGATGAGTGCTGCGTGAAATCGCTGCAGCCAGCCTTAGAGACACGATCATGGGATTTTATTAAGAAGCTTTTAAGCGCAGTTAAAGAGGTGAGGATTCGCAATGAATGCTGCGTAGATGCTGTTAAGTTTGCAGCTGATTGCCAGCAGTGGAAAGTAGCTGATGAACTGATTGGCATTATCTCGATAGTGTCTGTGAAAGTTCAATGTTTTACTTTTTTAATTGAGCCACTAGCACAAAGTGGTGAATGGAAGGTCATAGAAACTGTGAAGGAATCCCAGCAGCTGACTCACCGCAATGAGTATTGGATTGCAGCTTTCACAGTTGCAGCCCTAAACGAGCATCGCGAAACTGCCAAGGCATTGCTGGCAACGCGAGGCTCAGAAAATATTTGCAAAGATGCAATTCGAATTTTGCTTGATTTGCAACATTTTGACGCAATTTTGTTTCTTCTGAATTGTTCGGACGACTTATTTAATGATTTCGCGCTTACCGCTGAGTCAAGTGCGAGATCTGTTTCTCAAAACACACACGAAACGTGGAACTGGCTTTAAAAATTGTAGCTAAAAGCTCGAATAGCTTCGAGCATCACTTGCAAAATCTTCTAATACGTTCTATCGATCGGAGGAAGTGGCGTATTGCAATTTTTATCGCAAAATTCTACACGGCAGTCACACAAGGCAATCCGATTGAAGATATTCATGTGCCAGTTGATGAAAATATTTTCACTTCAACTTGTTTCGCTAAAGCAGTGCTATCATTTGATGACGAAAACACAAAGTCTTTGTGTTGTATAAAGCTTTAAAGCTTTTGTATTGATTATAATGATGACTTACGATGTCCACACAGTAGAAATTCTTTCAAATGCCATGGCGGAAAGAGATATAAAAGAAAGCACGGCAACAATTTTTCGAAGTGCGCCGGTTAATCAAAACATTTATCATAACATTGCTGAGCTGCTTAATGATGGACAATGCAAGCCAACAAATGCGAAACGATTTACTGCCTTGGCATCAGTCGCCATAGAATTCAGGGACTGGCAACTTATAAAACATCTCTCGTGGAGTTCTTTGGTATCGTCTTTCGTGAATAGATTAAATTCGAAATGTTGTGATCACAAAAACTTTGAATATTGGGGTCAACATTATCGGTGTAAGTTTTGCGACTCCACCTGCTGTAACTACCACTGGTATTTCCGTGACTTTCGTTCGCTGTTTTGGCTGAATAATATTCGTATAAGCGAGCTATTGCAGAACTGGAGACGATATCAAGAGCAACAGCACAGACATCAATGTACGCATCAGCTCTGTCATCATTGTCAAAATGCATATGAGGCATATATACAGCAGTGCCAAGTTTTTCTCTCATCTTATCCAGTCAATGCCAGGGACTTCGATGAGTTGAGCAGTTTTCTGCAAAGTGCTGACTTTACCAATGATCGGAAGGAGCATCTGCTTGGGAAAATGAAGGAAGCTACGATTGAGACGCAAGGAATAAAGGCCGAAATCCATAACAGAGAAGCGCTAGATTCTCAATTAAAACCCAACCAAACTACTTTGGAAAGTGCGCCTACTCCAGCTAGTGTTTCAGGACTCTTAGGGCCTGAAAGTGGAAAGTGTCGTTCGACCATAGCTCGAAAATTAAGAAAACTCAGCAGGACTCGAATGACCAACAGGAGAACGTGGTGCACAAATATTCTAGAAATCATCAATGCAGCAGGTACAGAAGCTACTAGTACCGAGTTACTGGCAGAAATTTTGCGGTCAGTCACTAACCAGTTGAGATCCGAGTCGGACCGCGCTTTAAGTCAGCCAGTTTTGACAAGAACTGTCAAGCTCAATATTGAAGCTGCCAATTTGCACAACGTAGTTAAGGTAATTGGCTGCATTTATGAGTGTGATCACCAACTGGCTACTCAAGTCATCATCGAAGCGACTGAATTCGCTCTCAAACTGCAAAAGTGGGACCTGATTGGCAAGCTGATCGCATCCGCACCCAACCGCTATGCTCAAATCCAGTGCTACTTGAGTGCTTTCAGATTCGGCTGGCGATCAACCGACAAAATTCACGACTGCCTGGCAACGAGTTGCAAATTTGCTGGCGGAATCTGCAATGATGAGTACAGACGAAGACTCATTCAGTTTCTGGTTGGGCCTAACAAAGAGCTACAGGAAGAAGAGCTTTCGAACTTGGTTTCGTGCAATTGCAATGACACCAAAATCGAAACGCTCCGAAATTTGTTGACCCGGCTGCAAATTCCTGTTCCAAGCTGCCAACTCACCAGAGCCTCACTGAGTCGGCTGGCTTGGCCTTATGCTGTTCGGAACAAAGACTGGAAGCTCATCAAGCTGCTGGCACTGGAACTGACCGACTCGGAAAGGGACCGGAAGTGCATGGAGCTCATTCCAGCGGAAGTAAAGAACTGCCAAACTAAGACCACTCTCATCCTAATTAGGCTCATTCGAGATTCACTGAACAGGAGCAAGTGCTGCTCCAAGGCTGCTTGTCTATTTGGCAGGTGTGGGCCTCTAGACTTGCTATTAAGTCTGCTAAAATTAGTGAATGAGAGAAACATTCGATTGCTTAAGCAGTGCCACCACAAGGCCTTCGTGGGAGCACTGAAGGGAAGAAACCGAGAGATTGTCCGCTACATCGTGAAGTCAAAGTTCAAGCCAGATTTCACAGATCCGGACATCCTGCATTATTTGGCGAATGAGGCTCTGCATGGCGACTTTGAGCTGATCGACTTTATCTTTCGTGAGTTGAGCTGTGTAGACGAGGCCCTCTCAAATGAGCACGGATCAGAGACAATGCTTACTCAGGCCCAAGGAATGAGTGATGCTGAGCTGAGAATGGAGTGCAAGGAAATAATCGCAGCTGTGCTTTACAAAAGCATCTGCGAAGGTTTTGTGTCGCTCGCCGCAGCTATTATCAAGTACGCAGACATGACCTACAGGTACAAGGGCGGTATGACTTGCCTCATGCTGGCAGCTCAGGCTGGACATCACGAGCTGGTCCGGCAAATGCTCTCATGCGAAGGTGCAGACGTCAATGCAGTGGATCGTCAAGGCCAAACAGCACTCGCTAAGGCCTGCATCAGAGGCAACTTAAGAGTCACAAAAACCCTTCTGGAAGGGGCAGATGTGAACTTAGAGATAAAGGACTGCAAAGGGCACGGCTGCATTGATCTGGCGAATCTACACAATCAGAGAGACATACTCAGACTGCTTCGATACCATCGCACTTCAGCGAAACTGCACCCGTAAGTACTTCTGACAGTCTGCAGCATTATTTGTGCGTTATCAAGTTCTAAAATTGCTGTACATGTTTTTTTTAAATTATGAGCCAAAGAAAGTAAATGTTTTATACGATAAATCTTTCTTTGCAGTGTAATAAGTCGGAGCAATGAAGCAGATCTGGGAGTAAAGGTCCATGAAATTCTCTGTGCAGCAGGCTTCACACAAGAAAGGTCGAAATTGCAGCAGACTATGGCGAGTTTTCTAGAGAACTTGGCTCGAAGCATCACCCAGGAGGACAGAATCATGACGGGAAGCTACTCTGACGGGTGGGGCAACAGCCTGGTGCAGGTGAACGGACTGACTGCTGCCGACTCGGACATTGACTGGACAGTTCTGATTGGCGCGAGAGCGGACGATGAAAACAAACTTGTCAACCTGATCTTTCATCTCGAAAACAGCTGCCGTTGCGCCTCCGTTACGGAACGTCTCAGAATTCTTGACGGGCACGCTCAAGTCGGCTCACCAGCTGGTGTGTAGAATACATTGTCTAAAAATTCTCTTTGTCGTTTATTCATTTTATAAGCGAGAATTTCTGATTTCAGGAAGCCAGCCGGCGGTGGCAGCGGACTCGTGCGGTGTTCGGCCTGCGGAGGACACGTGCTATGCGTACCAGTGCTGCGGCAGCCTCAAAAGTCTGGACAGAGTTCGAAAGCTCCTGCCAACGGCCTCGGGAGAGAAGGTGCACTTAGTGACAGCTACGAGGCCCAACTCTGACAATGAGATGAGGATCAGCTTCAGCTTCCAAGAGAGGAAGATCATGCGAGGCCTCAGCACAATCCAAGGCCAGCTGTTCGTGCTCATCAAGTTCGTTTTCAAAAGGTTGTTACCGCGAGAGTATCAACTGACAGGACTGAAAACTTACCACGCAAGAACTTTGATGTTCTACATGCTCATTCGGTATCCTGATAAAGATCTTTGGCGACCTAACAATCTGTTGACACTCCTTAGAACAGCTCTCAAACGGATGGTAACTCTCATGGAAAGAAAAGGCGTTACTGACGTTTGCATGCCGCACTTCTTCACGGAGAACGCATTTTTGTCCGTCAAAAATGCAGGAATCCGAGGCCCGTTTCTCAAGTCGAAAGCTGAGATTGTGGAGAAACTTACCGAGCTCATAAACAATTTCGAAATCGTGAAAAACAATCTTGAGCGCACCTTTAAGCCCTTGACGTCTGCGGCGTTTCACTTCCACCCGTTCGCCCTGCTGCCGCTGACGGTGCCCCCAGATGAGACCGAAGTGCGCGCAGACAAGTTCGCTCACATTTACTGTGTCGTATTCGAGTGTCTGAACGAGCTGCGCTCAGAAATCTGGGACAAGGCTGGGCTGCTGAGTCAAGCTGAGAAGCTGCCAGACTGTTGCAAGATGGCTAAGCTGTGCCTGGCTGTCATGGCCCACTTGAAGTCCAACGATCAGAACAGTGCTAAACGGCTTTTAAGAGATAATGCTGAGCACACCGTCCTTAGGTGCCTGATGCCAAATGACACAGTGAATCTTCGAGAGATCGAGTCGGACTGGCTGTGGCGATTCTGCTTCATTCACCACAACCTACCGGAAATGGAGTTCTTGCCTCCGTTCTCCAGATCCTTGATTGTTGTAAAGAGACCGGAACGAGGTCAAACACACATATACGTCAACTTCCGCTGTCTGTGGTGGAGTCTCGGAGCTGAGCTTCTTGAGCAACCCAATGAAGGACAAGCGGACAGCTGGTACCAAGAACTGCAGAGCAGTTTAGGCAGCGAGGACTTTGAAGAGCTGCGGACTTTGGCTGAGTTCAGTGAGACGTCTGATCAAGTAAAATTTTGCAGAGAAGCGACAATTAGAATGAGAGAGGAGAAGCGACTGCAGCCTAGAGATGCAGATCATTTACTGAACAAGCTAAATCTATCACCAAAGCGACAAAAGGGCATGCCGATTTGCGACCAAGTCATCTACATTCTCACGATAGTCGCCATCTCATATTACTTCTGTTTCCATCTGGACACCATAAGAATGCTTGTATCACCGATGATAAACTTTCCACACCGTGTTTTGGAGTTTGTCGTTCGACTTTGGCAACTAGCTGACGGATTTCCTACAGTGCGACTGTTTAAAAACATTCTGTACGCAGTGTCTCTAGCTTGGAATGAAGCACGGACTAATTTTTGACGCACAGTATCCATATAATTACTTTCCTTCATTATAAATATCAGTATTGTCTGGACACATGAGGTAAATTATTTGCACTTAAAATTATCTTTTTACTAGCGCCCGTGCAAATGAGCTCCATGCTCCACTAAAGACATCTTATTATAGCGTTACGTTTATACTTTTCTATTTAGAGTTGTAACCTAGTGGCTAGGGCATCCGCCTTATAATCTGAAAGTCGTGGGTTCGAGCCCCGGCCCTAGGAGACAATTTGTGCCGTTGAGCAAGGCACTTAATCCCGTATTGCTTCAGTCCACCCAGCTGAGATTGGGTACCAGTTTGAGCTGGGAAAATTTAGAGTGGGTGTTGCGGCCCCTCCATCCCGTCAGTACTGAGCAGCTGTACACAAGCACTCGGATGCGCCGCGCAACTAGCTGCGGCTGTGCCGTGGGCTGTACATCTGGTCGAAAGGTCGGGTGTCGAAATTTATTACTTTAATATTATAATATTTTTTGTATTCACGAAGGCAAAAAGTGCAATTTGTTCTTTTCGGATACTTTAGTCTCCTATATTTGATTTTTCATCGGTTTTCGAACGTTAATTTCGCCGCTTCCTTGAATTAAAATTCCAATAAAATCGTGTTATTTACAAGACTAATACAATATTCTTGGCCAGTATTACCTTTGGTTACCTATAATTCGCATGCGTAAATCAACAAGTGTGCTAGAATATGCGCAGAAGTCACTTTAAAACTACTTAGTCGGCACAACGTTCCTATTGACAATTGCGTCTATGAGACCCGTGTGCACGTTGTCTGTTTATGTGTTTGTGTCCTCCTTTCTACGTATCTTAATTCTGATTTAACTGCGCAGTTTATTGTTACCCCAACCATAAATATCAAAATATTTATTCATTCGGTATTTGTATTTCTGTAATTTCACTAGCTAATAAAAGCTTTGAAACTGTGTCTTATTGCACCATAGTAGCCAACCTTTAAGTAGTTCTAAACTTAACTGACATTTAAATTTTTTTTTCTATTAAACACGACAATTGGTACGGATTCGGCAAATATGGTAGAGCTAGTACGCAGTTCTGTCGCAATTATTTGCAAACAAAAAGAAACAACTGATGGGGACGCACTTTGTCGCTCACTCCGCAGATTCCCCCACAGCAGTTTCTTTTCCTCTACTATCCAGGAGTAGTATGACGCTCCTGCAGGGAATTTTTCTCATCTTAGCTGGCTTCTAAAGTTCCCCCCGTACGCGCGTACCTAGGTATTTTTAGGCTATAAATCTTCTGCGCCAGACTGTCTGACCTTTGCCACTGACAGTTTTCGGCACCAGATGGCGCCCGTGAGTCACGTGTCTGCCACTTTTTTTATGCCTCTTTTTATGACATCTGGAGGGGTTCAGGAAGCCCGCCTATTGTTCTATTTTTGCTTTTTTCCTGTCAACTCTTGACAGCTCAGCTTCCGACCCCTAAAAGTACCTTGGGATTTAGGATTATCTTTTCCTCTTCACTTTCTTCACTTTCTGCTCTTCATGCTGATTTGCGCGCATATTTTTATTAAGTCATAGGACCTCCTGCTGCGAAAACCCATAAATCATTTTGCTCGTAAATTCTCCCCATCTGCGCTGATTTACGACCCCACCTGTCATCTTTTTTATGATCCCGGGTAGACTGGTGAGACCACCTGGTGGGGTTGGGTCACGTGACTAGCTTGCCAGCCAATCAGAAAAATGCACGATCGTTTTAACAAATGCGGCTGGACCAATCGCAAAATTCGGCGATCATTCTAACAAATCGGCGCCTCCCGCGCCTATTTAAAGGCGCCGTCGAGCGCGCTCCATCTTCAGACCGCTTTGCTGTCTCGGACACGTTTTGTCGTCCCGGAACCTCAGTGAGACTGAGCAAACGGCCCCTAGTTCTACAAGTATCTTCCCCTTTAGATTGCGAACCTCCCCCTAAGTCATCGGCGAATAACATCAGCCTTAGTGTCAGCATCAGCTAAGAGTTATCGAGAAGCGACAGGTCATCAGAGGCCCTTGCCTGCGAGATCGACAAGTACTAACGGTCGAGTACGAGATCTACCTCGGCCACTGTGGAGTTCGAAGGCATCGAAAGTGCATTAATCTGATTGGTTTTGGTGAGAGATCGCGTGACTTTGCCTTATTGGGAATAGTCTCTATCGGTCCCCATCTTAGCGTCTTAATAGGGATTTGCGTATTTGCTTATTGCTTATTTTGTGCTAACTTGAGGCAGTAAGAGTTTAAATCATAATATATTGCCAATAGTAGTTAAAGTGCTCCAATATCATAGGCAGTCAAGTGATTAGGTGTGAAAGCTAAATCATTCAGTTAATCGCTTTTTGATCTCCTTATTTATTCGCCATGCTGGCTCGGATGAGCAGCTAAATTAGCTGGCGCCGGCCATGGTGGACCAAAGGCGGACCAGTCATGCAGTCAGTCAGTCAGTACTCGTAATTCATGCGATCAGAGTCCAGATTGAGGACTCAGCTTCGGCTGTACTTTAGTGCAGTTCGGGGCGCAGCGGCAGCCAAATTATTAATGTAACTTAATGTAATCTTTAGAGTAGTTAGGGCGCGCTTTCGGAAGAGGCTAATTAGGTCATTTCATCGCTTTGCGGCAGTTAGTTGAAGCATCGAGGCTAAAAGCTGGGATATTCCCTATCCACTCCTCTTAGTAATATAACAGTGCATTTCCGAGTCCACATAATCCGATCCATGCAAGAATCCCCTGCACAAGTCCTCTCTGAGCCTGCCTTGGTCATGCGATCTAGTCCCTGCAGTGTCCCTTAGTCGGCTATGACTTCGAGATTGACAGCTAAAAGACACTAGTTGTAGGTGGAAATCAGGCCTCAATTAGTCGGGAACTTGGTTTCGACAGGGCTGTTTGGTGATGCAGTCCACACAAGTTGGTGGCGGCGGGGCTGTCAGCTTCCCTTTGGGGCTGGCGGCTCTCTACCTTTCTTTATCTCCGTGTCTGTCTCTCGCTGTCTTCTCCTAGCATAGGACCTAGCCGCTCGCCACATCCATCATGCTACCCCTGGGGCTGACCTCGAGATCGGGAATGGGAGGCCAGAGTTGTCGATATAGGCAATAAGATCGGCGCTCTGAGGCCGCGTCGGTAAAACGACAAAGCCGAAACCCAACACAACAAAATACGCTGTCAAGATGGTGAAAAGCAGCGTCACAGGGCGCGCCTCAGTTGCACTAAAAAAGCCACTTCAGCACACAAATTTGGCTTGACGAAGCTAGTTGGCCTCCGGAGTTGCTCCTGGACTCCCTAACTCTTGAAAATTGTCGCATCTACGAGTATGAACATTCGTTCTTAGGAGGAGTGATGCGCTGAATTATCAGCATGTATAAAATTGTCAATGAGGCTTGGATGAGGCCTGATTTTCTAAAAAAGATCGAGACATAACATGCAAGAATCTCGATCTTAATCCAATGGTAACATATTACGTAACGCGTTACGTAATACATTACGTAACGTGTTACGTAATTCGTACAAAATAGACAATAAAATATTGAAAACGAGTAACTTTGGATAGACGCGATCAAGTAATAGCAAAAAATACAGATTAGAAATAAAAGTGTGGGAGCTTTACTAATAGTAAAATACTATAAGAGCTATACAATACAACAATGTACTATTATGTTCTAGATCATTACATGCATTGTACGCAAGATCATCAAAAATTTTCATAGAAATATATCTGATCTTTGAAACACCGGTATAACATGTTACCCCTCGATAACGATCGAGATATTTGCATGTTGTAAACTCAATGCTTTTGGAAAAAATCAGTGCTTTGATGCATCGATTGGCTTCGCGACTGTCCTGAAAAAGACTAACAGGAGAAAATAATTTTAAAAAACTGCTTTTGACATGCACACAAATGAATCGGAGTACATGTTCGAGCGTATCGATTTTGAAATGAAGACAGAAAATATAATTTAAGAGTGTATAGATTGTCTCATTAAAGTTTTTTTGAATAGCTAAATTAGATAAAAATCGAAATTTAATATACATGAATAGGAGTCAGAAAAACTAATTAGTGAATTATATTTCCACCCGGATTACGGATTACAGGGGTAAGACAGGAAAACATCAGGATGCTATGCTATATAAGAAGCACCGTCTGTAGTAACCAATTACTAAAAGCAGTATAAATAGGGGCCGTTTTGGCCGAGGAAAATCAGAACACTTCTTGGTGTTATTGCCTAGTAATCAGTAATAAGTCGTTATACTCGAATATAAGTCAAGTGCTCAATTGCCTTAGTCATTCAGAAGGAGAAGTATCAGCTAAGTGCTGAAGGCCAAGAAGCCAAAAGGGGATTTCGGGGGCACCGGCCATTTCACCCCGCGCCTCTCAGCCTCCTCCTGAGATAAGGGATCAAATGAGATGATGTGGGGATCGGAGAGCGAAGTAGGATAGATCATGGCCGTGATCCTCTGATCCACGGTGCGCCAAGGCTGGTGAAAACAGTGCTTGCCGCAAGGCACTGTATAGACGCTACCAGGAAGTAGGAAAATTAATACGTAGAATGAGGAAGTTAACAATGAGAATAAGAAGATAAACAGCCCTATGGCAGGTTAAGCACTTCTGCTAGTACTACTCGTGCAATACAATATACGAGCGTACTAGCAATTCTTCATCATTAACAACAACCATTGACTATCAAGCACTTCATGCCGCATTTCTGGTGCTCTCCGAAAAAATTAACATGACAACTCAATGCAATGATTTACTTAATTATTGCGTGGCCAGAGCAATCACTATTCAGTCAGCTACTGCAGTTGAGCAAATAATTTCCGCTCCGTAATCAACGAGCCACCAAATATAGCCTATAATCTGTCATTGGCAAACAAGCTTGCAACATTGCAGTTGGACAGTGATATTGCTAAGCAACGTTTCGGGTAGATTTTTGATAATCGGCAATGCAGTCGCACGGGGATTTTGCAGGGTAAACAAAGGCGAATTGGCTACAGAGATTAAGTTAGTTTAGCTGCCCAATACTGAACCCATTTTAAGTTTGACTGTTACAGGGTAACATATCTAGCCCTCTGTTCTGTAAGAAGCATATCAAGCCGAGCCACCGAAGAATAAAAACGTTAATGAACAACCAAAACCCAGATTTTCTCCCGACCAAATATCGTTGGCTGGCATTCGTCAGATGCCTCTCCGGGGACAACGCGGATGAGCTCGCTAAGTTCCGGGACTCTCTTGGATCCTCCGACTGGGCCGCTTTTCTTACCAGCTGCGACCATCGAGGAGCTAGAGCTCGCAACCAGAACGAGCTGAGCGAGTCGCCTGACGATAATGACGCCATTCCGTTTCCCACCAACCCGTTCTTCGCCTGCGATGTTCTACAACGCACAGCGCTGCCTGCGACTCATGCACGAGGCCTCGGCTGCCTAGCGAGCACCAAGTGGACTTTGCGCGCATCAGAGAGCGAGGCTTCACCGCCTACCACATGCTGTTGAGCGCCGTCCGCTTCATGTCCGACGCCCAGCGGACGGACCAGCAGCAGCACCAGCAGCGCCAGACTGCGCACCTCGATCTCGTGGAGCTCTTTCACAACTGCCTGTTCACCGAGCAGCAGCAGGCCGAGATGCTGCAGGTCAGCAGTCAGGGTATGACACCGCTGAGCTGGGGCGTGTTCCTCGGACAGGCCAGTCTCGTTGAGTACATCATTGTGCACCACGCGGCAAGCAGCGACGTGCAGTCGGACTCGGTGGGCATTCGAGAGCGCGTCAGTGTCGATGTGAGCGAGTGGGTAGGGAGAGAACGCTGGCCTTCTTCACCAGCCCGATCTGCGTGCTGCTTGACGTGTACAGCCAGGCGAATCTGGGCGAGCTGAAGACCGCCGGCGTGTTCCGTGACGGCTTTCTGTGGAGGCGCTGGGTCGAGGCGCTGTACGAGCGCAATAGTTGGGCCATCAGAGCGATCGTGTTCTTTATCATTACGCAGACTATCGCAACAGTCATCTTCTCCGGACCCGGAATCAACCACTACCTGCAGAGTCGCTGCCTAAAAAATCAAGCCACTAAGGTCTCGCAGGCTTCCTCTATCGGCATTCTGGTCGTGCTGCTCCTATGGATTTTAGGCTCGCTGCCGGGACTTCTGTTTGCTGCTGCAGGCTTACTGCGAAAAGAACGATACAGGTGAGAACATTTTGCTTGCTAATAGATGGGTTTGAAAGGTCTTTTGTGAACAGGGAGCTACAGATCGGCACGACTAACTCGTACATTTCCCTAGGAGACGCGTCGGCTACCCCAGTCGTCCGCGTAGGAGCTACGCCTGACCTTCTGCCGTGGCTTCTACCATGCGCCGTGTGACTGCCGACAGCTTCGTTTCTAATGTGGGTTTACATTTACACTGAGAGAAGCTGCCAAGTGTTTGATGACCTCATCTACCCAGCGAGTGGCTGCGCTACGAAAATACTCTTGCTTACCGCCCTTAACCTCATCGTTTGGTTTATGCGGCTGGTGACTCCCATCTCAACACTGATGAGCAGTTTTCATCGTGGTCTTATGACCTTTACCATGTTTATGACATTTTACTTAGTGCTCACTGGAATCTTTACGCGCATGTTTCAAGGCAGCGTCCCCGTATCAATCATTGGAAAAGCTAACTCAACAAAAACAGACGAGACGCTTGTTGAATATTTTCAAACTTTCTACACGACATTTCTAGTATCGCTTAACATTGTCGACACCAGCCTCTACGTGCCCCAGTTTGACAGGGTTGACCTCCTCATCACCCACGTGACCTACGTACTGTTCGTACCGGTCCTTTTCATCAACTTCGTGATCGGAGTGCTCTCCTCCGCTGTCAACCACGTGATTGAGCACGATGTGGAGAACAGGTACCTGATCATGCTGACCATTTCCGAGATTCTCGAGCGCGACTACAGCTGTATCCGGTGTTTGCTGAACTGGCTGTTCGGCAGATGGCTAGGGAAGCCCAAGCGAATTGTAATCAACGGATTTGTGCCGATAACAACTGGAAGTCGGTTGTTCGACGGCTGCCCAGCACTGGCTCTTCCGGTGAAGTGCGTGCAGGAGGTATCACTGAGAAGCAAAGTGAGCGCGTGTGGATCTTGTGTTAAAGATGCCGCTTTGCCTAATGTGGAATGATACGCTGAGCAAATTTTGCGTTGTTGCTACGTGAAAATACTCTGAATTGTTACGTTGATCCTAGAATTTATGGAATTTTTTTCGATTGTTTATAAAAGTTCATGATGATGTGATAACCCGTCAAACTTACTAGTTTGTTGCTGAAATTATCGTAGTGATCGAAAAGTACAGATTCTTAGTAAATCAATGCACGCACTCACATATAAATATATGTTTTAAAAGGTTCATAATTACTTCAAAAAACGATCATGCTTCTTTGAGAGTCCCCAAGAAAAACTCGCCAACACGTTGCTTCAGAAGTTCAGATGAACAGGTGAACCAATTTTATCATAATTTTCATTATTTCTTAAAATCAGTTTATTTTCGTACCTAAGTTTTTCCTAAATATTGACATCGATTATATATTCCAGCTAGCTGCATGATAATCTTGAATATTAAATCTGAATTAACCGAAAAATTGCGCTGTGGTAATATATGGTAAGATGAACAGTGCCTCAGCATTGATTTGCGTAGTAACTACACAACTAGCTGCAAATAAACTCACGTAAACGTCCCCTAAAAAACATGTCTGCCCGAAGTGATCGACAGCGCAAAAGCTCCTTTGAGGCGGTTCGAAAGGAGAAAAAACTTGAGAACACGACTAATACGATCGTAAGAGTTATTTCGGAATAAAAAAAGCTCTGAATGTTCGAAAAAAGATTTGAAGTGACGCTTATTATTGGCGTATGTGGGTAACGTAACAAGCTGCGTGAAAAAAAGCAGTATAGTAGAAAAATAGATGAATTTTACGATACACGAGTTTCGAGCATGGAAGCCTACATAATGATTAAGCAGATGAAAATTATCGAGAACAACCCTAAAAACTGGATGAATATCGCGCAAAATTATGCGTCACTACGACGTAAGTAACTATAACAAATTCAGCTGATTATAAAATCACTTTATGGAGCGCTATCAGCTAATTCGCTTATCAATGGTGGACACAACAGGTTGATTAAACTACGAGGTATGGGGAAAGGCAGCACACTTCTTTTTTTAACTTCATTTATGGAAAGTTTAGGTCACACAACTAATTACTTTAAATAAAAAATATCGATTCATAGGGTCATAGGGTCTTGAAGTCACTAAGAAAACTTAGTTTATCTGGAATAGAAATGATTGAATGTCTGACATGCACTACTGAAAGTAAGAGTAAAAAATTACAAAGTTCATGAAAGAAAAAAGATAATTACGAGTACATAAAAATACTACTGCTATTATCACTGCAAATCAGTCACGAATTAAACTAGTACTCAAATTATGAATAAAAATATTTTTTGGCATTGAAAAACTGGATAAAATACACGATGCAGCATATAGCGAGTACGAGCAATGATATTTAACCTACTTTGTAAATAATTAGATTAAGCAGAACGAAAATAAATTCATCAATACAGTAAACCTTGGTACATTAAAAATGTAAAAAATTTTAAATAATTTTCATGCAGCTTATTGTGAAATATTAAAGCAATCGAAAACACGAAGAGAATTTTTTTAATTTCATGTGCACACTTGTGCACTCTAGCTTCATAATATTATAGCTCTAGCTGTATAGTAATAGTGTTGAAGCTTATGATTGTTTAAAAATATTCGCATAGTACATGTATAGCTTTTTGCAAATAACATCAGCCAAGATGCAAAACTTTTTAGCCAGCTCAGAAAAAAATTGGCATTTGCTTGTTACTACCATAGACAAAAGTCTACATTTGCATATAGAAGCCTAGGACACTTCAAGTAGGACTGGACAATTCGTTTCTTGGAAAGTTTTTGAAGTCTAATTTTCGCGAAAAAATACACTACAGAGACAGGAAATTTGCTGTTTTTCGAAATAAAATTAAAGGTTCCACTCGATTGAAAGCAGATGCGAATCTCATCTTTTGACATGTGACTCTGTCTAGCTTTAGGCAATGGCTAGCAGATGCACATCTTTGCAAGAGCTGCTATGTTTGAGCTATTTCCATTCGCCGTGTGATGCTAGATTCATAAGATTTTCTATAGTTTTTGCCCAACATATTCTTGCAGAAAGTGATTACCACGGAAAATTTGCTCTGGCGATAAATGGAAATGGTGGGAAACATACTTATGGGATAGACCTCTTATGTAAATTGTGGAATAATTACTGAATAATCGGGCACATGAAATATTCAGAAACAATCAATATTATAAAAGCAGTTTTAAGAATCGTCAGAAAATTAACTTCTGCGTATTGAATTAAAAATCGAAGAAAAAGCCTAATGCAAAAAAGAAAGAGTCCAAGACAAAAATTAAAACCACCTGCACACTACAATGCAGCATAGACGCTACAAACCAAGAAATAAAAAGCAGTTACTTCTTACATGAGCCAGCCGAAAGCAACAAATGGCCAGTGGACCAACGGAATCATAACCATATTAATCTTAATAATACAGAGTACTTTGTCTACATCCAGAACGTTCATGAACTCAAATTTTTCATGCAAAGACGTGTGTTATAAGGGCCGTGTTGGCTAACCTCTTTCTGCTTTCTTTCCAAATAGTCCACTAAAAATTGCTTTTCGTTTGGTCGAAGTCGGTTTTCCTTGTCCATAACTTCCATTTTCTGAGCGCAAAATTTCAGACAAGTCAAGTCGTAGCTAAACTTAGCCAAAGTCTGTAACTCCTCAAAGTCCTCGCTGTCTGGACTCGCACGCAGCTCGTTGAACCATGCTTCAGGGAGTCGAGAGTCTTCTAGAATCTCTGCTTGCAAGCTCCACCAGAGGCTGCGGAAGTTCACATATAGATGAGCTGCTCCTTTTACCGGTCTCTTTGCTCGGATCAGGGATCTTGAAAATTCGGGAAGAAATTTCATCTGTGGTTGGTCACAGTAGACAAAGCAGAATCGCCACAGCCAGTCTTCTTCAAGATTAGCCATTCTTTCCACATTTTCTTCGCTCAAGCATCTCAGAACGCTGTGACTCTTTTCGCAAAGTAAGACCTGCTGAGCCTCGGAACGATTGGATTCCTTCAAGTAGCACATGACTTTGAGGCAGAGTCGGGCAGACTTACAGCAATCCGGCAGCATCTCAATCAAACGCAAGACTTCCTCCCTGTCCCAGTCGTCAGAATGAAGCTCTCTTAGGCACAGAAACACAACGCTGTACATGCGAGCAAACTTTCTATTGCCCATTGCCTCGATGTCTTCGGGTGGTACCGTCAAAGGCATCAGAGCGAAAGGGTGAAAGTGGAAATCCTTAGACTTCAGGGGCTCTAATAGCTTTGCAAGCTCGTTTTCCAAGATTCGAAAATCATTGAGCACTTCCCAGAGTCGATTGACTACGTCTCGCTTTGTTTTCTTGAATGGATCCCCAATGCCTGCGTATTTTAAGTATAGGTTAGAGTCAGGCATAAAAAAGTGCTTCATGAAGACATCATTAGGTAACTTGTCATCTGAAACGATTTTTGACAGAGCTTCTCTGAGAAAGGCAACCAGATTTTCCGGTTTCCAGTCTCTTGATTCCTCTTCTGCTTAAGCATAAAAAACAGGCAGCTTCTGGCGTGATACGTCTTCAACCCACTCGTCTGCCACGTCTTCGAAAGCAGTCGCTTGAAGAGGAACTTGATGAGCACGAACAGCTGGCCCTGTTCAGTCGTGAGCCTCCTCATTATCTCCTTCTCTCTGAAGCTGAAGCTCAGCCGCATTTCATCGCTGCGGCTGGGACCTGTGGCCGTGACCAGGTGCACTGGCTCGGGAGTTGCATTGGGCAGCAGAGTGCTCAGCCGCATTTCATCGTTGCGGCTGGGAACTGTGGCCGTGACCAGGTGCACTGGCTCGGGAGTTGCACTTGGGCAGCAGAGTGCGAACTCTGTCATGCATGTAGGCACTGCAGCAAGCGTACGCGTGGCAGATGTCCTGGGCTGGGCGAATCCCGCACGCGCCGGATGCCGAAGCTGGCTGGCTTCCTATGATGTGGGGTGGAAAGTAATTCATTTAGCCTGGTATTATCGGACGTCCATTATCACAAAACAAAAAGCCAACCGGGATAAAGATATTGTTGTAAAACCTAGTTGAAAGCCTGAAAGATAGCGCATTCTTCATCTGCGCTCTTGCAACGACCTACAATGGTCTAGATTTGGGTATTGCTTTTTTGGACTCTCTAGCTATTAATAAATTCATTTTATTCATCCATGTCCTATAGCATGTCCAAGCTTTGGCTTTAGCTTGGTATGCTTGCCCATGGCTTGCACAGACTATACTTATGCCTAACACGAAAGTAACTTGCACTTTTGCATCGAACGGCATGTTATTTTGACTAGAGTTCAAATCTTAAGACACTAGCTATTTTATACATTTTTGGGGAGTTATACGCTGATGAGCCAGAGAAGCTCAGAAGTAAGAAAGATGAGCTTTCTTTTTCGAATATGAAAGAGAAAATAACAACTAAGCAAGCAAGCAAGCACTGTTTGAACTCGATTTTAGCATAGACAAAAATGTGCCGGGCAGTAATCAGTTGGAGCGGGCAGGAATGCATTGCGTGCCCGCAACCTTTGTCCATGGTGGCGCCCTTAAAATGATGAGACAACACAGCTCTGGTATTGATTTTCGGGTCATTTCTGCTGATTCCTGCCCTCATATCCTATTAGTTATTTTGACTAGAGTTATATATTTTATAGCATGTCACGGAGTGAAATAATGTAACTAAGTAACTAAGGCCATTGTAACTAAGGCACATGTGGAACGCAACGACAAGAAAAATTGGCCATTATTGCAGCCTAGGAAAACTATGCGAAAGCGATAGACGCGATGGCTAAAAATTTTCATTAAGCTGAAATAATGGTATACATTTGTCTTGGCCTTGAATAATGAGAGGCACGAGAGGCAGTCGACCTATTATTTAAGGCTAAGATATACTAAACAAGCGCATTGTTCTATGGCCCAACCAGAGTCCCTTGAGCATAGCTGACATGGATGAAGGAAAAGAAGTCAAAGCTGATCTCTACATGTACGCATAGTGCCCATTACATCTCTCTAGTAACCTACATTAGCGCCACGAAAGTCTTGACTGGATTTCCAAACTAAAGCTCCAGCCGGTAAAATTCATGAGGGGAACATATTTTGAAATATCGCTATCCAATAGAATTAATGGGGGCGAATATCCCAAATCTGAGGACAGCTTTGGCCAAAGACGCAGTTTTAGATGAGCAATCCTTTCTTTTCCTTCATCCATGATAGCTGAGATACAAGCCTGACGCAATGATCATCATTACGTCCCGATAATTTTTCATTACGACTCTGATTAACCTTAGAACAATGGCCAGTATGTGCTTTAGTTCCAATGACGTTCTATATGTAGTATGTCGCGTATATTTTACCCTTTTCGGCACTAAGATATCGGTAACAATTGAATTGCTTGCCTGATTTTTTAGATTATTACCAAAAAGTTAATATCTGCATTTTTCTTGAGCATAGAGAAGAGAAAAAGGGTACAATGGGAGATTATTTATATGGTTCTAGAGTTAAGCAATAAGCAAATTCACGAGTGGCGTAGCCACGAGTGATCTTTGCTTATTGCTTAACGATGGAACCATATGAATAAGCTTATTGTCACTATCGTTTAGCATACTCGACTAGAACGTTTCTGATTCGCTGAGGCATCGTTAAACAATCGGCGTTAAACAATGAATCTTTGACTGAAGCGTTGTTAGTATGGTAAACCATAGTAACAATAACGACATAGGCTTGGTTTTGCCTAGACTGAAAATAAGTATATATCGTTACATTGTATAGTATGTCGCGACGAAGTTAAATTATGGCCAAACACGCATGCGCAGTGCACAAGTGTCTATGGCCATTATTTCAGGACGCGACATACTATACAACGTTCATTGTAACCGGCTGGTCATTTTTTCAGCTTAGTAAAGTTTTTGGCCATTATTTTAGGAAATACAAGAGAAGTCAAGGGAGTGGTTTGCCCCTTTGCGGGGGTGTGGGAGCAGAGCCCCTACATTTGTTTGACAAAATAGAAAGAAACAAGTTTTCTTAGAAGACTATAGACTAAATCGTGTTTTCTAAAACTTATTTGGTAATTGAAGACCATAGAATTTGTCATCAAAAAGTGTCTTTTTGCTAGATTTTAAGTAGATCAGAATAAACTAAATCGTCCAAGACTCAAGTATGAATTAGGAGGAGAAAAACTTTTAATACATGACAGTTATGCCTCTAATCAATTGGAAATATCTAACCGTTCATATTCTCAACGGAGTGTCTTGTAATGAATTAGAACTGCTATCCGAGTTTAGGTTAAACGACCATTAACATGATTCCGAATTTAGTGCATTTATCGTGTGGCTAGAGAATCCATCGGCTGAGTCTGGGGATTTGCCGGATCTACCTGCCGTTAAGGATGGAATCGACCTGGACGTCGTTGAAATCAAGTCACTGCCGAAAAGTAGTTACGAGCAAATGATGCGTCACGGTCGAGACTTTAAGAAGTTTTTGTGCGACAACACAACCGAGGATTGTGCTACGATGCCTTTGTGGAAGCTGAACGAGTACCCTTCGGTACTAAAGCAAGATAAAGAGCCCCTGCTAGTCTTGTTTGTATTCGGGCATTTCAAAGATATTCAAAGGCGTAATTTCTCAGTTCGAACCAATCAACGAAGGGGATCTAGGGAAGCTGCGAGACTACTTCGACAGGAGTACGGCAGAGAAGATCCAGGATGAAGTTTTATTTGCAATCATGTATGTCTTTGGTGAACGTGGCCAAGAACATCTAGCGTTAGGGCAGCTAGCGCAGCTGCATTAAAAGGGAACTCTGCAAGACAAAAGTGACGCCGATGGAAATCCGTATTTGAAGTTGCCTGCTATGACAACAAAGAACCAATCTTCTGATGTAAACCGCTTCATGAATGAGATTCGAAAGTGTGGTGGGTAAGACTCAGATTTGCAATTTAGTCTGCGACACTCAAAATGCCTAAATCGAAGCAGGCTCAAGAATCGATATATATATATATATATATATATATATATATATATATATATATATAAAGACGCAGAAGGCTAAGAAGCCCTTGCGCACACGCGCTCGCGGAAAAGGCGGGAGGGACAGGCAGCTGTGGACTGGGGGTTGAGTCCCAGCGCCTGAAGGTCAGCCACAAAACAATCAGTCAGAGTAACAGTACGCCCTTGGCCACGTCGCTTCCGCTCCGTCGGCTGGTGCAGGACGGCAAGCGCAAGCGGGATTTGGGCGCCCCGGCCGTGACTCCGCAGGCAGTGGCCCAGCAGCATTTGGCGGCGCCGGCGCAGGGTGACGCTCAGGTCCGGGACGCCAGCGCGGGCCATCAGGTCTCTGGACGGCAGCCTCTCCGGGTAGTGCACGCCCAGGGCGTAGCGCAGCAGGGACCTGTACAGCGCATCCAGGGCGCGCTCTCGCGTGTCGGTCATTGGCACGGCTTCCAAGCTGTACAGGAGGATAGGTTCCACGGCCGCGCGGAAGAGGCGCAACTTCAGCACGTCCCTCGCAGCAGAATTGAAGACGTTCTTGAGTAGGTGCGCCGCGCGCCAGGCCTGATTCCTTCTGTCGGAGACGATGGTGTCCGGGTTCATTATCAGCGAGCCGAGGTAGCGGAAGTCCTCGCACACGGTGATTTCCTCTTCGTTGGGCAGGGCAAGTGCGGGGGCGGTAACAGTGCCCACGTGCAGCACCTCTGTCTTGCGTGCGTTGATCACCAGTCCGACCCGAGCTCCCTCCGATGAGAGCCGAGACAGAGCGCGTTGTGCGGCAGCTGGATCATGGCAGAGGAGCGCGATGTCATCAGCATACGCGAGAGCGGGCAGCTGGACTGCAGGGTGTCGGGAGCTTCGCCGCGGGACCAGCACGTAGCTGTCATCCTCTTGAAGTGAGCGGCGCAACACGTAGTCCACAACCATGATGAAGAGAAGAGGAGCTAGCGTGTCACCTTGCAGGACACCAGAGCTTGTGCTGAACTCCTCAGTGGGGCCGTCGCTCGTTTGAACAAACGCTCTGGTCTCGCTGTACAGGTCCATCACCGCAGCTATATATATATATATATATATATATATATATATATATATATATAGCTGCGGTGATGGATATATTTGATGCACGATGCACAAAGTGATATCAGCTCAATAGATGTACATAGCCCGAATGTACACAGGAATAAAGACATAAAAACGAACAGACACGCAGCGGGCGCCTACAGAAAGCAGGCGCAATTGTACGGCGACCAGCGTGATTCTGTAATTCGGTACGCTGCTCTGATTCCTGACAATACCAAGGACGACACCTTTTTTCCTAAGCCATTGCCGAACGATCGTAAAACCGGTAGTTTTTGTTTCTAGGACAAGCAAGTACGTGGATTGAACTGGATGGTAGGCTTCATGCAGCAACTGAGTCGAAAATGCACTATGTCTCGTGCATACTCCAACCAGTTCTTTCGGGTCACAGGGATATCGGATCTTCGTGATGCGGGCCACGACTTGAGCGATATTATGTGCATAACCGGACGAGGAAGTGAGCGAACTGTCCGTAGATAGTTGTCACACAACGAGACCGAGCAGTGCGCGCAGCTTCAACCGCAATCAGCAGCGCGCTAAAAAGAGCACGTGAGCGGCAGGAGACACCGGCAACTGACCAGGATGTAGCCACTACCAGCACTAATAGCGCTTCTTGTGCCTCGTTAGAAGTGACAAATGAGACACTTGTAAAGTATGGTAAGTAGATTTGTTAAGGAATTTAAGATAAATAGTCTTTACGACATGAATTATACTTTTCCTGCTTTCAGCTCGAGTAGAACCGGAGCATTCAGCCAAATTCTTCCAAAAGTGCCGCTTCGAGAATTTTACCTTTAATTTTGACTGGTAAACTGAGTTACTATCATCTGTTATACAAGCGTACTGTTGGCTAAACTGTTTCTCTTTTCGTTCTGCTTAATAAAATGTTTTGTCTGGTTTTCGGCTAGTTTCGCCTGAAACTAGGCTGAAATAATGGCCAAAAAATGGCCAAGCTTGTCGTTGCGTTCCACATGCGCCTTAGTTACAATGTTAGGGTTTTCTACTTCGTATATGATTTAGAAGTTTAACAATGATTAATATTGTATCACGACTATTAATGGAGAGATAGTGCACGCGCAAGCCGTGCTTCTATCACATTGTCATATGGTCTAGCCAACAAGAGAGACGAAATAATGATGATTTAATATAGACAAAACAAAATTTGCGTGCAGCAATGCGATTGTCACGCACGCTTATTTCAACTAGGGTGACAATCGCATTACCGCACGCAAATTTTGTTTTGTCTATATTAAATCATCATTATTTCGTCTCTCTTGTTGGCTAGACCATATGACAATGGGTCTATGACAGTTCCATATTTATTTGCAGTTCCATATTTATTTGCAGTTCCATATTTATTTGCAGTTCCATATTTATTTGCAGTTCCATATTTATTTGCAGTTCGATATTTATTTGCAGTTCCATATTTATTTGCAGTTCCATATTTATTTGCAGTTCCATATTTATTTGCAGTTCCATATTTATTTGCAGTTTCATATTTATTTGCAGTTCCATATTTATTTGCAGTTCCATATTTATTTGCAGTTCCATATTTATTTGCAGTTCCATATTTATTTGCAGTTCCATATTTATTTGCAGTTCCATATTTATTTGCAGTTCCATATTTATTTGCAGTTCCATATTTATTTGCAGTTCCATATTTATTTGCAGTTCGATATTTATTTGCAGTTCCATATTTATTTGCAGTTCCATATTTATTTGCAGTTCCATATTTATTTGCAGTTCCATATTTATTTGCAGTTCCATATTTATTTGCACTGAGGTGCAAATAAACGCCGCGCCTCCTATGGTTGGAACGGAGGAGCCGCGCTTAACTGCTGCGGCGGCCAAAAGCGGCAGAACCAAGCGCGGGCAGCGGAGCGCGCACCGGCGGCTCGAACGTCGGTGGGAGCGCAACTGGCGAGGTCGGCAACGTGGCGCCGCCCGCCGAGCTGCCGCCTTGGCCCAACTGGATCCTCCGGGTGGCGCCGGGGACCATGAGGCTCAATGTCATCGAGCCCGAGCCGTACCACAGGGCACGCTTCGGGTCGGGACGCTGAACTGCCGCACCCTCAAGGCCGACTGGCGAAAAGGGCTGCTGGCGAAGCTAGCGCTCGACCTCAGCTGTGATGTCATCGCGCTGCAGGAGGTGTCCATTAAGGCCGACCCTGGGCTTCACTGTCAAGACCTAGGCGCCGGTTGGACTCTCTGGTTCAGCTCAGCGGACGAGCGAGGCCGTGGAGGAGTTGGAGCGCTGATCGCACCGAGGCTGCAGCAGAGCTGTCGCTGTGTCTCCTTGTCTGGTCGGCTGCTTCGGATCGACGTCCGGCTTCGCGGCCGGAACGCTCGCCTGTTCTGCGCGTACGCGCCCCCTGCCACCCGTCCCGATGAGGCTCAGGCCTTCTTCGAGCAGCTCTCGGAGCAGGTGGAGGAGATGACGCAACGTGACACAGTGGTCATCCTCGGAGACCTGAACGCAGTTCCGCGTAGGTCCGAGCGGTCACTGTTCGTTACACCGCGTGAGAACGGCAACACCGGAGCGCTGGAGGACTTCCTGGAGAGACAGGACATGGTGTCAATCAACACCAGGTTCCGCAAGCCACCGGCTCAGCTCGCGACTTTCGAGGGCTGCAAGCGGAGGCGGCGGAACGCGCGCGGACGAAACGCTACCCGGAGGCTGGCACAGCTCGACCACGTGCTGTTGCGCTACCGGGAGCGGCGCCGCGCCATCAACTGCCGCACCATTACGCCGCTGGCTCTGCGGTCCGATCATCGGCTCCTCGTCTGCGACCTGTCCGTTCGAGACCCACTGTACCGTCCGCCGAAGCGGCCGCCGCGGCGCTACTACCGCGCGCTCAGGGACGCCGAGACGCGTCGTCGCTTTGCCGGCGCCTTCGTGGCTGCGCTAGGCGACAAGCGTGGAGGTGCCGAGTACGCGGATGTCGGCGCTGCAGTTCGAGCCGCCGCGGAGCAAGCGGTCCCGATGATGCGACCGGCCCAACGCGGGCAGCCGGTCTGGCATGACGACCCCGCGATCAACGCAGCGAGGGAAGACCTGGAGAGGCTTCGTCTGAGTGGGCGACCAACTCGCGAGGCGGAGGAGGCCTTGGCGTCTGTTTACCTGCAGCGGCAACAGGCCGCTGTTGACGACGTTATTCAGGCTGTCTCTGCCGCCGGTCCCGACGCCAGAGGGCGCGTGGCCTGGTCCGCCATCAACACTCTGACGGGGCGAAAGCGGCGCTTACAGCTCAACCTGGCAGGCGACACTGCGGATGAGCGCAGAAATGAGCTGCGCGAGTTCTTCGCCGCCATCGTGAACGCGCCGCCACCCCCGCTGCCCGACAGTCTGACGCTGCCGCCGGAGACGCCGTTGCCGACGGAGGAGAGTTTCAGCGTTGCACCAATCAGCCCAGACGACGTTGTGATGTTCGCTCGGAAGTCGCCGGGCGGCAAAGCGCTAGGTCCTGACGAGGTGCCCATCGAAGCATTGCGCATCAACTGCGTGGCCACTGAGGTCGCCAGAGTGATGAACCGCGTGCTTTCCGGTGAGGGTGCGCCCAACGAATGGACTACAGCCCACATCGTCGCAATTCCGAAGAAGCCCGGCACCACCAAGCTTGAGGAGCATCGAGGCATCTGCCTTCAGTCCTGCGCTGCGAAGCTGTTTAACCGGATACTGTTATCGCGGTTGCAGCCCGTGCTCGATCCCTACCTGCGACCGGAGCAGAACGGGTTTCGGCCCCATCGCGGCACAGTGACGCAGATCCTAGCTCTTCGGCGAGTCATCGAGGAGGCGCGGACACGCCAGTCGATCCTGATTGTTATCTTCGTTGATTTCAAGAAGGCCTTCGACTCGGTCGTCAGGGCCGCGCTCCCCAAGGTGCTTCGGGCGTACAACGTGCCAGAGCAGCTGATCGCCGCGGTCATGGCGATGTACCGCGAGACGACTGCTGCAGTTTCGACACCGGACGGCCTGTCGGACTTCTTTGAGACATCCTCCGGGGTGCTCCAGGGAGATACGCTGGCGCCGTTCCTGTTTATTCTGGTGCTTGATTGGGTGCTACGGACTGCTCTGCCTACCAACGACGACGGCTTTCTGCTGCGGCGACGCGTGGGTCGACGTCAACCGGAGAGGCGGCTCAGCGTGCTTGGCTACGCCGACGATCTCGCCCTGCTGTCCTCGACCGTCGAGGGCGCCCAACGGCAGCTGGACAGGCTGATTGCCGTTGCAGCGAGTGTCGGCCTGGTGGTCAACGCGCAGAAGACCGTCGTGCTCTGCGTGCCGAGCAACATCGAGGCTGCAATTTCCTGCCGAGGCGCTGACGGCCAGGCGACAGAACTTCCGCGCTGTCAGCAGTTCGTCTACCTCGGCGGTCTGGTCCCTGACGTCCGCGAAGACCTGCGGCGTCGCCGAGGACTTGCCTGGGCTGCCTTCCGTTCGATAAGGTCGGTCCTGCAGTCCGAGGCCCTGCCAGATCGCCAGAGGGCGGCGCTGTTTCGGGCGGTGATCGAGACCGTCTTGCTGTACAACGCCGAGACCTGGACGCTGACGGACTCGCTCGAGCAACAAGTCGATGCGGCGCACGCTGGCCTGCTGCGCGCCGCCTTCAAGATCAGCTACGAGCGGGTCTCCAACGCGGCACTTTATCGCCGCGCCGGCCTGGACCGTCCAAGTGAACTTTTGCGCCGTCGGCGACTCCAGCTGGCAGGCCATGTCATCCGCGCCGAGTCGTACTGCCCCGAGCCGGTGCAGGAGGTGCTGCTGCTTACGCTGCAGGCGCCCTACCGGCGAGGACAAGCGCGAACTCGGCGTTTCGTCGATTGCCTGCTGGCTGACGCCGGCGCTCCCGATTCTGCCGGCGGCGCGGCCTTCATTCGCGCCCAGGCCCTGAGGCGCGCCCTGTGACGCTGCTTTCAACACCTTGACAGCGTACTTTGTTGTTGTTGTTGTTAGCCAGACACTTGCTAGCCGACACTTGCTAGCCGACACTTGCTAGCCGACACTTGCTAGCCGGACATGTGCTTGCCGAGACTTGCTAGCCGACACTTGCTAGCCGACACTTGCTAGCCGACACTTGCTAGCCGACACTTGCTAGCCGACACTTGCTAGCCGACACTTGCTAGCCAGACATGTGCTTGCCGACACTTGCTAGCCAGACACTTGCTAGCCGACACTTGCTAGCCGACACTTGCTAGCCGACACTTGCTAGCCGACACTTGCTAGCCGACACTTGCTAGCCGGACATGTGCTTGCCGAGACTTTTGCTAGCCGACACTTGCTAGCCGACACTTGCTAGCCGACACTTGCTAGCCGACACTTGCTAGCCGACACTTGCTAGCCGACACTTGCTAGCCGACACTTGCTAGCCGGTTGAGACACCAACTAAACTGATAACTACTATGGCAGTGGCTACAGTTCTGATACCGGAACCTTAATTTGCCTGGCTAGAGTTCCATCTAAATTGCAAATGCAATAACAATGTGCTGGCCGAGACTTTTGCTAGCCGACCTTTGTTAAGCGGCTAGCTGCATGGATGCCTGCCGTTCGTTTCCAAGATGGAAAGTTGAGTTTATGTAATTAACAAGTTGATGATTCTAAATATTTTCAGTTTATACAATAATAACATGCATCAGAAATTTTGTAAGATTGCTCATATGTACATCTTCGCACTTTATCATCATCATGCATTCTCATTATTCACTCACCATTCATTCATTTTTTCATTCATTTCATTATTCATCATCATCAGCATTATCATTATCATCATTCGAGGGTTCGCGACCCATAGCGAACCCTCACGACGATTGAGGATAGCGAAAACAAAGAGTTTATTGATTGAGAAATTGACATGGAATTCTATAGTAGACATAGTAGAAGTCCGTGGAAATTGACTGAACGTAGAGAGCTGCGCGATAGCTCATTCGAAAGCTCTGGTGGGTGGGTGCTGCATATTTTTAGAAACAGAAAGTCTGTTGTTGCAGGCAACAAATCATTTCTAGCAATATGCATTCTGCATCATTTTTTGTCACACTTTTGATCAAGTTTTTGTCATATTTTTATATGATAGCGCTGCAGCTTTTCAAAAGAAATTTAAACTGCCTCATTTTAGTTAAAAATGGATACGCAGGACCTTATTAGCATCAAGCATTTGTTTTGCTTAGAAACGTTTATAAATTTCATTGCTCTTCTACTTTGTTTTTTTTCTTTCATATTAGTAAAAATGTGTTTGTGCGAAGCAATTCTCCGGTGCAGATTCGAGAGCTGCACTGCTATAATTAATAAGTAAGGATAAGTGTCACAGCAAGTTTGAAGCTAAAATCCAGATACCAGGACCAACTGTTCTCTTGGACAATGGTAAATGATCAGTGATAAGTTGGGTATTGTAAAGCTTTAACTGCATAAAATTTTAATTGATTTCTAAATAGGCATAAAAATCTACATTCATATTCAAAACACAAAATGTTACTCTAGCAAAGTAGAAAATAGCAAACTAAGCAAAGAAAATAGTAGCCACTACACTGTACGCTGCAGTTTTTCTCTGAAACCACATGGTAGGTACTGAGAAAATGAGAAAACACCCGGCTAGCAAGTGTCGGCTAGCAAGTGTCGGCTAGCAAGTGTCGGCTAGCAAGTGTCGGCTAGCAAGTGTCGGCTAGAAAGTGTCGGCTAGAAAGTGTCGGCTAGCAAGTCTCGGCAAGCACATGTCCGGCTAGCAAGTGTCGGCTAGCAAGTGTCGGCTAGCAAGTGTCGGCTAGCAAGTCTCGGCAAGCACATGTCCGGCTAGCAAGTGTCTGGCTAGCAAGTGTCGGCTAGCGAACGTCGGCTAGCAAACGTCGGCTAGCAAATGGCAGCTAGCAAACGTCTGGCTAGCAAATGTCCGGCTAGCAAATGGGGGTAACCGTATGACAATGGACAAAATACGACTATAAATAGACATGCATTGCCACATATTTGACAATAGGAGATTATACATACGGTTCTAGAGGTAAAAAATGGGAGATTATACATACGGTTCTAGAGGTAAACAATCGGAGATTATACATACGGTTCTAGAGGTAAACAATCGGAGATTATACATACGGTTCTAGAGGCGTAGCCACAAGTGATCTTTGCTTATTGTTAAACGATAGAACCGTATGTAAAGACTTATTGTCACTATCGTTTAGCATACTCGACTAGAACGTTTTTGATTCGCTGAGCCATCGTTAAACAATCAGCGTTAAACAATGGGAGATTATTTATATGGTTCTAGAGTTAAGCAATAAGCAAATTCACGAGTGGCGTAGCCACGAGTGATCTTTGCTTATTGCTTAACGATGGAACCATATGAATAAGCTTATTGTCACTATCGTTTAGCATACTCGACTAGAACGTTTCTGATTCGCTGAGGCATCGTTAAACAATCGGCGTTAAACAATGAATCTTTGACTGAAGCGTTGTTAGTATGGTAAACCATAGTAACAATATTGTTTTCTGTGTGGTTTTGGAGTTTGGAGTCTATGACGAAACTATATAGGCAACTAACGATAATGTAAATTTTTCTGTTTTTCGCTGATGAGCCAGAGAAGCTCAAAGCTAAGTACGAGCTAACAATTAGTTATCTTCCTTGAATATGAAAGATTAAGTAACAACGAAACAAGCAATACCTAATGAAACTGCGAAGATCACCAGAGTTTAATTTTGACAGCACGTACACTGATGTGTACTGCTCAGGGAGATTTTCTCACTTTAGAAACCGTTAGATAACTTCAAGAGAACTTTTTTAACTTTATAAAACTTCGCTTCCCATTAGCCACTAACTTACCAGCACCCTTTTGGCACGCGTATTAATAATACTAATAATACTAATAATGATAATAATAGCTAACTTGAGTTAAATTCTGGCTGTAAAAACCTAGTGAAAGGTAATAGTGAACCATGAAGCGAATGCGATTTTTTGAATTGTGGCATAGGGATTAAACCTGTAAAAGCGCACTGTTTCCTAACGCATAGCCAAGGACTCCTTACTGATGAAAATGCACATTTTTATTTCCTTAGCTCATCAGAAACAAAATGAAAAACTAATGCGACAAGAAAATTTGCAAAAAATGATCACGCAACCACATTGAAAAAATATGTGCCTTACCTGCAGGCCATTTCACTATTGCATGGCCATCCTTCACTTCAAGTTTTTTCACTTCTCCACTGCACTTGCATTCTCCTATTAGATGAAATTGTAGCTTTTCTCGATTTTTCACCGCCTCTTCAGTTCCACATGCGTCATTATTATTGAAAGGCCGCACTATCACCGTCCAGTCAATGTCGGAATCAGCGGCGGTGCGGCCGTTCACCTGAACTAAGCTGTTGCCCCAGCCGTCTGCGTAGCTTCCAGTCATGTGCCAGTCTTCTTGAGTGATATCGCGCACCAGCTGCTGTAGAAAGTCGGCCAACTTTTGGAGTTTTAGAGACCTGTGTCGATTGAATCCACTCTGATTCAGCCGATCGTGAAGCCGCATGCTCAAGGCCGCATCGTCCGCTTCAGCTGACCTTAATTTATTGGTGAATATTGGTTTCAGCCTTATTTCCTTATAAAACAGATCAAATTAAGACAAACAGTGCAATAGACAAAATAACGTTCAGGCAATAATTTGGTTTACTAAGTATTAACGCAAATATGTATTTGAGAAAAACTTACCAAGGGGAAGAACCTCTATGACGGAACTGAAGCAGCTTGAGAACATCCAACTGGTTGTGTGACTTAGCCAACTGTAGGCACGTTTCGCCGGCTCTGTCTTTGTGCTGAATCTTAGCACCCTTCTCAACGAGAATTTTGACCGTTTTGATATGACCGCCGATGCTGGCCCATGAAAGCGCTGTCCGACCTTTGTCGTCGACTTCATCCACAGGTGCGTGTAGCTTTATGATTTCTTCTACAAGCTCATGATGTCCGCAGCAAGCTGATGCTATCAGCAGTGTTGTTCCCACTTCGTAGCCATTTTCACTATTTTTATTTCTATACTTTGTATCTGCGTATTTTAAAACGGCATTTGCAAGGGCGACGTGGCCATCAGACATGCTCTTGAACAGCACGGTGGCAATCATTTCGTGGCACTCGATGCTAAAGGGAACATCAATGCTACTGTTTTCCTCAGCGCATTGTTTCAATTCACTAAAAATTAAATCAATTAGTTGGAGTTCTCCAGTGAGAGCCTCGTTTGACAAAAAGTGCAGAATATCGGGATGGCTGAAGTCCGGTCGAAACTTTGATCTAATAATGTAGAGAATAACTGAGGTATTTCGGGTCGTCAGAGCTCCAATGAATGCTTGAAAATGGCAGCGCTTAATTACTTCCTCTTTGGCGACCACACGAGTCAGATTCCGAAGAAGGTGGACTGTTTCGGCCTTTCCAATAAGATTTGAAACTTTCGAGCAGTAATAGTTTCGTTTACTTGTCAAATCCGTGTCGTCACTGATAAGCCTTAAAATAGCACAGGCGGATCTGGTCTGCTTTTGTTTAATAACATCCGGCAAAATAGCTAGACATTTTCTGTCTCTGTCTCTCGAATCTGTCATTTCCTTTAGTAACAGCACCGTAAGTTGGCAGTTTCCAGAAATCCGTAAGCCAGAAATCACAGCCGGCCACAAAATGAGACTCAGAGAGTTTCTGGTTAGGTGGCATCCATCTACGGAAAATAGTCGGTACTGCGTCTTTACGCTCCATACCGGCCTGAGGAGTTGATAATCCTGACATGTACAAACACTGTTGGTCACTTCTCCGAGCCAGGATTCTACTTGTGATGGTGAATCTTTCATTGCAAGGAGTTTTTTGACATGCAAGTGATCCCTAAAAACTTGACAAGTATTCCTCAAAAGGCCTTGGAGCCGTAGATAGTTTTCTTCTTTCAAGTAAATAAAATCCGGTAATTTTTCTGCCAGTTCAAGACAGCATTGCTGAAAGAAAATATTTGACTCCTTGCTTGCAGCTTTCAATAAATTAAATCCTAATTCTACATTCTGATCGCAAAACGCACCAATGACGGAAGACTTGAATCCCTCTGACAAAAAGTACTGGCTGTTACTACACAGAATTATGCGACGAGTATATTCCCAATCGTTGCACGAGATACTTAGCTTCACCATTTTTAAGTGCGTATAAATGTCTACTCCACGAGAAAAATCTTGGACTTTCGATTTCTCCAAATAAGAGTCTGTTGCCATCTTTGCTTGTTGTTCATCCCGCTGGACGACAGAAAAGACACTGTTCCAGTCGTTATCATCTGCTGCCAGTCTGATTAGTTCACGGACGCAACTGCAACTTCTGCTTTGACTGCATTTACAGATGCAGCATGATCTTACTTTATACTTACAGCAGCGTACGAACGATACCAAACGTACAGCTTCACGGCGCTCAGAAGGAGCAGTTGCACGTTGAAGATCTCCAGATGACGAAGTAAATATACACGCATAATTCGATCTATCTAATTCACATATCCTGCATGGACATGTAGCGCTGGAAATGTCAGCTTCTGACATAAATATACCTCTCTCTTTTAGAATTTCCTTTAGTTTATCAGCCAATTTACAAGATCTAGTTCTGGCATGAGAATAGGCCAGTTTAAGAAACTCATTATTGTAATCTGCTTCATCTAGTGTCGCAACTATTCCAAGAGGTTTTGTATGCGACGGAAAGTCACATGTTTTGTAAAATTGGGAAACTTCCTCTTCGATTAAATTCTCAACAATCGTGCTTAAATCGGGCTTTAAAAACAAAAAAATAAATATATTGTTGACTTCCACCTCAGTCAATTCGTCTGCTGCCAGGCAGTGCAATAAGGCACAACATTATTCGATGTCTCTTGACAAATTTCGCGATTTTGTAAACAAGAGTCCAAATATTGCAATTGGACAAATTCGTAAAGGCAAAATTAACAGCCTCGGTGCAGTAATCGATCAGATCTTTGCAATACTTCACTGTGTCCAGTAAGCTTAGGATAAATTCACATGAGTCTTCTACTTTGTCAGCAACCTTCAAGATGGCTTTAAAGCAATTGAAGGCGTCGCGGCAAGACTCAGCAACTTCCATAAGCTTTAGCGCGTCTTCTCTTTCTCTGGCGCTGAGCGCTAGATTGATGGCACGCAAGTTATCGTTACTGCTGTCAATACCGGCATCTCTATTAGCCTCTAACAGTTCTAAAAGTAATTTCCATCCATCGCTGCGTAGAGAGTGCGGCGAAACCAATTCACCAATTGCAGCTGCGCGACAAGCTTCTTTCGCTGCAATTGATTCAGCAGCTGATACAAGACTTCGTACAACGTTCCATTGATGGCTTCGAGCCACGATGGCAACTATTTCTATGCAAAAAAGGTCCCTGGCTCCGAAATCTGTCAGACGTATCAGCTTTTTCACGGCATTAATTTGAGGATCATTTGAAACCAATTCATCAGATGAGGAAGCCACTCGATTTTTTTCTCTCAAATTCTCAATCAGACTCCATGCCTCTTTCCATTGTCCGGCCAGAGAAACTTTCACTGCCTCAAAAATCCTCATGTCGGTTGCCAATCTGTTGTCCTGAAGTTCCGATCCAAAATCAAGCAGCTCAGACCAGTTTGACTCAGCTAAAAGTGTTCTATAGCGCTCGTAAATGTCCTGATAGGACACACGGTCTGCTGCCCACGCAGCCATTATTTTTTTTTGCAAAAAAGTGCGTCGAGTTGAGTTGGGCTTTCTGAAAATTAATGGTACATAAATTCAAGCTATTTAAATAAATATATATCAATTCCACATTAGTCTTGATGATCTATAGAATGTTATATGTACAGTATATTTCGTACATAATTTTAACTGGAAGTGATTAAATTTTTTTATATACATTTGTAAAGACGAAGAAAATTCTTATTTTTTTTACCTAACTGCATTCGCTGTAATGAATAAACATTAAAGATGCTATAAAGATCTCTGGGGATGCTAGGTGTAACAGATCTATCTGGTAAAGTTATATAGATTTTCAAAGCAGCAGAGAGTCGGTCTTATCAAAATAGCATACCAAACTTTTTACTTTGTAGTTTGAAGGCCCAATGGTCAGTATAATAATAAATTATGTAATAAATAACAAAACAGCAAATAACTAAGCCAAAACCAAATTTTCGAAAAAAGTTTGCGAAATGCACAATATTGTTTTACAATAAATTATCGCACTATAAAACAAAAATGGAAAAAAATAGAATAGCTACGCAAAATTAACCAGGTGAATTAACTCAAAATTTCTTTGTCACTTTTAAGAATGATAAAATTTAGCCAATGTTTCCTAGCTTAATAACCAAGAAAAAAATTGTTTTAGTTACGCCTACGAATAATGCTTGTGTAAAGAGTTCGATAATTTGAAAAAATTGCAATAACTAAAATGCAGAGTTTGTACGAAGAGCCGTAATTGTTAGCCTTAGAAAAGCTCCCGTGTTCTGCGGTAAAAATTTAATTTCGTAGAAAATAGTTTGCGAGTATACGTGATAAATTTTTTGCGAATCAAAATATTAGCAATGTCATAAAATTGCTATAATTAAAGAATTTTTTACTAAATAACGCGAAAATTGGATTACGCCTCTCGGCTCTCTGTAGGGCAACTAGCTAAATTAAAGAATTTTGAGAAGAACAAGTTTTATATTTGCAATGATATCCACGTAATTACCTTCAATAAATCTTATTGAACTTACTTTCAATCACGAATACATGCAGCCATAAATTTAAGCATGCGTTTTAAGACTTTTATTAAATTTTAGTACCTTCTTAATAGACTTAACTTTGAATATTTTTTGCAATCACTATGGATCTTAATAACTGTATTTAGAAATTACCGTCGGGAGAATTTCTGAGCTAAATTAGTAAAACTTTAAAAAAAATACCAGAAGATTTTCTTGTTATTACACAGCTGCCATTATTGTAAGATTTAAAAGTTGTTATAACCAGTAGAAGACATTCTGTTAGTTTTAAGATGATTGCGGCGTAAAACAATTACTTTACCGCTTATTACCAGCGAAAACTTATAGCACCACTTATTAACAAAAAATTTTCCAGTCGACGAAGTCAACGAAGTTAAACTTGACGAATTAAACGTTTTTCTGGATTAGCAAAATTAATCATCACGACTATGCGGATTGTGGAGCTTACGATTCATAAATTTGAAAATTTTTAGCTCTTTATAGATAAAATAAAATCTCATTTCTGCATTTGCCCCAGGCATCAAATACCACGCGGTGGTATTTTTGTTTAGATGAATTGCTGCTTAATCAGTACCAAATGCTTGCGATGTAGCAAGGACAATCTACATGTAAAATTACGTGTTATAGAGGACTCGGAACTCAGCTTTCGTGGAAAAAAGTATTAATGGCCGATTTTCACCGAAAATTACATTAGCGAGATAGGAACTGTTCAGATTTTCACCATTTAAAGCGCCTGACTGCGCCTAACTGAAACGTTGGATCAAAAAGTTTCGCACTGTGTGGACTCCTGGACCCTTTTTTGCTACTATTTATTGCGATTTAGTCATGTGAATGTGTTCATTTATGTATATTTTATAATAGTTACTCTGTGTTTTATAAAAACATAGTCTTCGTAAAAGACTTGACGGCTATGTAATCCAAAAATTAATAATGAAGTACAACAATGTGTCGTAGAGTAGTTGACTAAAAGTATAATTTAGCACATAGTGTAGCTAGCGCTACTCTTTGCCATTCTAACCTAGGCCAATGCACAGTGTTTTGTATTACATGTAGCTACTCATTGACAAAATAATGATGTGACTCGACCCACGGTTGATTCGCTGCTGCCTGAGCTAAGCCTCGAAGGACAACAGGCCTTACCTTCTCGCTTGACCCGCCCCGAAATGATGTACTGGTAGCTTGGATGTGACTGAGCGGCTAAGGTCCTAAAGTACAAATATCTGGCCCAAGGAGTTTTCTAAGGTAATCACAGGGTGCGAACCCGAGACCTGCCACCAGCCACCTGCGGGAATAGGCTCCTAAAACTACCCCCTGACGAGACAGGGCTCCCGGACGTTGGACCGTCAGCTAGTTTAGGGCGTCAGATAAAGTACATTAGCCGATGATAAGGGACTCTGCACAGGGCATAACGATGAGCTGACGAGCTCTAACAAGGACTTTTCTAGGGGTGCAGGGGGACTCTTTCGAGGTGATTTGCGGAAGGAGTTGGATTGAGGTGCTATGCCTGCTGACTAACCTGGGGCGGGCTGCTCCATGCTAAAAAGTGCGTTACTAATCTTAGGGGTTTTATCCCATGTAGAGGTTCGTGGGGCGCCTGGCATGATTAGATGAGGGACTCTTATCGGCCCCAGTCTGTGCACGGCTTTTAGAAGGTTTTTAAACTTACATTACGTATTCTAACAGGCCTGTAGGCGCGCTATCTATGACCCTAAGCGCCTCCGGCTTCACATTAAAGTACATTAGCGGCTTCCAATCTCCATGTGGCTCCCCACAGCGGCGCACCAACGATTTAAGCCAGCTGCAGCATGGCTTAAATAAGTAAAGAAAAGCTAATAAAGGGGAATCAGCTGAGGTTTTCACTCACACGATGGCTCTGAACTGGCTCCTACCAGGTTGGCCAAAATATTATATTAAGGACCCTAAACTAAATTAAACAGGAATCTCGCGCACAAAGGGACCCAAAGCAAGCAGCAGAAACAAACAAGGGGATCACTTACTAGCCGCTCGAAGCTCAGCTGCAGTCAGGTCAGGGTCAGGCGCGTCGCTGTTGTTCAGGCCGGGGTCGCCGCCAGGTGCCGGAGTGCCAAATGTCGCTCACGGGAGTCGCCTTTACAGTTGCTGCTCGGCCGGAGATGCCTCGAGATGGATGATCAACTACCGGGGAGTGGGCTTCCTCAACCCAGCAGAGGGACGTCGGAATGTTGCGTCGACGGCGGAGGGGCTGACCGGGAGATTCCTCGACCGGACAAGGGCCAGTCGGGGGACAGGGGTTTTGCCTGGAGTTGCCTCGACAGGGTGTCACTAGAGCGATGACTCATGGGGTGGGTGGTGATGACGCATCAAGCTCATTAATTATGAATATTGTTAAAAACGGTCATAGAAAAATAAGAATCATACGGTTGTAAACAGGATGACGCGCTGATTCCGAAATCGTAAAAATATTAGTGGTCCCTAAAGTACAGAAGAAATAATCTCCAAGTACGTTCATAACAATCAAAGTACGTTCCACTCCAGTGAACCCGAACAATAGAGCGGAGGAGGGGTGGGCGTCAAGGTCACTCGTGGTTGCGCAACTCAGGGGTAGAACGATGAGTGACCCGATGAGTCATCCTATTACAGGTAGAACAGGCTGTAGCATGCCTAGCAGGGACTGTTGCAAGCTGGGGCACGCATAGCGATGGAGCACTAAAAGTAGGAGGGCGAAAAAGATTCCGGGTTGGCCAAGCCAGGATTCATCAATATCAAAATCAAATATTGAAAAAAAGACAATTTTATTGGCGTTAGGACTAGGATAAAAAATTTAGTTTGGAGTGCAGTAAATTCTTTAAAGTTTGCAGTAGCCATGCCGGCTCAAAGCTGCGAAGCCTCAGTTGCCTGCGCATGCACCGCGAGAATAATGTGCTCAAGTTGTTTAATTCTATCTTCTTGGCCGTCCAAAACCTTGGTTAGTTGCACCAAGCGTTCGCTAAGGCTGGCGTTTTCCTGTTGAAGATGAAAAATCAAGCTCAGAGTGAGTCGGGCGTGACTTTCGCTCTGCTCAATGTAGTGTTGATCCATGCTGGTTCTGTTGCCGGTGACGAAATTGCAGCCTTGGGGACTGAATGCGCACTGGATCTCGTGTGCAGGCACGGAAGCAGTAGCGGCTTCTTCCATTTTAAGGTTCTTTTACTTTTGAATCGATTACACCA
This sequence comes from Macrostomum cliftonense, assembly GCA_950096795.1. Lineage (NCBI taxonomy): Eukaryota > Metazoa > Platyhelminthes > Macrostomidae > Macrostomum > Macrostomum cliftonense. The sequence continues at coordinate 307,774 of CATNEM010000185.1, forward strand.
TTTTACCGCCTATTTTGACCAAACTCCCTTTCAATTCAAACAATCAGAACAGCAATTCAGACACTGTCTTGGGCACACAGTGCTTGCAGAAATTCAATTAAGACAAACTCCCTTTCATATTCAACAGAGCCCTTTCAATTCAGTCAGCCAAAATTGTCTATGGCCAAACATGCATGTTTATAACCGGCTCCGGCGAGTAGAAGAAAACCAAAAGAGACAAACGCCTTTTCAAATCAAACACGATCTTGTCAGTAGATACGACCGGCTTAGCTGGCAGATGCTGGCGCAGAAGTGCGTTGAGTTTTTTTAGTGTAATCACAGGATTGGCTTCCACCTGAGCGCAAATGAACTCCTGAATCTCTGCGTCCCACTTGATTCGCTTCACACCTCCTTTAGGCAGCTTCTCCACTCTCCAGGATTTCACAATCGTGTACGCAGTGGTGCGCTTGATTTTCGGTTGTCATGCCAGAGCTCTCCTCTTTCAAAGGCTGCAATGATCCGGCGTCTATCGCTGTCACCAATCTTGTTTTACTTACGGGGCTGTTGCACGCCTTCTTGATTGTTATCTTCTTCATTCTGATCGTCCTCCCCTGTTCCTTCTTCGCCTTCCTCTTCAAACAGCTCGTCTTGCACTTCTTCTTCCTTGCCTTCGCTATCGGCCTCAGCCATCGTGTTTGATTTGAAAAGGCGTTTGTCTCTTTTGGTTTTCTTCTACTCGCCGGAGCCGGTTATAAACATGCATGTTTGGCCATAGACAATTTTGGCTGACTGAATTGAAAGGGCTCTGTTGAATATGAAAGGGAGTTTGTCTTAATTGAATTTCTGCAAGCACTGTGTGCCCAAGACAGTGTCTGAATTGCTGTTCTGATTGTTTGAATTGAAAGGGAGTTTGGTCAAAATAGGCGGTAAAATGGTGTACTACATTCATGTATCTCACTTAACCCGTACCCCTTGTCTATCTTGCTAATGCCTTGCAAGCGGAGATTCTCAGTAAGTAATCTCCGCGGCCATAGACAATACATTTTAGAGGAGAATATGAGAGAATTTATTCTCCGCGCGCCTAAATATTCTCCGCTCCCTGTTTGCGTGAGATACATTTTATTATCACACTGAGACTCAGAGAATATCTATGGCAGAATATCTATGGCAGGAGCATAGATATTCTCCTCGTTTCAGTGTGATAATATTCATATAGTATTCCTTTGATGCAAGTGCACGCTTGCATAAGTAAAACTTCACTTTTATTGCAGCAACTATTCAGTTGGTATTTTGTGATGCGGTAGAGCTCGAAAGTTGATTTTGCGTAGAAACTAAAAAGTAAAAAAAAAATATTTTACTGCTCGATTATTAATCAGATCGTGGCATCATTGGTTCACAGAATCCTTTGTTTTTTAAATCAATATGAAAATCAGCGCTAGAAATTTTTATCAAGCACCTATATGTAATATAGCTAGATTCTCCTAGTTTCTGCATGCGAGTTACTGCGCACTAACTTATGTGGTAGACCTTATTTTCGAATGTAGATTTTGCACCATTCGTGTGTTCTTATTGCGCAGTCTAAATTGTAAAAAAAGACAGGAAAATGTTTTACAAAACAGTAGTCTGCAAGACTTGTTGCGCGTACATGTAGTTTCGAGCCATCAATTTGCATCGTGAAATCAAACTGCTGTATCAAGTAGGTTTTAAGTTCCTAGACTTTTACTGGTCTGTAAGCTAGCAAAATTTAGGTAAGTGGGATTGACTGCTCACATGATTAGTAGAGGAAAAGTAGATGGCTTTTGGGAAATCTGCAGTGAGTCCCCATCAGTGGTAATATATAGTTGTAGCCACTGGTAGAGTAAAGATATGTGTAGGCATTGCACAATGCATTTCGAGGACTATTCTTTGTTCGAAACAAAGTCTGTTTGAAAAATGAAGCACCTTATTTGTCTGATGCAACTTTATAATATTCCAACGAAAGAATTAGCCTTATATGTGCAACCGTTCGGAAACGGTGACATTCTGAAATCAGCCTTCGAGTTCCGAGTCCTTCTACTTACGAGCGCTCGTAAGTTGTCCTTGCGATGTATAGTTTTACGAATTTCCGAGTGTTGATTAGATCTGATGTTTGAAAAAATCCAGAGTAGGCACCTAGCTTCAATGAAAATCTTAATTCTGCTATTGCCAAAAAGTTTCGGAAAATCAGCGCTCTCTTGGTTTTCCGAATAACGTCCGAAATTAGGATATTCCCCTAGAGGATTTTATTCGTGGGCGCAAGTCGAAAAAAAACAAAAAAGTAGCCCCCCATATGAGTCATTATTGGCTGTAGAAAGTGCTTGGCTGATTGATACACTGATTCTCTCCAACTTTCATGTAGTCAGTGATTACGGCATTGATTAATTAGTTTTCACTTTCACCAGGCAATAAAATACCTAGAGGATACAGTATATACATATATTTCAGATCAGAAATTCAGTGTATTCCTTCATTCCTGCCTTTGAGGATACTTTTTGCATCTTCTAATCATGCAACCCAAATGAAATATATATTTTTTTGATATCGGAACCTGACTGTTTACAGCTTTTGAACGGAACTTTTATAATCTCTTTGGAAACATAACATTTTTTGCACGCGCAAATAACTGCTCAACCATCCCTAAGGTTCGTGTGCGACCTGGCAGCTGTGAGCCATCTTGCGTAAAAAAATTCTACCCAATTAGAGAGCCACGGTCCGATCAGTCCGCCACGATTCACGCGTATAATACGTGATGGTCACGTGATTTGACGCCCGAATACATTGTCCTTAACAAAGATAATTAACCTAGCAAAATAAGCGAAAAAAAATTCTGTTTAAAAATAGATTAATTTTTATTAAAATTTTTATATCAGAATGTGTGTATAAAAATTTAAATTAATTGTTTTAAATTTAAATAAATTTGAGAACATCATTTTTCAAGTCAAATTGCTACTTAAAACAAATTTAAATCAATTTTTAAAATGTGAAAAAAGGAAAAATTGTTTAAAAAATCATGAATTATAGATTATGACCTAATTATTTTATTAGCCTGTTTGAACGAATGTTACTTTTAACAAATAAATAAGAAAAAGCAAGTAATTTAAGACTATTCACTCGATGGGCAACTTGTCATAGACCGAAAAATGTAAGCCTGGATAACGCAATCAAAGAGTTTTATTGTTTGTAGCAAACCTGACCTATTGCAGACAATAGAATCATAAATCAATTTTTAAAAAATGTCAAAGCTTTAAAAGCAGTCAATAAAAGAATCAGCTTATTGGCGATTTGGATAGCATATGTTATAATATTTCTTTAAATAATGTTTGTAACTATCGGAAGAAATATGAGAGAACTTTAGAATTATTTTTTTACTTGGCACAATAATTAGTCCCTTCAAATAAAAGCGGAATATGTCAAATCTCATTGAAACTTGATCAAATATCTGGGAGCAGCCTGCTCAGACCGGTACACAATGTACTCATCATTGGCCACGCCGCCAAGAGTTTTAGTATTTAGTTTAGCAAACACCGAGTCGTAACCAGCCTCGGTGACAACCTTCAAATTCAAATCTTGCCTAGGCGCCTGACAGACCATTGTCTTACCCAGCACTACCTCGCATAGTATCAAAGTTTTCACGCCTTTGTCGCGGCAATATTGCGCACTCTTTGTTGTATCCGTGGCAAAGTAGATCCCCGCTCCGTACATACCACCGGCGCCCATGCGAAAGCCTTCTTGAATGATTTTTTCTGCAATTTCTCCCCTGGTACCGTGGATTAGCAACTCTGGCACGCAATTCTTCTTTTGCAAATCGTTGTAGCATTCGAATAATCTTTGATCAAGCATGGGATTCTCGATTCGCTCCATGCTTTGAATTTCTACTTTGATGCCGTGTTCGGGCTTGATGTAGCGCATCACTCGGTCGTATACCTGGGGCATTAAGAAAATTGTGAGTACATGCTTTCTCCCATTGGAAAAAATCAAGATAGATAAGGTTTTGCATTAAGAAAATAATGATGTGACTTTAGATTTTAATAGGAATTTTACTGACAATAGTATTTCGGATGTTGATGGGGATTTGACTGAATATGGGATTTTAGATGTTGACGGGGATTTGACAGAATATGGGATTTTAGATGTTGACGGGGATTTGACAGAATATGGGATTTTAGATTCTGAAGGGGATTTGACAGAATATGGGATTTTAGATGTTGGAAGGGGATTTGACAGAATATGGGATTTTAGATGCTGAAGGGGATATGACAGAATATGGGATTTTAGATGTTGGAAGGGATTTGACAGAATATGGAATTTTAGATGCTGAAGGGGATTTGACAGAATATGGAATTTTAGATGCTGAAGGGGATATGACAGAATATGGGATTTTATATGTGTAAAGGGATTTGAATGACTATGGGAATTCAAGATGTTGATGGGGATTTGAATGACTATGGGATTTCAAGATGTTGATGGGGATTCGATTGACCATGGGATTTCAGATTTTGATTGGAATTTAACGGACTATGGGATTTTAGATGCTGATGAATATTTCTATCTGTAAATTTGACACATCTGAAATGTAAGGCTTTGAGAATATGTGGAATGTATTTCGTAGTATAACGATAAAGTATTTAATGAAATATTTACCTTAAAATACTCCACAGCCGTGTCCTCATTGTCCTCAGTCAGTTGGGTTCGCTTAATTTCAACCGGGCCCCTCATCTGCCCCGCCCCCAGCCGCAAGTTTCTCTTTGTGTATCTGTGTATCTGTGTATCTCGGTACTCCGAGACGATCTACCCTGAGGCGCGCCCTGTGACGCTGCTTTCAACATCTTGACAGCGTACTTTGTTGTTGTTGTTGTTGTTTGTTGCGGCCAGGGACCAGCACTTAGAGCAGAATTGGTTGTTTACGCGGCGAAAGTTTGCGTACCAAGAGATTTTCTCCCGGTGGCCGCAGTCAAATTCGCGCACAATTTTTTTCATTTGATTGGCCTGTCGGATTTGATTTCACTTCAAGACATTGCTTGGATTTGCATTTCTACGAAAAGATCTCCTTTACTATTTATTTCTGTTAGACTCTCCCTATTTTTTTTCACATTTTGCCTATCTCCCAGACTCCCTTCCTCTCCCACTCTCCGTTCCTCTCACAATCTTCCTTCCTCTCCCAGTCTCACTTCCTAACACACTCTCCCTTTCTCTCACAATATTCCTTCCTCTCACAATCTCCCTTCCTCTCACAATATTCCTTCCTCTCACAATCTCCCTTCCTCTCACAATATTCCTTCCTCTCACAATCTCCCTTCCTCTCACAATATTCCTTCCTCTCACAATCTCCCTTCCTCTCACAATCTCCCTTCCTCTCACAATCTCCCTTCCTCTCACAATCTCCCTTCCTCTCACAATATTCCTTCCTCTCACAATCTCCCTTCCTCTCACAATCTCCCTTCCTCTCACACTCTCCCTTCCTCTCACACTCTCCCTTCATCTCACAATCTCCCTTCCTCTCACAATCTCCCTTCCTCTCACACTCTCCCTTCCTCTCACACTCTCCCTTCATCTCACAATCTCCCTTCATCTCACAATCTCCCTTCATCTCACACTCTCCCTTAATGTCACACTCTCCCTTCATCTTACAATCTCCCTTCATCTGACACTCTCCATTCATCTGACACTCTCCCTTCATCTCACAATCTCCCTTCATCTCACAATCTCCCTTCATCTCACACTCTCCCTTAATGTCACACTCTCCCTTCATCTTACAATCTCCCTTCATCTGACACTCTCCCTTCATCTCACAATCTCCCTTCCTCTCACAATATTCCTTCCTCTCACAATCTCCCTTCCTCTCACAATCTCCCTTCCTCTCACAATCTCCCTTCCTCTCACACTCTCCCTTCATCTCACAATCTCCCTTCATCTCACAATCTCCCTTCATCTCACACTCTCCCTTCATTTCACACTCTCCCTTCATCTCACACTCTCCCTTCATCTCACAATCTCCCTTCATTTCACACTCTCCCTTCATCTCACAATCTCCCTTAATGTCACACTCTCCCTTAATGTCACACTCTCCCTTCATCTTACAATCTCCCTTCATCTCACAATCTCCCTTAATGTCACACTCTCCCTTCATCTCACACTCTCCCTTCATCTCACAATCTCCCTTCATTTCACAATCTCCCTTAATGTCACACTCTCCCTTAATGTCACACTCTCCCTTCATCTTACAATCTCCCTTCATCTCACAATCTCCCTTCATCTCACAATCTCCCTTCCTCTCACAATCTCCTTTCCTCTCACATTCTCCCTTCTTCTCAATCGTTAGCCACTAATCTTAAAGCGCTCACATGCAATTCTAGGTACTCGCGTTGCTGTTTCTCCTCCATAGCGAGAACCTCCGCAGGCGGCTGGTAGTCGGCTGGCCGATCCGTGGCGCAAACCCGGCAGCCAGGCCGGTAGGGCGCGTTCTAGTACGTGCACGTTGGACAGAGCCAGCCCGGCTGCAAAAATCATATTTAAATAGTTTTTTATCGATACATATCGGAAAGTGAGAGAGAGAGCGAAATAAAGCTTGATTGACAGACCTGATCGCGTAACTCCTGTTCCATTAATTGCTCAGCCAGCTGCAACTCATCCGCATCGTCTGGCGCCTCGTAATTATCCGGCGGCTGGTAGTCTGCCGGCCTGTCTCTTGAACAGGCCAGGCAACCGGGTCAATTCGGCGGATTCTTGCACGTGCAGGTGGGACAACGCCAGCCGGGCTGAGGGAGCAGCGGGCACGGACTGATGCAATGGTTTGTGATTGGGATTCTTCCCAAACCTGTGTTGCCTTCTTCCAAAATCTGTGCTGCTTCTTCCCAAACCTGTGGTGCTTCTTCCCAAACCTGCGTTGCTTCTTCCCAAACCTGTGGTGATTCTTCCCAAACCTGTGTTGCTTCTTCCCAAACCTGTGCTGCTTCTTCCCAAACCTGCGTTGCTTCTTCCTAAACCTGCGCTGCTTCTTCCCAAACTTGTGGTGATTCTTCCCAAACCTGTGCTGCTTCTTCCCAAACCTGTGCTGCTTCTTCCCAAACCTGTGCTGCTTCTTCCCAAACCGGTGGTGATTCTTCCCAAACCTGTGCTGCTTTTTCCCAAACCTGCGCTGCTTCTTCCCAAACCTGTGTTGTTTTTTTCTCAAACCTGTGTTGCTTCTTCCCAAACCTGTGCTGCTTCCTCCCAAACCTGTGTTGCTTCTTCACAAACCTGTGCTGCTTCTTCCCAAACCTGTGTTGCTTCTTCCCAAACCTGTGTTGCTTCTTCACAAACCTGTGCTGCTTCTTCCCAAACCTGTGTTGCTTCTTCACAAACCTGTGCTGCTTCTTCCCAAACCTGTGTTGCTTCTTCCCAAACCTGTGCTGCTTCTTCCCAAACCTGTGCTGCTTCTTCCCAAACCTGTGTTGCTTCTTCCCAAACCTGTGCTGCTTCTACCCAAACCTGTGGTGATTCTTCCCAAACCTGTGTTGCTTCTTCCCAAACCTGTGCTGCTTCTTCCCAAACCTGTGCTGCTTCTTCCCAAACCTGTGGTGATTCTTCCCAAACCTGTGCTGCCTTCTTCCCAAACCTGTGTTGCTTCTTCCCAAACCTGTGCTGCTTCTTCCCAAACCTGTGCTGCTTCTTCCCAAACCTGTGTTGCTTCTTCCCAAACCTGTGCTGCTTCTACCCAAACCTGTGGTGATTCTTCCCAAACCTGTGTTGCTTCTTCCCAAACCTGTGCTGCTTCTTCCCAAACCTGTGCTGCTTCTTCCCAAACCTGTGGTGATTCTTCCCAAACCTGTGCTGCCTTCTTCCCAAACCTGTGCTGCTTCTTCCCAAACCTGTGGTGATTCTTCCCAAACCTGTGCTGCCTTCTTCCCAAACCTGCGCTGCTTCTTCCCAAACCTGTGCTGCTTCTTCCCAAACCTGTGTTGCTTCTTACCAAACCTGTGCTGCTTCTTCATAAACATGCGTTGCCTTTTTCTCAAACCTGTGTTGCCTCTTTTTAAACCTGTTGCTTTTTCCAAAATCTGAATTGCTTTTTCCTTAACTTAAGTCCTTTCTTTTTTTAAAACCTATTCTTTGGGCGCCAAAATTTAAGTGCTGATTCTTCCCAACTTTGTCTTGCTTCTTCTCAGACCCCTTCTCATGCCATTCTTCTTTATCAAACTTGTGTTGCTTCTTCCTAAACCTGTGTTGCTTCTTCCCAAACCTGTGGTGATTTTCCCGAATCTGTGTTGCTTCTTCCCAAGCCTGTGCTGCTTCTTCCCAAACTTGTCTTGCTTTTTCCAAAATCTGTATTGTTTTTTCCTTTCTTTGTGCGCCTAAAATTTGAGTGCTGCTTCTGCCCAACTTTGTCTAGCTTCTTCTCAGACCCCATCATGTCATTCTTCTATCATCAAACCCGTGCTGCTGCTTTCCACCCAATTTGTTTCCAGATGTCACCCACAGCAGGCTCGCTCACATTATCCAGATCGTCATCCAACTCAAGCGCAGCCTCCATCCCGTACGCGCCATCCTCCTCAACATCGTCCAGCAAGTTGGCGTCAATGTCCGCCGGACGATCGGCTGCGCAGCCCTGACACCCGGGCCGACGAATCGGGTTCCAGCAGGTGCACTCGGCGCACTCCCAGCCCGGCTAGAATGGGATTTGATTTAAAAATTAGTAAAATAATAAACCCTGATTAAGATGCCTTAAATCAATCATGATCTCACTGTCAACCAATCAATACATTACACGCAGGAGATGACATATAAACTCAATATCAGAGTCCCAAGCTCAAACAATGAAGATGCCAAACTAAGTAGAAGTTTTAGCCTAGTGGTTAAGACGCATGTCACATGACCGAAAGGTTGTGCGTTCTAAACCCAACTCTCATGGCTTCAGGCATACTAGCTGAGATCTGACACTAGTTTGAGCAGGAAAAATTTAGGGTGCGACCCCTCTAGCCCGTCAGGACTGAGCAGCTGTACGCAGCCCTCGGATGCGCCACGAAGCTGGTTGAAAGTTTAGGTGTCTAAATCTTTTTTGTTTTCAAAATCAGACAGGAAATACCAAGCGAATCTGAGCCAATCGTTCTTTGGTAGGCGGCGCCCATTTTTTGCAAGCCAGATTTTCTTGTTGAACGTCAAGATTCTACTTTTCACGTAGACAAGGACTTCTAGTCCAGCTAGATGCTTGGACCGGGTCTGGCGAGCTAAATCACCAAGGGTCACGTAATCCTTGGGCACCTGACCATTGACAATGCAGCATTGGGAAGCTATTGGCAAGCCGAATGTTAATAGAAGTTCTTCTTTTAGATCGGCGATACTGGCATTGAGTCCGGCGGCTGGACAGAGTCGAATAGGTCTACTGAGATGGCCACTGCGGGACTGCAGTGTCACTGAGACAAGAAACTGTCCAGCTAGATGGACCCGATGCTGTTTCTGATCAGTTAGAAACTGTTGCACAGAGTTGTCTGGATAGACAGACACCTGAATGATCGCGAGATATCATTAATTAGCCTATATACTGATGTAAAGCAAGAACTATATTGTATTATATAGTAACCAAGGTCAAGAAAAATAAATAGTAAACATACCTTACATTTCAGTTGACATAGTTGATCTACTATATAGTAGGCACTGGTATTACTCCCTTTGTCAATAGCCTGTTGAAGGCTACTAGCCAAAATAGTTGTTTGATTCTGAAAAAATATTATTTTGCTTAGTTTAGCAATTGAAAAAAGCTAAAACTTGGCATAAAATAGCAAAGCCTATTTAACAATATTTTTTTGGTTATAAAAAAATCAAACACTTTAATGCCTTAAAATTCAACACTATATTTAATTTGATTTATCTTGTAAATTGCTGTCCATAATATATATATATATAGGTAGTTAAAGAGAATGCCCAATATATCTTGTTTCTAATAAACATAAAAACAATGAACTAACAAAAGCTACAGCAAAAAAAACATTTTTGATCCTCTAAAAATTATCAAAATCAAAAAGCTGAAGTTGGAATTTTCTTTATTAATTTATCAACTTAAATGTCTGTCTAGTGAAGCTGACTGTAGCGAATATTTTGAAATTAGATATACAGCGAAATGAAATAAACATTTTGGCCACTAACATTAATTAAACATAAAAAACTATGCGTGGATTTTAAAAATCAATAAGAAAATATTTATAAATTTTGATAAATAGGCTTAAAAACAAAACCACACTTAATAAGTTCAGCTTCGAACCATTTCGCGATCGAAACTAAAACAAAAACCCTCAATTTCGGTTGGCTGCTTGGCATATGACTCGCTCAGACTTGCCTTTAAAAAATCATATAAGATTATTTTCGCAAATTTTCTCTTTTAAAGGGTCATTTAAAAGCAGAAAGTGGTGCAACTATCACTTAGTAAACTAAATACAGCATCTTTTAGGTAGTTTTAGTTTACAGAAAATATTTTCGCTTTATTTTTTTTATAACGAACTGGACAGTCCAAGGCACAATTTTAATTTGTTGTCGGCCACCTTATCGTTTTTAATGGTATAGAGTGTGTTTACCAACTTGAATTGGTTGCATTAAAGATCTAAACTTTCGGAGTGGGTTTAACATCTGGAAGTCGAAATGGCCGCAAAGACCGCTGAGAAATCACCAGAAACTAATCAGGATGTCGAGAAAGCCGTTCTCGGTATGTTGCTTTTGTATTAGTCATATGGCCTAGTCCTACTTTATTTTAACGAGACGTATATTTATATGTACAGTCATTTTGTATATGCTTTACTTATAACTAAGTGAAGTAATGAATAAAGTATTTAAATTATATAATTGTGATAGCTATTACAGTAATTAATGTATGTAATTTCTATTCCTTGCAGTTTAGATAACTATTATACTTACCAATTTTCAAGTTAATGAATCTTCACAGAGTTTACTTAGTTTATATAGATTGTGTCTAGTATATTGCATAATTTTCTAGCATTTTAGCATACCCTAAAAGGCCAAACCTCAACATATATGCTCTGTGTAAATTGAAGCAGTAAATGACTGTCTTAAAATAATAAAAATTTCATTATTTAATTAATAAATATTATAGTAATTTTTGTTAATGCAATTTGCCCAACAAACATATGGCATTCTTAATAGGGGATTTAGTGCACTGGAACCCTTGGCTGCTATGGGTAATATGGATATACTAAGTAAATAGCTCAAATCTACAAATTAAAAAAAGTATTTAGTCAACTTCAATGGATACAATTGTTACAATGGATTTAGTAACAAAGTAAACTTAGCAACAAAGCGCAACTCAATGATAAGCTAGACAAACTATAATAATAATAGTACTTAATAATTGAATTTAAAGTTTTAGTAATTTTAGTTGTTGTACTATAAATAGATCATTTAGAAAAGAAACACTAGGAAGGCAAAGTCCATATATTAATTAATAAGCAATTGATTACCACCTTATGTGTGCAACTTAAAAAATTTGGTTGGCCAGTGCAACTTAGTTGAAAAAAAATTGTGACTTACTTGGGTTCAAAGTAGGAAAGACCAAAAAAGTCCCACTTCTTCTCATCTTTTCATATGTGGTTCCTGCCTTCTTACTTTATTGAACTATGTGTGTCTTAATTTGTGAAAAATTGATCTTCCTATTATTTTTATTGATGTTGATTTACTAATAAATAAAATACAATAGAATACAATTTTATTAAAAATATAATTTTTGACAAATGTTTTACAAGGGAAATAATTTAAAGATCAATATTTCACAAATAAGGACAAATATAATTTGATAGAATGAAAAGGCAGGAACCACATATCAAAAGATGAGATTTGCATCTGCTTCCATTTGAGTGCAATCTTTAATTTTATGTTAAAAAACTGCAAATTTCCTATCTCTGTTGCATATTTTTTGCAAAAATTGGATTCCAAAAACTTTCTAGGAAACAAAGTGTCCTGTCATTCTACTTAAAGTGTCCTTGGTTAAAATAATATATAGATTAAGTCTAAAACAGATTCCCATTTATTATGAAGATAGGCTCTCAAATTTATTTTAGAAATGGCCTATGGGCCCTCTTCTATCCTGAAACCTGTATTTCCCTAATCTTAAAATGGTTTATTAAAGCTAAAAAAGTAAAGAATGCAATAACCTACTCTTTAATAGATGTAAATAATTAATTGAAACATTGTACACATCTTAAAAGTTTTTTAGCTAGAGATCTCCCTTATCCTAATGTGAAAAGCCTAGTCCATAATAATATTACTTTATAAAAATTCAAATTTGTGCATAATTTTTGTTAATCTGTACTGTAATAATATAGCTTTATTTTCATAATCTTTGTTTTACCATTCTGTAATAATACTGTATTATAGGTGCAATAATATTAGTATATTATAGTAATTATAACAAAACTTAAGGCCAAATACTATAAATACACGCAAGTTGAATGCTGGAAAAAGCAAGAGGTTTTAGCCCTTTATAATAAAAGAGCTTTACAGGCATAACCTATGTAGTGTTTTGGCAAGTAAAAGTCTAAGTTATTTGAGCAGAGGCTCAAAGAGTAAGAGTGTTGGAAGCATTTGCAAATTGATTCTCAGATTGATACTCAGATTGATACTCAGATTGATACTCAGATCGATACTCAGATTGATACTCAGATCCTGCACATTAGGTGCATAAAGTAGGAGTGAAAAGACAAGCTAGAAGCTAGAGTGAAAGGCTGTGACCCTCTGATCCATGGTACGCCTTCAGGCTAGAAACCAGTGCTTGCCGCTCAGCACTGTGTGAAATGCTACCATACATGTTAGTAGTATAGCTGAGATAAAGTGATATTATAAAAGAATTATTTTAGAGAAGAATGCTAAATTGATATCAGCAGCAGTAGGAGCCCTACCACACTAAAATACTTATTCCTCAAAACCCCAGTTAGCATATTTTAGCTCTAAAAAACTTATACAGCAACCTAATTTTAAAAAGAAGCCCATGCAATATGTATTTAGTTTAATTCATGAATTATTTTGACCCCAAATTTGAACTTACGCTGCTGAAAATGAAACAAACAAACATTTCTAAGAGTTTCTGTGCAAATGTTGCTTAGGCTAAATTCACTGGTTTAGTTATTGTAATGAAGTCTAAATATTTTTAATGAAAATAAATGGCAAAAAACACTGGAGTTAATTTTGCTTGATTCAAAAGGAATTTTTTTACATTAGAAATATGATTATTTTGGCTATCTTTCTGGAGCAAAAATTGTCTCCATCTCCATATGTGAAAAAAACAATAAAATGACTTTGTGTTCTGAGAGGTGAGGTAAAGAAGTTGATAAATTTACACTATAAATAAATAACCTCTGCCTTACCCCCAACCCTGCTTACCCTGGCCCCGCCTATACAGCCACCAAGGTCACTGGCACAGTGAAATGGTTCAACGTCAAGAGCGGCTACGGCTTCATCAATCGCGACGACACCAAGGAGGACATCTTTGTGCACCAGTCCGCCGTTATTAAGAACAATCCTAAAAAATACCAGCGCAGCGTCGGTGACGGCGAATTAGTTGAATTCGACGTTGTCCAAGGCGCCAAAGGCCACGAGGCGGCCAATGTCACCGGGCCCAACGGCGCTCCGGTCAAGGGCAGCGACTACGCCGCTGATAGGCAGGCTCGCGGCGGCCGCGGCGGTCGCGGAAGAGGTCGCGGCGGCGGTCGAGGATACCGTCAGGCCTATTACGGGCCGGACTATGTGCCTAGCGGGCCTGTTATGGCTGTGAGAATTTATTTTGATTGTACTTTTCCGTATTGTATTCTATCTCTGTCTTTAGGACTTAATTTTTAGCTTTCTGCTTTTCTTCCTCTATTAATTGTTATAGGTTCAGTCAGTCTGTCTATTTTTATATTGTCTAGTCTTTGTCTGTATTTCTGTTCCAATTTCAGTCAGTCTTTGTCTGAGTTTCTGTTCCAAGTTCAGTCAGTCTTTGTATTTCTTTTCCAAGTTCAGTCAGTCTTTGTGTTTCTTTTCTAAGTTCAGTCAGTCTTTATCTCTATTTCTATTCCAAGTTCAGTCAGTCTTAGTACTTCTTTTCCAAGATCAGGCAGTCTTTGTCTGAGTTTCTGTTCCATGTCTGTCAGTCTTTGTCTGTATTTCTTTTCCAAGTTAAGTCATTCTTTTTTCTGCTTTTCAGTCCTATTTTCTTTTAGATTTAGTTATTTTATCCCAAGTTGTGTCAATTCTTCCTCATTTTCAGGAACATTTTCAGGAACCTCATAGAGTAAAAAGAATCCTTATTGTTCGACTCTAAGCTATTATATTCTTTCTCCATAATTTTTAAAACTATATCGTAAACGCCATAAGCAAAATCCACAACTACGCGTGTATTTGTTTAGTTAAAGAATGAATGCCGACGGCTCTATAAGGAAGGGTTAGGAAACCATATTTCTTAGCGGCTTAGCTCAAGCAAGCTAGCTTTACAGAGAGAGAGAGAGAGAGAGAGAGAGAGAGAGAGAGAGAGAGAGAGAGAGAGAGAGAGAGAGAGAGAGGGGGGGGGGATTCCAGCTGTCGCTACAGCCAGCTGGCAGTAAAAACTGCCGCTAACTCCCCAAACTTTATTTTGTACGTTCGCCTCGGTTTTCGCGGCTTTGTTGGTCGATTCTAAATTTGCAATCGATTAACTGTTAGCCAGTTGTTCTAGAGAGTAGAGTAGAATTTGAGGTAGTGTCTTTTACATTAGAACTGTGAAAAAATGCGACAAAATTTAGCGAAAAAGACGGTTTCTAATATTAAAAGCGATCTTTTCAATTACAAAGAAGTCGCTCTCTTCAAATATTTGTTTAATCGCCTTCAAAGTCTTCAAAAAGTAGTCCATGAACTCTCCCCATAGAAAATCCCTGAACTCTCCCAAAAAGTAGTCCCTGAACTCTCCCAATAGAAAGTCCCTGAACTCTCCCAATAGAAAGTCCCTAAACTCTCTAAAAAGTAGTACCTCAAATCTCCAAAAAGTAGTCCCTGAACTCTCCCAAAAAGTAGTCCCTGAACTCTCCAAAAAGTAGTCCCTGAACTCTCCCAAAAAGTAGTCCCTGAACTCTCCAAAAAGCAGTCCCTGAACTCTCCAAAAAGCAGTCCCTGAACTCTCCAAAAAGCAGTCCCTGAACTCTCCAAAAAGCAGTCCCTGAACTCTCCCAAAAAGCAGTCCCTGAACTCTCCAAAAAGTAGTCCCTAAACTCTCCCAAAAGGTAGTCCCTGAACTCTCCTAAAAAGTAGTCCATGAACTCTCCTAAAAAGCAGTCCCTGAACTCTCCCAAAAAGTAGTCCCAGAACTCTCTAATAAGTAGTACCTCAACTCTCCAAAAAGTAGTCCCAGAACTCTCTAATAAGTAGTCCCTGAACTCTCCCAAAAAGTAGTCCCTGAACTCTCTAATAAGTAGTACCTCAACTCTCCAAAAAGTAGTCCCAGAACTCTCTAATAAGTAGTCCCTGAACTCTCTAATAAGTAGTCCCTGAACTCTCCCAAAAAGTAGTCCCTGAACTCTCCCAAAAAGTAGTCCCTGAACTCTCCCAAAAAGTAGTCCCTGAACTCTCCAAAAAGCAGTCCCCGAACTCTTCCAAAAAGCAGTCCCTGAACTCTCCAAAAAGCAGTCCCTGAACTCTCCCAAAAAGTAGTCCCCGAACTCTTCCAAAAAGTAGTCCCTGAACTCGCTAATAAGTAGTACCTCAACTCTCCAAAAAGTAGTCCCTGAACTCTCCCAAAAAGTAGTCCCTGAACTCTCCCAAAAAGTAGTTCCTGAACTCTCCAAAAAGTAGTCCCTGAACTCTCCCAACAAGTAGTCCCTGAACTCTCTAATAAGTAGTCCCTCAACTCTCCAAAAAGTAGTCCCAGAACTCTCTAATAAGTAGTCCCTGAACTCTCCAAAAAGTAGTCCCTGAACTCTCCCAAAAAGTAGTTTCTGAACTCTCCCAAAAAGTAGTCCCTGAACTCTCCAAAAAGTAGTCCCTAAACTCTCCCAAAAAGTAGTCCCTGAACTCTCCTAAAAAGTAGTCCATGAACTCTCCCAAAAAGTAGTCCCTGAACTCTCCCAAAAAGTAGTCCCTGAACTCTCCCAACAAGTAGTCCCTGAACTCTCTAATAAGTAGTCCCTCAACTCTCCAAAAAGTAGTCCCAGAACTCTCTAATAAGTAGTCCCTGAACTCTCCCAACAAGTAGTCCCTGAACTCTCTAATAAGTAGTCCCTGAACTCTCCAAAAAGCAGTCCCTGAACTCTCCCAAAAAGTAGTCCCTGAACTCTCCAAAAAGTAGTCCCTGAACTCTCTAATAAGTAGTCCCTGAACTCTCCAAAAAGCAGTCCCTGAACTCTCCCAAAAAGTAGTCCCTGAACTCTCCAAAAAGCAGTCCCTGAACTCTCCAAAAAGTAGTCCCTGAACTCTCCCAAAAAGTAGTCCCTGAACTCTCCCAAAAAGTAGTCCCTAAACTCTCCCAAAAAGTAGTCCCTGAACTCTCCTAAAAAGTAGTCCATGAACTCTCCCAAAAAGTAGTCCCTGAACTCTCTAATAAGTAGTCCCTCAACTCTCCAAAAAGTAGTCCCAGAACTCTCTAATAAGTAGTCCCTGAACTCTCCCAAAAAGTAGTCCCTGAACTCTCCCAAAAAGTATTCCCTGAACTCTCCCAAAAAGTAGTCCCTTAACTCTCCAAAAAGCAGTCCCTGAACTCTCCCAAAAAGTAGTCCCCGAACTCTTCCAAAAAGCAGTCCCTGAACTCTCCAAAAAGCAGTCCCTGAACTCTCCCAAAAAGTAGTCCCTAAACTCTCCAAAAAGTAGTCCCCGAACTCTCCCAAAAAGTAGTCCCTGAACTCTCCAAAAAGCAGTCCCTGAACTCTCCCAAATTTAGTCCCCGATTTCTCCCAAATCTCATCCCTAGACTTTCTTAAAGGTCGTCCCAAAAATCTTTCAAAAATAATCTCCGAGCTCTTATTAAAAAAGGTAATAAAAGGCTCACTAACTCTTTGTCCACCCCGGCAGTACCCCGCCTACCCGCCGTCTGTGCCGATTCCTCCTCCGCGCGGTGGCGGCGGCGGCGGTGGCGGATTTTACCGCGGCGGCCGTGGCGGCCGCGGATTTCGCCGACCCTACGCCATGGGACCCGTTGTCGGCGGCGGCGGCATGACCCGCGGCGGCGGCGGTGGCGGAGGCGGCGGCGGCAGAGGCGGTCTGTACTTCGGTCCCCGGCGCTACGATGTGCCCGTGCCGGCCTATGGCGGCGGCGGCGGCCGAGGTCGCGGACGCGGCGGTCGGCGCGGACGAGGCGGCGGTCGCAGGCGCGACGCTTCGCAAGCGTCGGCTGGAGGCGAAAAGGTCAAATGAGATTGCATTTCGTTGGTAGTCAAATTGCACATTGTGTAGTTTTGATTGCAGATTTTGTAGTTTTGATTGTAGATTTTGTAGTTTTGATTGCAGATTTTGTAGTTTTGATTGTAGATTTTGTAGTTTTGATTGCAGATTTTGTAGTTTTGATTGTAGAGTTTTCAGTTTTGATTGTAGATTTTGTAGTTTTGATTGCAGATTTTGTAGTTTTGATTGTAGATTGTGATGTTGTAGTTCGGATAGCAGATTTAGTAGTTTTGATTGCAGATTATGTAGTTTGATTGTAGATTTTTTAGTTCAGATGTTAAATCTGAACTAAAAAACCTATCAAGCCCCGCTTCATCTTGCATTCCAGCCAGCGAAAGTGAACGGCGAGGAGTCAACGGCCTAAGCGCGCCATGCAGAGACTGCGCGCACCATTGTGAACCTGATTAGTTTTTAAAAGACCCTTGCTAGACAAAAACACACTGACTGACAACTGGATGAGGGAGGCGCCTATATAGTATATTATAGTTTTTTAGCACTCGACTTTTATAGACAAAAACGAACCGATCGAAAAAAAATTGTTTATCAAAATCAAATTCTTTATATAGTTGACCAGCGAGACGAGCAGTTGCTGAGCTGTCGATCAGAAACTAAACTATCAAATTGTTGGTGTTTTTTCTGTCTCCATGCGCTCTCCCTATTTATATCTGTCCTTAATTGAATTAATTATCGGTCTATCCTAAACGCACGTGAGCGGCTTTATCAACTTGATTATTCGAAACATTTTTTTGTTTTAATTTTGACCATCCAACAATTAATGACTATATAATAAATATTTCTTTGTTAACTTTGTCGTGATCGTTAATGTTTGGCTGTAAGATCCTCAGCAGCGACTTAGAATCATATCCTTAGAGTTTGTTGTTGCATCTAATTAGAAAATTTCAAACTCGTATTAATTCTCGTTTTATAAGAAAGCAACATCGATTTAGTCAAAAAATTTCTAGGACTCTAGATTTCCTTCTAGTCTACTAAAATTTTGTTTTTAGTTGACTTTTTAGGTTTTTGTTTTTTTTAGCAGTAAGATTAGGCGACAGAACTGGGTTGGGACTTGTTGCCTGTGTTATATTTGATTTCTTATTTGTTTATTTTTTGTTCCCCATCGCCAAATTTCTTATTTTATCTAACGGTGAAATTGTTAAACGGTTTCATTATCATTTTCGTTTCCTTGCTTTTTTATTATTTTTTCTTTATATAATCAAAAATAAATGTTAGACGCACAAATCTCTCTCATCAGAACAAATTTACCTACTTAGCTAATTCGTTAAATACTAAATAAACAAACTGATTAATTGAAATCAACTAGAACTCCCCAAAGTCCCTGTCTTGTTTGATCAATAAAATGGAAATTTTTTACTTGTTATTTACGTTTTTGTGTTATTATTTTTTCCACCACTGCTACTGGCTACTTATAAGTAGTAAGGCGCGAAATTTAAATAATTGCGTTGTGCAACTTGAAGCAAGTAATGAATAAGTTGGTATTTTAGGGTTTATTGAAAATCAAAGAAATTTAAAAAAACTGCTTTGAGAACGGTTTTTTGGTCCAACGCGTGAACTCTTGGAATAAGAATTTGACAAAAATTTGATTTTTTCGATGTAAATCCTATTATCAAGACTCGTTTTCCTTAGAATTAATTTTTTAGCCATTATTATCTTACAGACTTCAAGAGGAAGATTTCACAATTCCCTACTCTTCTGAAGATCCCTCCTTTCCAATTAGCTAGCTACTTAGCTAGTGTGTGTTATGGACAAATTGTGTCTGGCTAATTGTTTCTAACTAAAGGAAAGGACATTTTAGGTTACCTATTTCGGCACTCCTACATTGCCAATGTAGGCAGCATAATTGATTTAGAATTTGTTTCTCAGATTTTATAATTGCTTCTAGACCAAGAACAATCTTAATTTTTGCTTTGCTATGCCCACACTCTACCACGCATCGGAGAGTATAGAAATACGCTTCGATAGCTAGTTTAGCCCTATGCCGAGTGCCGAGCATTTGGAATCTTTTCTGACAAATAGTTTTAGGTAGTTTCATTCACTGGTGCACGCATACACGCACACACACACACACACACACATCTAGTCCAGATAAACAATATAATTGACAAATGAATTGCAATGAATGTGGCAGTTCTGTTTCCATATGTTTCTTGTTCGTGGATTACTAGCTATCTGGGGATGGAACGCCCACCTTGCATCAAATTTTTGTTTCTAAAATAAAAAAAATTCCATTTTTAAATTCGATTACTTTAGGGTACAATAACACAAAAATGTACTTCATTGTAGTTTTATTTACGCATGTTTTTGGCATCCGTTTAGTGTAAAATCGTGCCTGAATGTAGTTTTACTCGTATGTTACACCGGCAAAACAGTTTCGCAAGATTTGCCTTTTCAGCGGTGTGTGTTTCGGCTATGTGTCTTTCGCTGGTGTGTCTTTCGGCGGTGTGTCTTTCGGTGATGTGTCTTTCGGCGGTGTGTCTTTCGGTGATGTGTCTTTCGGCTATGTGTCTTTCGGCGATGGGTCTTTCGGTGATGCGTCTATCGGCGGTGTGTCTTTCGACGATGATGTGTCGCTCGACGATCTGTCTTTCGGCGGTGTGTCTTTCGGTGATGTGTCTTTCGGCGGTGGGTCTTTCGGTGATGCGTCTATCGGCGGTGTGTCTTTCGACGATGATGTGTCGCTCGACGATCTGTCTTTCGGTGGTGTGTCTTTCGGCGGTGGGTCTTTCGGTGATGCGTCTATCGGCGGTGTGTCTTTCGACGATGATGTGTCGCTCGACGATCTGTCTTTCGGTGGTGTGTCTTTCGGTGATGTGTCTTTCGGCTTTGTGTCTTTCGGTGATGTGTCTTTCGGCTTTGTGTCTTTCGGTGATGTGTCTTTCGGCGGTGTCTTTCGGTGATGTGTCTTTCGGCGGTGTGTCTTTCGGTGATGTGTCTTTCGGCGGTGTGTCTTTCGGTGATGTGTCTTTCGGCTATGTGTCTTTCGGTGATGCGTCTATCGGCGGTGTCTTTCGACGATGATGTGTCGCTCGACGATCTGTCTTTCGGTGGTGTGTCTTTCGGCGGTGTGTCTTTCGGCTATGTGTCTTTCGGCTATCTGACTTTCGGTGGTGTGTCTTTCGGCGGTGTGTCTTTCGGTGATGTGTCTTTCGGCTATGTGTCTTTCGGTGATGTGTCTTAGAATTCTTAGCTTTTCGGTGTTGGGGAAAGCCCCCCACCCTGTACGCTCTCTGTGAATCAAATTTCATAAACTATAGGACTGATACTGTCCTGTACTGACAACAGTTAAGTTTCCACTCCAGGCATTAAATCTAACTGAGCTGTGCTCCATGTCCTCGCGCTTTGGCGTCGGGCTATATTAATCATTATTATACGAGCATAGCTGGGTGCGTTTGGGACTGCCCAACTGCAGTAGGCGCTGCATGCTAACTCTTCAAAGTTGGAAACAATTTTCAGTGGGGCGCAATTCGCGTTGTCTACAACACTCTCTCGCATCTCTCGTGCAGACTGCTACACATACATTAGCAGATGGGGCTTCTTGAAGTAGCTGTATTGTGGCAACTGCATGCACACAGCTTTGAAAAGAAAAGATACGAGCGTAGATGAAAAAAGAAAAGAATGATAGTTCAGGTGGCGTGAGCCGTTGAGCAGGGCTGAGGGGTTCGTTCGTAACTATCGCAGAAAAAAACGGCGTCCCCCGGTTGTCAAGGCAACGGAGCAGAGTATAATGCCGACCTCGGAGCGCGCTTCGGTCCCACCTAAAATCCACCGAACTCAGCTGGCCGAGCCAACTTTCTTTTAGCCGTCGAATTAGCACAACTTTTTGTTTGTTCGAGACACAATGGCCGAAGGCGATGCCAAGAAGGAGGTTGATCTTGTCAACCGCGACCCCAACCAGCTCAACGGTCACCTCAAGGTAAGCCGATAAGCTCTGCAGTTGTTGGCTTTTACTTTGTTCCGAAAGCCAAGTTGAAGACTGAGTAACCTGACTGCTGACTGAACATTTCTTCCTCAGGTGGCCTTCGAGGACGTCCTAGGCGAGCCCGACCACGCCCACTCCATCGACTGCTTGTGGCGCAACTCCTACAGCTGCTTCACCGGCGGCAAGAACTGCTGCTACAAGTTCATCAGCGTCCTTGTTGGTCTGTGCGTCGCCCTTGGCTGGGGCTGCGCCTTCGCCATGGTGTCGTTCCAGAACATCTGGTGCATCACTCCGGCTACCAAGTGCTGCAAGATCTACATCGAAGTGTTCAAGGACCTGTGGGAGACCATCCACGACTGCTGCATTGGCGCCGAATGCAAGGCCTACGGCTACTTCTTCAGCCGCATCAAGGTCCAGCAAGGCTGAGCCAGGAGCAGCTGAATGGACAACGGCTGTTATTTTGAGGCTGACAATTTTAGCGACACTACTTATAGTACCAACTTAATTTTAGAGGAAAACTTGAAATTTCTTAATAAACAAATAATAATAATGAAGTTTTGTTGCTTTCCGGCTACCAAGTGCTGCAAGATCTACATCGAAGTGTTCAAGGACCTGTGGGAGACTATCAACGACTGCTGCATTGGCTCTTATTGCAAAGCCATGGGCTACTGCTTCAGCCGGGTCAAGGTCGATGGCAAATAAACTGCTGCCGAGTTGGAGGAAACAAACTAGACAGACTATTGCTAAACTAATTGCTACTAGTATTGGCTCAACTTTATGCCAGCTCATATTAATTTTCCTGATTTCAATTTATACGCAGACTTCAATTTTATTTTAAATAATTTTTTCAATATTATTAGGTCTCAAGCTGTTCAATTGACCTACTTTTTGTTTAAATAGAGTGCCTATATACGAGAATAAAATTTAATTTGAAAGAAATACATCCGATAAGTCTTCGACCTTGACTTTTTTAAGTTTTTAGATCAGAACCAGATAAAACGAGAAATAATCAGCTGTTTTGTGTAAATCAAACGTTTTGCTTTTCTTCAAGTCCCAAAGAAACTAACAAGTCTCGGGCGTGTTCAATGTCGAGAGAAAAAAAACTAAACTTTCAAATTTGCGCCAAATCTCTTCTTGCTAAGCAACGCACTCAAGGGGGGTGGAGCGTCTCGCGTTGCCCTTGGCAACGAGTTAGGGCCTTGCTTCGACAAGCGCGTCTTTCTGCCCCTGTTTTAACCAGTGTTGCAAATATTCCTGAGACTGTTGTCATAACAAAATGGCGCCGTTTTAAAATGCCGAAAATATTTCAAATAGACTCGTATTAATTTTGAGCCTAATTTGTTGAAAATTGATTAGAAAGGACAAGCCAGAAAAAAATATTTAAAAAATATTTTATTGAGGAATAATCTCACATTATAAAATACACGAGTATCTTATTTTTTATTTAGAAAATAAAATTAAATCAGAGAGAAAGGCCTTTTTTAAGGAAAAGCATCATAGTTTAAAACTTCTGTGTTGCACCGCTGTATTAAAAAATATTTTCAACTGGCTTTGATGCAAAATCGTTGAACCCTTATAAACACAAAGCAACAAAACTTCATTATTATTATTTGTTTATTAAGAAATTTCAAGTTTTCCTCTAAAATTAAGTTGGTACTATAAGTAGTGTCGCTAAAATTGTCAGCCTCAAAATAACAGCCGTTGTCCATTCAGCTGCTCCTGGCTCAGCCTTGCTGGACCTTGATGCGGCTGAAGAAGTAGCCGTAGGCCTTGCATTCGGCGCCAATGCAGCAGTCGTGGATGGTCTCCCACAGGTCCTTGAACACTTCGATGTAGATCTTGCAGCACTTGGTAGCCGGAGTGATGCACCAGATGTTCTGGAACGACACCATGGCGAAGGCGCAGCCCCAGCCAAGGGCGACGCACAGACCAACAAGGACGCTGATGAACGTGTAGCAGCAGTTCTTGCCGCCGGTGAAGCAGCTGTAGGAGTTGCGCCACAAGCAGTCGATGGAGTGGGCGTGGTCGGGCTCGCCTAGGACGTCCTCGAAGGCCACCTGAGGAAGAAATGTTCAGTTAGCAGTCAGGTTACTCAGTCTTCAACTTGGCATCCTAACCAAGTAGAGTCAAATCTGTTAACGATCAAAACATAGCATCGCACAGGTTTAGCTTACCTTGAGGTGACCGTTGAGCTGGTTGGGGTCGCGGTTGACAAGATCAACCTCCTTCTTGGCATCGCCTTCGGCCATTGTGTCGGCTTGCAGTTATTCGACGGCTAAAAGAAAGTGGGCTCGGCCAGCTGAGCTCGATGGGGCTTTAGGTGGGGCCGAGGCGCGTTCTGTGTTTGTCAATATATTCTGCTCCGTTGCCTTGACAACCGAGGGACGCTGTTTTTTTCACCCATCATCTGCCTCTCTCCCATCTACTCAAGCAGCAGCATCTTTCTCTGTCTCTTCATCTCGAGCTCATAGATACAGTGTGAAACTGTTGCTATTGTGCTAGATCGAATATCTGCTAGCTTCTATGTGTGCCCCTGCTTGCTTTTAATTTCATTGCTTTCGTGACCGCAGCAGTTCGTTTGTGGCGCCACCTTTTCATTCATTTCGTTCGCATTGTGGCTATATTCTCGTCTGTCTATCTTTTACCCACAGCTTCTTCTACATTGCAGAATCTTCGAGTAACCCTTTCCTGCGGCGCGCAGGTTGCGAACGGAAAAGATGGATATTACTATGTTTAGTTGCTATAGGCAACAGTGCACCGATGGTATGGGTGGCGTTTTGCTTCGAAACTAAAAAAGTAACAAATACAAGTTAGGGATTCAGTAGCTTGCTAGGCTATCTAACTCTTGAGAGTTGAGTATTGTGTCATTCTCGTCTTGCAGAGGCCCCACAATTCTCAACCAAGGTCTCGAATAGCTCGCTCTGCAAAAAGAAGAATTTTCTGTTTAGATAAACACTTCAACTGACGGGTTTTGCAAGGCATCTTTGCAAGGGCGGTGGGTGGCGGGTCGGCGCTGGATGGCAACTGTCTCACAGCTAATGCAGGGGGCTGATTTAAGCAATGTAATTTGAACCGGCTTGTCCTCAAGTTAGGGGCCTCTTAGAGTAGCTCAAAACAAAATTTGAAGCTTGTACGGTTGCTATTGGATACGCGTGGGTTAAGAAATTCAAGATTTTTCCGAGCAGTAGTTTTTTTCGAGTGGAATTTGTTTCTCTATAGCTGATACACAGAGCCTGGCACTGTCCCTCTGAAATCCAGTATTTTTCAATAATATAAGATGCTCCGTGTCGATTTTAGGGTTTACAGCAACAGCTATAGCAC
Source organism: Macrostomum cliftonense (assembly GCA_950096795.1). Classification (NCBI taxonomy): domain Eukaryota; kingdom Metazoa; phylum Platyhelminthes; family Macrostomidae; genus Macrostomum; species Macrostomum cliftonense. The sequence goes on from CATNEM010000185.1 coordinate 332,384, forward strand.
ATCTATCTTATGATGACTCTATAGCAGCATTGTAGATGTAAGATAAAAACTGTTCCATGGAGATCTTTGATTCAGGGAGCTCGATTTTCTAGACAAACAAAACCTGATTGAGTTACATCGTAATGCGTGCATATATTCAATATCGTATATTTTTACTAACGAAAATTCCTCGAAAGGTAACCTTTATCCAACTAACGTAATAATTTCGAATATGAAAGTATTTACTTTCTTAGAATTTTATATGCTGCGAAGTTTCTCAATTCGCAATTCTATGTTTAAGTTTCAATGCACTTAGCTGAATCTTTTTAACAGGTATTTAGTAGAGAATACCATAAAAATACTCTTTTTACCGAGCTTTTTTGTGAACTAATACTTATGATCTCCTACAGACTACTGCTAGTAGGGGTGGAGCGAATTTTTCTGTAATCAGCTCAACGTAATAACAAAAATATAAATTTAGTTTCAGGTTTAAAAATTTTAACAATCTGGCTCTCAACGATGTCTGACTGTCAGCAGTGTCTGCTTCTCGGTGATGTCTGACTGTCTGCAATGTTTGACTGTCAGCGATGTCTGACTCTCAGTGATGTCTTACTGTCAGCGATGTCTGACTGTCAGGGATGTCTGACTGTCAGCGATGTCAGACTCTCAGCGATGTCTTACTGTCAGCGATGTCTGACTGTCAGGGATGTCTGACTGTCAGCGATGTCAGACTCTCAGCGATGTCTGACTGTCAGCGATGTCTGACTGTCAGCAATGTTTGAGTCAGTTTGACTGTCAGCGATGTCTGACTGTCAGCGATGTCTGACTTTCAGCGATGTCTGACTCTCAGTGATGTCTGACTGTCAGCAATGTTTGAGTCAGTTTGACTGTCAGCGATGTCTGACTGTCAGCGATGTCTGACTTTCAGCGATATCTGACTCTCAGTGATGTCTGACTCTCAGTGATGTCTGACTGTCAGCAATGTTTGAGTCAGTTTGACTGTCAGCGATGTCTGACTGTCTGCGATGTCTGACTGTCAGCGATGTCTGACTGTCAGCGATGTCAGACTCTCAATGCTGTGTGTGACATAATTTTTTTGCATATTGACTTCTTTCTAACCTTTGAAATTATTTTCCTTCTGAAACTCACTCCCAAAAACTGCGCTATGCAGTCAGCTCATACGTGGGAAAATTTCTTTCGAGCTTCGCATTCTTCAGCACCAGTTTCCGCTGCCACACCCCAAAAAATTCCCGCCCGTCTATTTTGAGAAAAACTTGGAATTTCTCAGGCTGGGAAGCAGTTAACTGGCAAGGCAGCTGGGTGCGGTCACACTCTGAGGCAATCAAAATTTGCGGTCTTTTAAAACGCAGGCTTGATTCGCAGCACTTACGGCCATTCGCTTACTTATTTTGTTCGTTAGCCTTTTTTGTTTTTTTTTAAATACATTTTTTGAGGCCTTGAACAACAGGATGGGTCGGGATGACGATTCGAGAAGCGACGTGTCCGGTTTGGACATGGTCAACCGAGATCCCAACGGAGTGAACTCCCACGTTAAGGTGAGTCACCGACTTTGCTATCTTTCTTGCTAGTTACCACACGATTAATGAAAGTCTGGGCCTTCAGCAACATCGCTGTAAATTTGTTAACGGTCGCTTCAGTTGACATTCCGTTCCTTGAGTGACGGTCGCTTCAGTTGACCTCCCGTTCCCTGAGTGACGGTCGCTTCAGTTGACGTTCCGTTCCTTGAGTGACGGTCGCTTCAGTTGACCTCCCGTTCCCTGAGTGACGGTCGCTTCAGTTGACGTTCCGTTATTTAAGTGACAGTCACTTCAGTTGACATTCCGTTCCTTCAGTGACGGTCGCTTCAGTTGACGTTCCGTTCCTTGAGTGACGGTCGCTTCAGTTGACGTTCCGTTCCTTCAGTGACGGTCGCTTCAGCTGGCATTCCGTTCCTTCAGTGACGGTCGCTTCAGCTGGCATTCCGTTCCTTCAGTGACGGTCGCTTCAGTTGACGTTCCGTTCCTTCAGTGACGGTCGCTTCAGTTGACCTCCCGTTCCCTGAGTGACGGTCGCTTCAGTTGACGTTCCGTTCCTTCAGTGACGGTCGCTTCAGTTGACCTCCCGTTCCTTCAGTGACGGTCGCTTCAGTTGACCTCCCGTTCCTACAGTGACGGTCGCTTCAGTTGACGTTCCGTTATTTAAGTGACAGTCACTTCAGTTGACGTTCCGTTCCTTCAGTGACGGTCGCTTCAGTTGACCTTCCGTTTTTTCAGTGAAGATCGCTTCACACAAGTGCCTTCAGGCCGCAATAGGTTATTAACAATCATAACACCACCCGCAGGTTTCGTTCGATGAAGTCCTAGCCGAACCAGACGGCGCGCACTCCATCGATTGCGTGTGGCGCAATTCAAACAGGTGTTACAATTTCGGCAAGAACTGCTGCTACAGAGTGCTCACCGTACTCACTGGCCTGTGCCTCGCCCTGTACTGGGGCTGCGTGTTCGCAATGATTGCCTATCAAAACATCTGGTGCATTACGCCTGACATCAAGATATTCAAGATCTGCATGGGCGTCTATCGCGAGTTCTGCATCTCTTTTACTGACTGCGCCTGTGGCCCAGTGTGCCGGTCCTGCGGCCTTCTGTTCAGCAGGATCAGTGTGTCTAACAAGTGATTTACTATTAGTTAAACCATCTGGATTTTAAGGATGAATAACTGTTCGCTTTTTTAACGCTTTAATTATTTAGTATTGATTAAGCAACGCAGCAAACTTCTTCTTGGACAAAAATCTTGCTATAAAAATTTTCAAAATTTGTTTATTCTTTATATTGTTTGCATGCTTTAAAAAGAGGCAAAAACAATCTGCCCCATATTTAATGTAGCTTATGATAAAAAAAACATATTTTAGTTCACCATTTTTGCCACAAGTAAAATAATATTTGTTTAACTGCCAAATTAAGGCTGCAAGAGTATAGTGTACAATAGAAAGATTGATTAGCAAATTGATTTTATCTTATAAATTTTTTACCAGCAGTCTCTTTGATAATTAAATGGGTTTTTGTCGTATCAATAGCACAATTTTTAGTGGTCGTTGCACAAATTTAGGAGCGTTGCATGTACATAGACAACTTGAGGGTTCTAGATTACATAGACACCTTGAGGGTTTGGTGGTCGCATAGACACCTTGAGGGTTTGGTGGTCGCATAGACACCTTGAGGGTTTGGTGGTCGCATAGACACCAATTGAGGGTTTGGTGGTCGCATAGACACCTTGAGGGTTTGGTGGTCGCATAGACACCTTGAGGGTTTGGTGGTCGCATAGACACCAATTGAGGGTTTGGTGGTCGCATAGACACCTTGAGGGTTTGGTGGTCGCATAGACACCAATTGAGGGTTTGGTGGTCGCATAGACACCTTGAGGGTTTGGTGGTCGCATAGACACCAATTGAGGGTTTGGTGGTCGCATAGACACCTTGAGGGTTTGGTGGTCGCATAGACACCTTGAGGGTTTGGTGGTCGCATAAACAACTTGAGGGTAGGTGGTCGCAACATCAGGGGCCGGTTGTTCTGACCACTTTATCAACGCCTAGACCTTAGAGCTTAGACCCCGTATAGAGTAGCACAGCAAACTGTCCAATCTCCAGACTGATGTCAGCCTGACCATCTGGCCTCACTAGCACCGATTTTCCTGTACAGCCTCGGCCATCTGAAGTTGGCTCGCCAGTCATCACGTCGCAATAGGTTCCAGTTGCTAGGCCAGTTTGAAGCGTCACCGGCCTAATCTGGAAACCGTCATCTGTACTGGCAGCGTAGAATGCCACGCCAGTGCGGGCTATCGCGATGCTGTTCTGACCGACTCTGCTGCGTACGGTTGGCGGCTGGGGCGATGCTGACTCGATAGCGGCTCGAACCTTGAAAATTGAATACCAAGATTGGAATGGGATTTTCTATTGCTTCTATTGAATTTTTCTAAGTCAAGTTTCACCTGGACAGCTCGTCGAATTGCGGGCCAGCGGTGCTCGCACACCCACCGATCGAGGCACTGCCCGTCTGCCCCAACCGGCACCCGGTTAGTCGTGCCGTCTGGTCCGCTCGGCGGCCCGATCCAATCGTTGACATCTTTGCCGTCGATAATTTTCTCCGCCCAATAGTAGCTGCTCATGATACGGGGCCAACCGTAGCTGCTCACCAACTCGAATGCCGTGGCCGCTTCGTACAGCTTGGGCCGTCTGTAATTCGACAGTTACCATGATCAAATCCACGTAACATTCGATAGTGGTGATCGGATTGTTTCGTATGAAAAATGACATTCTAACATGAAAAACTCGCCTGAAAGTGAGGATGTCATTGCTGCCAGCTCCGTGACCTCTCTGATTGTCGTGATTGTCAATGAAGACCAACGCGTCGCCTGACTCAACCAAGTAAACATCCGGTTTTCCCGGTTCAAAGTCCAACAGGGAGCTCAAATTGCCGGTTCCGCCGCCGAAACCGCCGCCGAAAGCTCGGCCAACTTCGCGGCCGTAGTTGAACTCGGTGACGCGGGCGAGCGGGGTGTACTCGGCGTTTTTGATTGGCTCGCCGTTGCCTTTAAGATCGATGACTTCCTGATAGACAAATGGACGCTTATTTGGGCCGAACATTGACTCCAACAGGTTGTCTGTTCGGCTAAGGATGCCCGCGATATCGTTGGGCCACATGTGTTTGGCGGCGTCAATTCGAAATCCGGCAACGCCTAGACTGATCAGCTCGTTAAAGTACTTGGCTATGCGCTCCTGTACGTACGGCCTATCGGTGCGAAGGTCAACTAGGCCTAGGAGGCGGCAGTTGCGGACCTGCAGGAGGTGGACAAGGTTGCGATTGGCGCGGCTTTAGTGTTAGATTGTTTGACGGTTGATTGGGCCATAGACTGTTTGAATTAGGATTGGGCCATACACTGGTTGAATTAGGATTGGGCCATAGACTGTTTGAATTAGGATTGGGCCATACACTGTTTGAATTAGGATTGGGCCATACACTGTTTGAATTAGGATTGGGCCATACACTGGTTGAATTAGGATTGGGCCATACACTGTTTGAATTAGGATTGGGCCATACACTGTTTGAATTAGGATTGGGCCATACACTGGTTGAATTAGGATTGGGCCATAGACTGTTTGAATTAGGATTGGGCCATACACTGGTTGAATTAGGATTGGGCCATAGACTGTTTGAATTAGGATTGGGCCATACACTGTTTGAATTAGGATTGGGCCATACACTGTTTGAATTAGGATTGGGCCATACACTGGTTGAATTAGGATTGGGCCATACACTGTTTGAATTAGGATTGGGCCATAGACTGTTTGAATTAGGATTGGGCCATAGACTGTTTGAATTAGGATTGGGCCATAGACTAATTGAATTAGGATTGGGCCATAGACTGTTTTAATCAGGATTGGGCCATAGACTGTTTTAATCAGGATTGGGCCATAGACTGTTTTCGATCAATTAAATTTAAATTAAATAAAAAATAGGATACAATGATAAGGAATAAGAACTGAAAACCAAAAACAAGTGCGAATTCTGTAGTACAGGAGAGAAGAAAGAACGCCTAGGAAAACGGGAGATAAATCTAGGAGGGTTGAAAGAGCGACGCAAGGTTAGCCACATAGTCATCTGGATTCTATAGGCGCTAAAATGCTCACCTGAATTGCGTCCCTGTAGTCCTGAATTGTCAAGTCGTTTGTCGGACATACGTCGCGACCGTTGAAATTCCGCGGAGCGAATGGCACGCCGGGGAAGTCCTCGCGCTCGGCGTTGTAATAGGAGCCGCCGCTGCCGCGACCAAAGCCGCCAATCATGGCCATGTGGTTCACCACTGCATCAACGTAGATTCTGGAAAAAATTTTGTATTGCGTTTTTCATACTTTTTGGAACGTTTTCGTTTGTAATTTCGCATACTGTTCTCGCTGTATTTTCTGTTTTATTTTCTGTGACGCTACTTTTTTCATCTGACAGTGTATGTTGTTGTTGTTTGTTGTATTTTCTACATGTACTTCTCTGTACTCTCTATCCCACTCGCCTACATGTGCATCGTTTTCCGTACACTGTCTCTCTCCAACATGTACTTACATCTCTATCCCTTTATCCTTGATGTACTTCCTTCTCCATATCTTCTCCCACTCTCCTACATGTACTTCCCTTTCAGTTTTTCTCTCTCCCCACTCTCCTATATGTACTTTCTTCTCCGTTCTCTCTCCCCACTCTCCTATATGTACTTTCTTCTCCGTTCTCTCTCCCCACTCTCCTACATGTACTTTCTTCTCCGTTCTCTCTCCCCACTCTCCTACATGTACTTTCTTCTCAATTTTCTCTCTCCCCACTCTCCTACATGTACTTTCTTCTCCGTTCTCTCTCCCCACTCTCCTACATGTACTTTCTTCTCCGTTCTCTCTCCCCACTCTCCTATATGTACTTTCTTCTCCGTTCTCTCTCCCCACTCTCCTACATGTACTTTCTTCTCCGTTCTCTCTCCCCACTCTCCTACATGTACTTTCTTCTCAATTTTCTCTCTCCCCACTCTCCTACATGTACTTTCTTCTCCGTTCTCTCTCCCCACTCTCCTACATGTAATTTCTTCTCAGTTTTCTCTCTCCCCACTCTCCTACATGTACTTTCTTCTCCGTTCTCTCTCCCCACTCTCCTACATGTAATTTCTTCTCATTTTTCTCTCTCCCCACTCTCCTACATGTACTTTCTTCTCCGTTCACTCGCTCCCAACCGAAATCGCTCACCTGACTCCGCTATCGTTGCAAACTTTCACCATCCTGGCAAATTCAGCGGCCGATCCTGACCTACTGTCCAGATAGTGACTGACAGGTTGGTAGCGCTCCCACCAGGGTCTGAACACGGGATCTGCCGGATCGGTGGACACAAATACCCGGTGCTCATTGGGCGGCGACACCTGAACGCCGCAGAAATTATTTGGGCCCAGGTAGCGTTCGCATTCAAGCGCAATGTCGTCCCAGCGCCATTCGAACAGGTGCACAATTACCTGACGGCCTGGCCGGCACTGGGGATCTTTGTAGGCCGCCGAGAATTGACTTCCTGCGGTTGTGAAGTTAGTTGCTATGCGGGCTACTTTTGAACTAACAAAATGAAATTTCCTTAAGAAGAAAATTGTTTTGGTTGGTCACAATGAGGAATTTGCTGGATAACTTAAAGATGGTTTCTAGAGGGGAGATTTAGTGAGTTTTTTAAGGGGAGATTCAGTTAATGTCTTAATGGGAGATTTAGTTGGTGTCTCAATGGGAGATTTAGTTGGTGTTTCAATGGGAGATTCAGTTGGTGTCTCAATGGGAGATTTGTAGTTGGAGTCTCAATGGGAGATTTATTGTTGGTGTCTCAATGGGAGATTTAGCTGGCGTCTCAATGGGAGATTTAGTTGGAGTCTCAATGGGAGATTTAGTTGGTGTTTCAATGGGAGATTTATAGTTGGTGTCTCTATGGGAGATTTAGTTGGAGTCTCAATGGGAGATTTAGTTGGCGTCTCAATGGGAGATTTATAGTTGGTGTCTCTATGGGAGATTTAGTTGGCGTCTCAATAGGAGATTTATAGTTGGTGTCTCTATGGGAGATTTAGTTGGTGTTTCAATGGGAGATTTAGTTGGTGTTTCAATGGGAGATTTAGTTGGTGTCTCAATGGGAGATTTAGTTGGTGTTTCAATGGGAGATTTAGTTGGTGTCTCGATGGGAGATTTAGTTGGTGTTTCAATGGGAGATTTATAGTTGGTGTCTCAATGGGAGATTTAGTTGGTGTCTCGATGGGAGATTTAGTTGGTGTTTCAATGGGAGATTTATAGTTGGTGTCTCAATGGGAGATTTAGTTGGAGTCTCAATGGGAGATTTGTAGTTGGTGTCTCAATGGGAGATTTATTGTTGGTGTCTCAATGGGAGATTTATTGTTGGTGTCTCAATGGGAGATTTAGTTGGAGTCTCAATGGGAGATTTATAGTTGGTGTCTCTATGGGAGATTTAGTTGGCGTCTCAATAGGAGATTTATAGTTGGTGTCTCTATGGGAGATATAGTTGGTGTTTCAATGGGAGATTTAGTTGGTGTTTCAATGGGAGATTTAGTTGGTGTCTCAATGGGAGATTTAGTTGGCGTCTCAATGGGAGATTTATAGTTGGTGTCTCAATGGGAGATTTAGTTGGTGTCTCAATGGGAGATTTAGTTGGTGTTTCAATGGGAGATTTAGTTGGTGTCTTAATGGGAGATTTAGTTGGTGTCTCAATGGGAGATTTATAGTTGGTGTCTCAATGGGAGATTTAGTTGGAGTCTCAATGGGAGATTTGTAGTTGGTGTCTCAATGGGAGATTTATTGTTGGTGTCTCAATGGGAGATTTATTGTTGGTGTCTCAATGGGAGATTTAGTTGGAGTCTCAATGGGAGATTTATAGTTGGTGTCTCAATGGGAGATTTAGTTGGCGTCTCAATGGGAGATTTATAGTTGGTGTCTCAATGGGAGATTCAGTTGGTGTCTCAATGGGAGATTTAGTTGGTGTTTCAATGGGAGATTTAGATGGTGTTTCAATGGGAGATTTAGTTGGTGTTTCAATGGGAGATTTAGATGGTGTCTCAATGGGAGATTTATAGTTGGTGTCTCAATGGGAGATTTATTGTTGGTGTCTCAATGGGAGATTTAGTTGGAGTCTCAATGGGAGATTTATAGTTGGTGTTTCAATGGGAGATTTAGTTGGTGTCTCAATGGGAGATTTAGTTGGAGTCTCAATGGGAGATTTATAGTTGGTGTCTCAATGGGAGATTTAGTTGGCGTCTCAATGGGAGATTTATAGTTGGTGTCTCAATGGGAGATTTAGTTGGCGTCTCAATGGGAGATTTATAGTTGGTGTCTCAATGGGAGATTTAGTTGGTGTCTCAATGGGAGATTTAGTTGGTGTTTCAATGGGAGATTTAGATGGTCTCTCAATGGGAGATTTATAGTTGGTGTCTCAATGGGAGATTTATTGTTCGTGTCTCAATGGGAGATTTAGTTGGCGTCTCAATGGGAGATTTATTGTTGGTGTCTCAATGGGAGATTTAGTTGGTGTCTCAATGGGAGATTTAGTTGGAGTCTCAATGGGAGATTTATAGTTGGCGTCTCAATGGGAGATTTATAGTTGGTGTCTCAATGGGAGATTTAGATGGTGTCTCAATGGGAGATTTAGTTGGTGTTTCAATGGGAGATTTAGATGGTCTCTCAATGGGAGATTTATTGTTGGTGTCTCAATGGGAGATTTATTGTTGGTGTCTCAATGGGAGATTTAGTTGGCGTCTCAATGGAAGATTTATAGTTGGTGTCTCAATGGGAGATTTAGTTGGAGTCTCAATGGGAGATTTATAGTTGGTGTTTCAATGGGAGATTTAGTTGGTGTCTCAATGAAAGATTTAGTTGGAGTCTCAATGGGAGATTTATAGTTGGCGTCTCAATGGGAGATTTATAGTTGGTGTCTCAATGGGAGATTTAGATGGTGTCTCAATGGGAGATTTAGTTGGTGTTTCAATGGGAGATTTAGATGGTCTCTCAATGGGAGATTTATTGTTGGTGTCTCAATGGGAGATTTATTGTTGGTGTCTCAATGGGAGATTTAGTTGGCGTCTCAATGGGAGATTTATAGTTGGTGTCTCAATGGGAGATTTAGTTGGAGTCTCAATGGGAGATTTATAGTTGGTGTTTCAATGGGAGATTTAGTTGGTGTCTCAATGGGAGATTTAGTTGGAGTCTCAATGGGAGATTTATTGTTGGTGTCTCAATGGGAGATTTAGTTGGCGTCTCAATGGGAGATTTATAGTTGGTGTCTCAATGGGAGATTTAGTTGGCGTCTCAATGGGAGATTTAGTTGGTGTTTCAATGGGAGATTTAGTTGGTGTCTCAATGGGAGATTTAGTTGGTGTTTCAATGGGAGATTTAGTTGGTGTCTCAATGGGAGATTTAGTTGGAGTCTCAATGGGAGATTTATAGTTGGTGTCTCAATGGGAGATTTAGTTGATGTCTCAATGGGAGATTTAGTTGGTGTTTCAAGGGGAGATTTAGTTGGCGTCTCAATGGGAGATTTAGTTGACGTCTCAAGGGGAGATTTAGTTGGTGTTTCAATGGGAGATTTAGCGGTTGTGTCAAAGAATCTTACCTGCATTCAGTAGCAGCAGTAGGACAGCCGGAAAGTTAACCAAAGAAATAATCATATTTTTTATACCTTTGACTTTCTTTAGTTCGAATGCTCCGACTTCAAAAACGCTAAAGCATTTGAAATTTATAGAAAAAATAAAACTGCATGAGACACGTCCGAAAAATTCTCAAAAAAACAAACATTTTGTAGCTTTGGTAACCAACGTGTGATCGGGCACACACATGCGCACACAAGCCAAGCCCCCCAAATCATGAGCTATCGCAACTCTAAACGATCAGTTGTGTAGGAGTGTTGAGTGTGTGTGTCATCATATCTAATCAGATTTTGACAGTTGCTGTTCAATTTAAAAAGCTTCATTATGATTAATTTTAATTAAAAACTTTAAGATTAGGCCCTTTAAGTCCTATGATTTCTTGACTAGCTTCATTTCGTTGCGCTCGCATTACTTCGGCAAAAGTTTCTAGTTTTAAAGAAACGCTTACAAAGAAATGAATTTCAAAAGTGACAGAAATTTAAACGGGCTAAAATAGCTGGTTCAATGAGTACATGAAATGACTGCTTATTGTGTAGCTAATGTAACTGGTAGCTAATCTGGACTGGTAGCTAATGTGTCTGGTAGCGAATGTTACTGGTAGCTAATGTGACTGGTAGCTAATGTGTCTGGAAGCTAATGTGACTGGTAGCTAATGTGACTGGTAGCTAATCTGGACTGGTAGCTAATGTTACTGGTAGATAATGTGTCTGGTAGCTAATGTGACTGGTAGCTAATCTGGACTGCTAGCTAATGTGTCTGGTAGCTAATGTGACTGGTAGCTAATCTGGACTGGTAGCTAATGTGACTGGTGGCTAATGTAACTGGTAGCTAATGTGACTGGTAGCTAATGTGACTGGTAGCTAATGTGACTGGTAGCTAATGTGTCTGGTAGCTAATGTGACTGGTAGCTAATGTGTCTGGTAGCTAATGTAACTGGTAGCTAATCTGGACTGCTAGCTAAAGTTACTGGTAGCTAATGTGACTGATAGCTAATGTGACTGGTAGCTAATGTAACTGGTAGCTAATGTAACTGGTAGCTAATGTGACTGGTAGCTAATGTGACTGGTGGCTAATGTGACTGGTAGCTAATGTGTCTGGAAGCTAAGTGACTGGTAGCTAAAGTTACTGGTAGCTAATGTGACTGGTAGCTAATGTTACTGGTAGCTAATGTAACTGGTAGCTAATGTGACTGGTAGCTAATGTGTCTGGTAGCTAATGTGACTGGTAGCTAATGTGTCTGGTAGCTAATGTGACTGGTAGCTAATGTGTCTGGTAGCTAATGTAACTGGTAGCTAATCTGGACTGCTAGCTAAAGTTACTGGTAGCTAATGTGACTGGTAGCTAATGTGACTGGTAGCTAATGTAACTGGTAGCTAATGTAACTGGTAGCTAATGTTACTGGTAGCTAATGTGACTGGTAGCTAATGTAACTGGTAGCTAATGTGTCTGGTAGCTAATGTGTCTGGTAGCTAATGTAACTGGTAGCTAATCTGGACTGCTAGCTAAAGTTACTGGTAGCTAATGTGACTGGTAGCTAATGTGACTGGTAGCTAATGTAACTGGTAGCTAATGTAACTGGTAGCTAATGTGTCTGGTAGCTAATGTAACTGGTAGCTAATCTGGACTGCTAGCTAAAGTTACTGGTAGCTAATGTGACTGGTAGCTAATGTGACTGGTAGCTAATGTAACTGGTAGCTAATGTAACTGGTAGCTAATGTGACTGGTAGCTAATGTAACTGGTGGCTAATGTAACTGGTAGCTAATGTGTCTGGTAGCTAATGTGACTGGTAGCTAATGTGACTGGTAGCTAATGAGTCTGGTAGCTAATGTGACTGGTAGCTAATGTGTCTGGTAGCTAATGTAACTGGTAGCTAATCTGGACTGCTAGCTAAAGTTACTGGTAGCTAATGTGACTGGTAGCTAATGTGACTGGTAGCTAATGTAACTGGTAGCTGATGTAACTGGTAGCTAAAGTTACTGGTAGCTAATGTGACTGGTAGCTAATGTGACTGGTAGCTAAAGTTACTGGTAGCTAATGTGACTGGTTGTTGGGTAGCTAATCACAGGTTTAATGATAGTTAAGGAACTCAAACTTTAAAAAAAATTTTAGGATAAAAGTAAATGACTTACCCCATTCAAAATTTAGCAACACTGCATTGAAGCGAAATCTGCAGTCCACTACTTTGGTAATCTAGCTTTATGATGCTTGCTGGGACATACTTTTTAATAGAGCTAGCAACTCTTACAGACCTATTCAGCTCCATAATTATTTGGTGCTATCATACAGCTAGGAAACCAAAGACTTGGACTGAGACTGGTCCCGAGATCAATAAGTTTAGTCACTTTCTGTTGCTCTTCAGCCTATGAATAGCTTAATGCAGTTTTATAATGCAGAAAAAAACTGCTTAAACGCCTTCCTGTCCAATAATCAGGGCTTT